>CM056501.1:12094921-12624073 GCA_029783415.1 Anisodus acutangulus
TAATTACAACCGATAGGTCGTGGTCTTTATTCCATAGAGTCAGGTTATGTAAATCCAGCGATGAGGTTGTGGTCTTCACTCTATTTGAATGATGTAATTACAACCTAGAGGTCATGGTCTTCATTCCATAGAGTCGGGTGATGTAAATCCAGCGATGAGGTTGTGGTCTTCACTCTAGTTGAATGATGTAATTACCACCGAGAGGTCGTGGTCTTCATTCCATAGAGTCAGGTGATGTAAATCCAGCGATGAGGTTGCGGTCTTCACTCTAGTTGAATGATGTAATTACAACCGAGAGGTCGTGGTGTTCATTCCATAGAGGCAGGTGATGTAAATCAAGCAAATGGGATGCGGTTTTCACTCCAATTAAATGATGTAATTACCATCGAGAGGTCGTGGTCTTCATTCCATAGAGTCAGGTGATGTAAATCCAGCGATGAGGTTGTGGTCTTCACTCTAGTTGAATGATGTAATTACCATCGAGAGGTCGTGGTCTTCATTCCATAGAGTCAGGTGATGTAAATCCAGCGATGAAGTTGCGGTCTTCACTCTAGTTGAATAATGTAATTACAATCGAGAGGTCGTAGTCTTCATTCCATTGAGTCAGGTGATGTAAATCCAGTGATGAGGTTGCGGTCTTCACTCTAGTTGAATGATGTAATTACAACCTAGAGGTCATGGTCTTCATTCCATAGAGTCGGGTGATGTAAATCTAGCGATGAGGTTGTGGTTTTCACTCCAGTTGAATGATGTAATTACAACCGAGAGGTCGTGGTCTTCATTCCATAGAGTCAGGTGATGTAAATCCAGCGATGAGGTTGCGGTCTTCACTCTAGTTGAATTATGTAGTTACAACCGAGAGGTCGTGGTCTTCATTCCATAGAGTCAGGTGATGTAAATCAAGCAAAGGGGATGCATGTCTTCACTAATGTTGAATGATGTAATTACAACCGAGAGGTCGTGGTCTTCATTCCATAGAGTCAGGTGATGTAAATCCAGCGATGAGGTTGTGGTCTTCACTCCAGTTGAATGATGTAATTACAACCGAGAGGTCGTGGTCTTCATTCCATAGAGTCAGGTGATGTAAATCCAGCGATGAGGTTGTGGTCTTCACTCCAGTGGAATGATGTAATTACAACCGAGAGGTCGTAGTCTTCATTCCATTGAATCAGGTGATGAAAATCCAGCGATGAGGTTGTGGTCTTCACTAAAGTTGAATGATGTAATAACAATCGAGAGGTCGTGGTCTTCACTCCATAGAGTCGGGTGATGTAAATCCAGCGATGAGGTTG
The DNA here is from genome assembly GCA_029783415.1 of Anisodus acutangulus. Lineage (NCBI taxonomy): Eukaryota > Viridiplantae > Streptophyta > Magnoliopsida > Solanales > Solanaceae > Anisodus > Anisodus acutangulus. Next base: position 12,096,214 of record CM056501.1, read on the forward strand.
TGGTCTTCACTCTAGTTGAATGATGTAATTACAACCGAGAGGTCGTGGTCTTCACTCCATAGAGTCGGGTGATGTAAATCCAGCGATGAGGTTGTGGTCTTCACTCTAGTTGAATGCTGTAATTACAACCGAGAGGTCATGGTCTTCACTCCATAGAGTCAGGTGATGTAAATCCAGCGAAGAGGTTGCGGTCTTCACTCTAGTTGAATGATGTAATTACAACCGAGAGGTCGTGGTCTTCACTCCATAGAGTCGGGTGATGTAAATCCAGCGATGAGGTTGTGGTCTTCACTCTAGTTGAATGCTGTAATTACAACCGAGAGGTCGTGGTCTTCACTCCATAGAGTCGGGTGATGTAAATCCAGCGATGAGGTTGCTGTCTTCACTCTAGTTGAATGATGTAATTACAACCGAGAGGTCGTGGTCTTCATTCCATAGAGTCAGGTGATGTAAATCAAGCAAAGGGGATGCATGTCTTCACTAAAGTTGAATGATGTAATTACAACCGAGAGGTCATGGTCTTCATTCCATAGAGTCGGGTGATGTAAATCCAGCGATGAGGTTGTGGTTTTCACTCTAGTTGAATGATGTAATTACCACCGAGAGGTCGTGCTATTCATTCCATAGAGTCAGGTGATGTAAATCCAGCAATGAGGTTGTGGTCTTCACTCTAGTAGTAGGCTGAAATTACAATCGAGAGGTCGTGGTCTTCATTCCATAGAGTCAGGTGATGTAAATCCAGCGATGAGGTTTCGGTTGTCACTCTAGTTGAATGATGTAATTACAACCTAGAGGTCATGGTCTTCATTCCATAGAGTCGGGTGATGTAAATCCAGCGATGAGGTTGTGGTTTTCACTCCAGTTGAATGATGTAATTACAATCGAGAGGTCGTGGTCTTCATTCCATAGAGTCAGGTGATGTAAATCCAGCGATGAGGTTGTGCTCTTCACTCCAGTTGAATGATGTAATTACAACCGAGAGGTCGTAGTCTTCATTCCATAGAATCAGGTGATGAAAATCCAGCGATGAGGTTATGGTCTTCACTAAAGTTGAATGATGTAATAACAATCGAGAGGTCGTGGTCTTCATTCCATAGAGTCAGGTGATGTAAATCCAGCGAAGAGGTTGCGGTCTTCACTCTAGTTGAATGATGTAATTACAACCGAGAGGTCGTGGTCTTCACTCCATAGAGTCGGGTGATGTAAATCCAGCGATGAGGTTGTGGTCTTCACTCTAGTTGAATGCTGTAATTACAACCGAGAGGTCGTGGTCTTCACTCCATAGAGTCAGGTGATGTAAATCCAGCGAAGAGGTTGCGGTCTTCACTCTAGTTGAATGATGTAATTACAACCGAGAGGTCGTGGTCTTCACTCCATAGAGTCGGGTGATGTAAATCCAGCGATGAGGTTGTGGTCTTCACTCTAGTTGAATGCTGTAATTACAACCGAGAGGTCGTGGTCTTCACTCCATAGAGTCGGGTGATGTAAATCCAGCGATGAGGTTGCTGTCTTCACTCTAGTTGAATGATGTAATTACAACCGAGAGGTCATGGTCTTCATTCCATTGAGTCAGGTGATGTAAATCCAGCGATGAGGTTGCGGTCTTCACTCTAGTTGAATGATGTAATGCCAACTGAAAGGTCATGGTATTTTTTCCCTAGAGTCAGGAGATGTAAATCCAGCGATGAGGTTGTGGTCTTCACTCTAGGTAAATGATGTAATTACCACCGAGAGGTCGTGGTCTTCATTCCATAGAGTCAGGTGATGTAAATCCAGCAATGAGGTTGTGGTCTTCACTCTAGTTGAATGCCGTAATTACAATCGAGAGGTCGTGGTCTTCATTCCATAGAGTGAGGTGATGTAAATCCAGCTATGAGGTTGCGGTCTTCACTCTAGTTGAATGATGTAATTACAACCGATAGGTCGTGGTCTTTATTCCATAGAGTCAGGTTATGTAAATCCAGCGATGAGGTTGTGGTCTTCACTCTAGTTGAATGCTGTAATTACAACCGAGAGGTCGTGGTCTTCATTTCATAGAGTCGGGTGATGTAAATCCAGCGATGAGGTTGCTGTCTTCACTCTAGTTGAATAATGTAATTACATCCGAGAGGTCGTGGTCTTCATTCCATAGAGTCAGGTGCTGTAAATCCAGTGATGAGGTTGTGGTCTTCACTAAAGTTGAATGATGTAATTACAACCGAGAGGTCGTGGTCTTCATTCCATAGAGTCAGGTGATGTAAATCCAGCGATGAGGTTGTGGTCTTCACTCCAGTTGAATGATGTAATTACAACCGAGAGGTCGTAGTCTTCATTCCATAGAATCAGGTGATGAAAATCCAGCGATGAGGTTGTGGTCTTCACTAAAGTTGAATGATGTAATAACAATCGAGAGGTCGTGGTCTTCATTCCATAGAGTCAGGTGATGTAAATCCAGCAAAGAGGTTACGGTCTTCACTCTAGTTGAATGATGTAATTACAACCGAGAGGTCGTGGTCTTCACTCCATAGAGTCGGGTGATGTAAATCCAGCGATGAGGTTGTGGTCTTCACTCTAGTTGAATGATGTAATTACAACCGAGAGGTCGTGGTCTTCATTCCATAGAGTCAGGTGATGTAAATCCAGCGAAGAGGTTGCGGTCTTCACTCTAGTTGAATGATGTAATTACAACCGAGAGGTCGTGGTCTTCACTCCATAGAGTCGGGTGATGTAAATCCAGCGATGAGGTTGTGGTCTTCACTCTAGTTGAATGCTGTAATTACAACCGAGAGGTCGTGGTCTTCATTCCATAGAGTCGGGTGATGTAAATCCAGCGATGAGGTTGCTGTCTTCACTCTAGTTGAATGATGTAATTACAACCGAGAGGTCATGGTCTTCATTCCATTGAGTCAGGTGATGTAAATCCAGTGATGAGGTTGCGGTCTTCACTCTAGTTGAATGATGTAATGCCAACTGAAAGGTCATGGTATTTTTTCCCTAGAGTCAGGAGATGTAAATCCAGCGATGAGGTTGTGGTCTTCACTCTAGGTAAATGATGTAATTACCACCGAGAGGTCGTGGTCTTCATTCCATAGAGTCAGGTGATGTAAATCCAGCAATGAGGTTGTGGTCTTCACTCTAGTTGAATGATGTAATTACAACCTAGAGGTCATGGTCTTCATTCCATAGAGTCGGGTGATGTAAATCCAGCGATGAGGTTGTGGTCTTCACTCTAGTTGAATGATATAATTACAACCGAGAGGTCGTGGTCTTCATTCCATAGAGTCAGGTGATGTAAATCAAGCAAATGGGATGCGGTTTTCACTCCAGTTGAATGATGTAATTACCATCGAGAGGTCGTGGTCTTCATTCCATAGAGTGAGGTGATGTAAATCCAGCGATGAGGTTGCGGTCTTCACTCTAGTTGAATGATGTAATTACAACCGATAGGTCGTGGTCTTTATTCCATAGAGTCAGGTTATGTAAATCCAGCGATGAGGTTGTGGTCTTCACTCTAATTGAATGATGTAATTACAACCTAGAGGTCATGGTCTTCATTCCATAGAGTCGGGTGATGTAAATCCAGCGATGAGGTTGTGGTCTTCACTCTAGTTGAATGATGTAATTACCACCGATAGGTCGTGGTCTTCGTTCCATAGAATCAAGTGATGTAAATCCAGCGATGAGGTTGCGGTCTTCACTCTAGTTGAATGATGTAATTACCACCGAGAGGTCGTGGTGTTCATTCCATAGAGGCAGGTGATGTAAATCAAGAAAATGGGATGCGGTTTTCACTCCAATTAAATGATGTAATTACCATCGAGAGGTCGTGGTCTTCATTCCATAGAGTCAGGTGATGTAAATCCAGCGATGAGGTTGTGTTCTTCACTCTAGTTGAATGATGTAATTACCACCGAGAGGTCGTGCTATTCATTCCATAGAGTCAGGTGATGTAAATCCAGCAATGAGGTTGTGGTCTTCACTCTAGTTGTAGGCTGTAATTACAATCGAGAGGTCGTGGTCTTCATTCCATAGAGTCAGGTGATGTAAATCCAGGGATGAGGTTGCGGTCGTCACTCTAGTTGAATGATGTAATTACAACCTAGAGGTCATGGTCTTCATTCCATAGAGTCGGGTGATGTAAATCCAGCGATGAGGTTGTGGTTTTCACTCCAGTTGAATGATGTAATTACAACCGAGAGGTCGTGGTCTTCATTCCATAGAGTCAGGTGATGTAAATCCAGCGATGAGGTTGCGGTCTTCACTCTAGTTGAATTATGTAGTTACAACCGAGAGGTCGTGGTCTTCATTCCATAGAGTCAGGTGATGTAAATCAAGCAAAGGGGATGCATGTCTTCACTAATGTTGAATGATGTAATTACAACCGAGAGGTCGTGGTCTTCATTCCATAGAGTCAGGTGATGTAAATCCAGCGATGAGGTTGTGCTCTTCACTCCAGTTGAATGATGTAATTACAACCGAGAGGTCGTGGTCTTCATTCCATAGAGTCAGGTGATGTAAATCCAGCGATGAGGTTGTGGTCTTCACTCCAGTTGAATGATGTAATTACAACCGAGAGGTCGTAGTCTTCATTCCATAGAATCAGGTGATGAAAATCCAGCGATGAGGTTGTGGTCTTCACTAAAGTTGAATGATGTAATAACAATCGAGAGGTCGTGGTCTTCATTCCATAGAGTCAGGTGATGTAAATCCAGCGAAGAGGTTGCGGTCTTCACTCTAGTTGAATGATGTAATTACAACCGAGAGGTCGTGGTCTTCACTCCATAGAGTCGGGTGATGTAAATCCAGCGATGAGGTTGTGGTCTTCACTCTAGTTGAATGCTGTAATTACAACCGAGCGGTCGTGGTCTTCACTCCATAGAGTCAGGTGATGTAAATCCAGCGAAGAGGTTGCGGTCTTCACTCTAGTTGAATGATGTAATTACAACCGAGAGGTCGTGGTCTTCACTCCATAGAGTCGGGTGATGTAAATCCAGCGATGAGGTTGTGGTCTTCACTCTAGTTGAATGCTGTAATTACAACCGAGAGGTCGTGGTCTTCATTCCATAGAGTCGGGTGATGTAAATCCAGCGATGAGGTTGCTGTCTTCACTCTAGTTGAATGATGTAATTACAACCGAGAGGTCATGGTCTTCATTCCATTGAGTCAGGTGATGTAAATCCAGTGATGAGGTTGCGGTCTTCACTCTAGTTGAATGATGTAATGCCAACTGAAAGGTCATGGTATTTTTTCCCTAGAGTCAGGAGATGTAAATCCAGCGATGAGGTTGTGGTCTTCACTCTAGGTAAATGATGTAATTACCACCGAGAGGTCGTGGTCTTCATTCCATAGAGTCAGGTGATGTAAATCCAGCAATGAGGTTGTGGTCTTCACTCTAGTTGAATGCCGTAATTACAATCGAGAGGTCGTGGTCTTCATTCCATAGAGTGAGGTGATGTAAATCCAGCGATGAGGTTGCGGTCTTCACTCTAGTTGAATGATGTAATTACAACCGATAGGTCGTGGTCTTCATTCCATAGAGTCAGGTGATGTAAATCCAGCGATGAGGTTGTTGTCTTCACTCTAGCTGAATGATGTAATTACAACCGAGAGGTCGTGGTCTTCATTCCATAGAGTCAGGAGATGTAAATCCAGCGATGAGGTTGTGGTCTTCACTCTAGTTGAATGATGTAATTACCACCGAGAGGTCACTGTCTTCATTCCATTGAGTCAGGTGATTTAAATCCAACGATGAGGTTGCGGTCTTCACTCTAGTTGAATGATATAATTACAACCGAGAGGTCGTGGTCTTCATTCCATAGAGTCAAGTTATGTAAATCAAGCAAATGGGATGCGGTTTTCACTCCAGTTAAATGATGTAATTACCATCGAGAGTTCGTGGTCTTCATTCCATAGAGTGAGGTGATGTAAATCCAGCGATGAGGTTGTGTTCTTCACTCTAGTTGAATGATGTAATTAACACCGAGAGGTCGTGGTCTTCATTCTATAGAGTTAGGTGATGTATATCCAGCAATGAGGTTGTGGTCTTTACTCTAGTTGAATGCTGTAATTACAATCGAGAGGTCGTGGTCTTCATTCCATAGAGTCGGGTGATGTAAATCTAGCGATGAGGTTGCTGTCTTCACTCTAGTTGAATGATGTAATTACAACCGAGAGGTCGTGGTCTTCATTCCATAGAGTCAGGTGATGTAAATCCAGCGATGAGGTTGTGGTCTTCACTCTAGTTGAATGCTGTAATTACAACCGAGAGGTCGTGGTCTTCATTCCATAGAGTCGGGTGATGTAAATCCAGCGATGAGGTTGCTGTCTTCACTCTAGTTGAATGATGTAATTACAACCGAGAGGTCATGGTCTTCAATACATAGAGTAAGGTGATGTAAATCCAGCGATGAGGTTGCTGTCTTCACTCTAGTTGAATGATGTAATTACAACCGAGAGGTCATGGTCTTCATTCCATTGAGTCAGGTGATGTAAATCAAGCAAATGGGATGCGGTTTTTACTCCAGTTGAATGATGTAATTACCATCGAGAGTTCGTGATCTTCATTCCATAGAGTGAGGTGATGTAAATCCAGCGATGAGGTTGCGGTCTTCACTCTAGTGGAATTATGTAATGCCAACTGAAAGGTCATGGTATTTTTTCCCTAGAGTCAGGAGATGTAAATCCAGCGATGAGGTTGTGTTCTTCACTCTAGTTGATTGATGTAATTACCACCGAGAGGTCGTGGTCTTCATTCTATAGAGTTAGGTGATGTAAATCCAGCAATGAGGTTGTGGTCTTCACTCTAGTTGAATGTTGTAATTACAATCGAGAGGTCGTGGTCTTCATTCCATAGAGTCGGGTGATGTAAATCCAAGGATGAGGTTGCTGTCTTCATTCTAGTTGAATGATGTAATTACAATCGAGAGGTCGTGGTCTTCATTACATAGAGTCAGGTGCTGTAAATCCAGTGATGAGGTTGTGGTCTTCACTAAAGTTGAATGATGTAATTACAACCGAGAGGTCGTGGTCTTCATTCCATCGAGTCAGGTGATGTAAATCCAGCGATGAGGTTGTGGTCTTCACTCCAGGTGAATGATGTAATTACAACCGAGAGGTCGTGGTCTTTATTCCATAGAGTCAGGTGACGTAAACCCAGCGATGAGGTTGCGGTCTTCACTCTAGTTGAATGATGAAATTACAACCGAGAGGTCATGGTCTTCATTCCATAGAGTCAGGTGATGTAAATCCAGCGATGAGGTTGCGGTCTTTACTCAAGTTGAATAATATAATTACAACCGAGAGGTCGTGATCTTCATACCATAGAGTCAGGTGATGTAAATCAAGCAAATGGGATGCGGTTTTCACTCCAGTTGAATAATGTAATTACCATCGACAGGTCGTGGTCTTCATTCCATAGAGTGAGGTAATGTAAATCCAGCGATGAGGTTGCGGTCTTCACTCTAGTTGAATGATTTAATTACAACCGAGAGGTCATGGTCTTCATTCCATAGAGTCAGGTGATGTAAATCCAGCGATGAGGTTGCGGTCTTCACTCTAGTTGAATGATGTAATTACAACCGATAGGTCGTATTCTTCATTCCATAGAGTGAGGTTATGTAAATCAAGCAAAGGGGATGCATGTCTTTACTCTAGTTGAATTATGTAATGCCAACTGAAAGGTCCTGGTATTTTTTCCATAGAGTCAGGTGATGTAAATATCGCTTGTTTAGTAAAGTCGACGTTTTTGGCCTTATCTTGGGTGTCTTCATTCCATAGAGTCGATGTAAATGATGAGGTTGCGGTCTTCACTCTAGTTGAATGATGTAATTACAAATGATAGGTCATGGTCTTTATTCCATAGAGTTAGGTTATGTAAATCCAGCGATGAGGTTGTGGTCTTCACTCTAGTTGAATGCTGTAATTACAACCGAGAGGTCGTGGTCTTCATTCCATAGAGTCGGGTGATGTAAATCCAGCGATGAGGTTGCTGTCTTCACTCTAGTTGAATGATGTAATTACAATCGAGAGGTCATCGTCTTCATTCCATTGAGTCAGGTGATGTAAATCCAGCGATGAGGTTGCGGTCTTCACTCTAGTTGAATGATATAATTACAACCGAGAGGTCGTGGTCTTCATTCCATAGAGTCAGGTGATGTAAATCAAGCAAATGGGATGCGGTTTTCACTCCAGTTGAATGATGTAATTACCATCGAGAGTTCGTGGTCTTCATTCCATAGAGTGAGGTGATGTAAATCAGTGATGAGGTTGCGGTCTTCACTCTAGTGGAATTATGTAATGCCAACTGAAAGGTCATGGTATTTTTTCCCTGGAGTTAGGTTATGTAAATCCAGCGATGAGGTTGTGTTCTTCACTCTAGTTGAATGCTGTATTTACAATCGAGAGGTCGTGGTCTTCATTCCATAGAGTCGGGTGATGTAAATCCAGCGATGAGGTTGTGTTCTTCACTCTAGTTGAATGCTGTATTTACAATCGAGAGGTCGTGGTCTTCATTCCATAGAGTCGGGTGATGTAAATCCAGCGATGAGGTTGCTGTCTTCACTCTAGTTGAATAATGTAATTACAACCGAGAGGTCGTGGTCTTCATTCCATAGAGTCAGGTGCTGTAAATCCAGTGATGAGGTTGTGGTCTTCACTAAAGTTGAATGATGTAATTACAACCGAGAGGTCGTGGTCTTCATTCCATAGAGTCAGGTGATGTAAATCCAGCGATGAGGTTGTGGTCTTCACTCCAGGTGAATGATGTAATTACAATCGAGAGGTCGTGGTCTTCATTCTATAGAGTCAGGTGACGTAAACCCAGCGATGAGGTTGCGGTCTTCACTCTAGTTGAATGATGTAATTACAACCGAGAGGTCATGGTCTTCATTCCATAGAGTCGGGTGATGTAAATCCAGCGATGAGGTTGCGGTCTTCACTCTAGTTGAATGATATAATTACAACCGAGAGGTCGTGGTCTTCATACCATAGAGTCAGGTGATGTAAATGAAGCAAATGGGATGCGGTTTTCACTCTAGTTGAATGATGTAATTACCATCGAGAGGTCGTGGTCTTCATTCCATAGAGTGAGGTAATGTAAATCCAGCGATGAGGTTGCGGTCTTCACTCTAGTTGAATGATGTAATTACAACCGATAGGTCGTAATTTTCATTCCATAGAGTCAGGTTATGTAAATCAAGCAAGGGGATGCATGTCTTTACTCTAGTTGAATTATGTAATGCCAACTGAAAGGTCATGGCATTTTTTCCATAGAGTCAGGTGATGTAAATCCAGTGATGAGGTTGTAGTCTTCACTCTAGTTGAATGATGTAATTACAACCGAGAGGTCGTGGTCTTCATTCCATAGAGTCAGGTGATGTAAATCCAGCGATGAGGTTGTGGTCTTCACTCCAGTTGAATGATGTAATTACAACCGAGAGGTCGTGGTCTTCATTCCATAGAGTCAGGTGATGTAAATCCAGTGATGAAGTTGTAGTCTTCACTCTAGTTGAATGATGTAATTACAACCGAGAGGTCGTGGTCTTCATTCCATAGAGTCAGGTGATGTAAATCCAGCGATGAGGTTGCTGTCTTCACTCTAGTTGAATGATGTAATTACAACCGAGAGGTCATGGTCTTCATTCCATTGAGTCAGGTGATGTAAATCCAGTGATGAGGTTGCGGTCTTCACTCTAGTTGAATGATGTAATGCCAACTGAAAGGTCATGGTATTTTTTCCCTAGAGTCAGGAGATGTAAATCCAACGATGAGGTTTTGGTCTTCACTCTAGGTAAATGATGTAATTACCACCGAGAGGTCGTGGTCTTCATTCCATAGAGTCAGGTGATGTAAATCCAGCGATGAGGTTGTTGTCTTCACTCTAGCTGAATGATGTAATTACAACCGAGAGGTCGTGGTCTTCATTCCATAGAGTCAGGTGATGTAAATCCAGCGATGAGGTTGCAGTCTTCACTCTAGTTGAATGATGTAATTACAATCGATAGGTCGTGGTCTTTATTTCATAGAGTCAGGTTATGTAAATCCAGCGATGAGGTTGTGGTCTTCACTCTAGTTGAATGATGTAATTACAATCGAGAGGTCATGGTCTTCATTCCATAGAGTTGGGTGATGTAAATCCAGCGATGAGGTTGCTGTCTTCACTCTAGTTGAATGATGTAATTACAACCGAGAGGTCATGGTCTTCATTCCATAGAGTCAGGTTATGTAAATCAAGCAAATGGGATGCGGTTTTCACTCCAGTTGAATGATGTAATTACCATCGAGAGTTCGTGGTCTTCATTCCATAGAGTGAGGTGATGTAAATCCAGCGATGAGGTTGCGGTCTTCACTCTAGTGGAATTATGTAATGCCAACTGAAAGGTCGTGATCTTTATTCCATAGAGTCAGGTTATGTAAATTCAGCAATGAGGTTGTGGTCTTCACTCTAGTTGAATGCTGTAATTACAACCGAGAGGTCGTGGTCTTCATACCATAGAGTCAGGTGATGTAAATCCAGCGAAGAGGTTGCGGTCTTCACTCTAGTTGAATGATGTAATTATAACCGAGAGGTCGTGGTCTTCACTCCATAGAGTCGGGTGATGTAAATCCAGCGATGAGGTTGCGGTCTTCACTCTAGTTGAATGATATAATTACAACCGAGAGGTCGTGGTCTTCATTTCATAGAGTCAGGTGATGTAAATCAAGCAAATGGGATGCGGTTTTCACTCTAATTAAATGATGTAATTACCATCGAGAGGTCGTGGTCTTCATTCCATAGAGTCAGGTGATGTAAATCCAGCGATGAAGTTGCGGTCTTCACTCTAGTTGAATAATGTAATTACAATCGAGAGGTCGTAGTCTTCATTCCATTGAGTCAGGTGATGTAAATCAAGCAAAGGGGATGCATGTCTTTACTCTAGTTGAATTATGTAATGTCAACTGAAAGGTCCTGGTATTTTTTTCATAGAGTCGTGATGTAAATCCAAAAGATGAGGTTGTGGCCTTATCTAGTTGAATGATGTAATTACAACCGAGAGGTCGTGGTCTTCATTCCATAGAGTCGTGATGTAAATCCAAATGAGGTTGTGGTCTTCACTCCAGTTGAATGATGTAATTACAATCGAGAGGTCGTGGTCTTCATTCCATAGAATCAGGTGATGTAAATCCAACGATGAGGTTGCGGTCTTCACTCTAGTTGAATGATGTAATTACAACCAAGAGGTCATGGTCTTCATTCCATAGAGTCAGGTGATGTAAATCAAGCAAATGGGATGCATGCGTTTACTCTAGTTGAATTATGTAATGCCAACTGAAAGGTCATGGTATTTTTTCCCTAGAGTCAGGAGATGTAAATCCAGCGATAAGGTTGTGGTCTTCACTCTAGTTGAATGATGTAATTACCACCGAGAGGTCGTGGTCTTCATTCCATAGAATCAGGTGATGTAAATCCAGCAATGAGGTTGTAGTCTTCACTCTAGTTGAATGCTGTAATTATAACCGAGAGGTCGTGGTCTTCATTCCATAGAGTCGGGTGATGTAAATCCAGCGATGAGGTTGATGTCTTCACTCTAGTTGAATGATGTTATTACAACCGAAAGGTCCTGGTCTTCATTCCATTGAGTCAGGTGATGTAAATCCAGCAATGAGGTTGCGGTCTTCACTCTAGTTGAATGATATAATTACAACCGAGAGGTCGTGGTCTTCATTCCATAGAGTCAGGTGATGTAAATCAAGCAAATGGGATGCGGTTTTCACTCCAGTTGAATGATGTAATTACCATCGAGAGTTCGTGGTCTTCATTCCATAGAGTGAGGTGATGTAAATCCAGCGATGAGGTTGCGGTCTTCACTCTAGTTGAATGATGTAATTACAACCGATAGGTCGTGGTATTTATTCCATAGAGTCGGGTGATGTAAATCCAGCGATGAGGTTGATGTCTTCACTCTAGTTGAATGATGTAATTACAACCGAGAGGTCATGGTCTTCATTCCATTGAGTCAGGTGATGTAAATCCAGCAATGAGGATGCGGTCTTCACTCTAGTTGAATGATGTAATTACAATCGAGAGGTCGTGGTCTTCATTCCATAGAGTCAGGTGATGTAAATCCAGCGATGAGGTTGCAGTCTTCACTCTAGTGTATTTATGTAATGCCAACTGAAAGGTCATGGTATTTTTTCCCTAGAGTCAGGAGATGTAAATCCAGCGATGAGGTTGTGTTCTTCACTCTAGTTGAATGATGTAATTACCACCGAGAGGTCGTGGTCTTCATTTTATAGAGTTAGGTGATGTAAATCCAGCAATGAGGTTGTGGTCTTCACTCTAGTTGAATGCTGTAATTACAATCGAGAGGTCGTGACCTTCATTCCATAGAGTCGGGTGATGTAAATCCAGCGATGAGGTTGCTGTCTTCACTCTAGTTGAATGATGTTATTACAACCGAAAGGTCCTGGTCTTCATTCCATTGAGTCAGGTGATGTAAATCCAGCAATGAGGTTGCGGTCTTCACTCTAGTTGAATGATATCATTACAACCGAGAGGTCGTGGTCTTCATTCCATAGAGTTAGGTGATGTAAATCAAGCAAATGGGATGCGGGTTTCACTCCAGTTGAATGATGTAATTACCATCGAGAGTTCGTGGTCTTCATTCCATAGAGTGAGGTGATGTAAATCCAGCGATGAGGTTGCGGTCTTCACTCTAGTTGAATGATGTAATTACAACCGATAGGTCGTGGTCTTTATTCCATAGAGTTGGGTGATGTAAATCCAGCGATGAGGTTGCTGTCTTCACTCTAGTTGAATGATGTAATTACAACCGAGAGGTCATGGTCTTCATTCCATTGAGTCAGGTGATGTAAATCCAGCAATGAGGATGCGGTCTTCACTCTAGTTGAAGGATATAATTACAACAGAGAGGTCGTGGTCTTCATTCCATAGAGTCAGGTGATGTAAATCCAGCGATGAGGTTGCAGTCTTCACTCTAGTTGAAGGATATAATTACAACCGAGAGGTCGTGGTCTTCATTCCATAGAGTCAGGTGATGTAAATCCAGCGATGAGGTTGCAGTCTTCACTCTAGTGTAATTATGTAATGCCAACTGAAAGGTCATAGTATTTTTCCCCTAGAGTCAGGAGATGTAAATCCAGCGATAAGGTTGTGTTCTTCACTCTAGTTGAATGATGTAATTACCACCGAGAGGTCGTGGTCTTCATTCTATAGAGTGAGGTGATGTAAATCCAGCGATGAGGTTGTGGTCTTCACTCTAGTTGAATGCTGTAATTACAACCGAGAGGTCGTGGTCTTCATACCATAGAGTCAGGTGATGTAAATCAAGCAAATGGGATGCGGTTTTCACTCCAGTTGAATGATGGAATTACCATCGAGAGGTCGTGGTCTTCATTCCATTGAGTCAGGTGATGTAAATCCAGCAATGAGGTTGTGGTCTTCACTCTAGTTGAATGATATAATTACAACCGAGAGGTCGTGGTCTTCATTCCATAGAGTCAGGTGATGTAAATCAAGCAAATGGGATGCGGTTTTCACTCCAGTTGAATGATGTAATTACCATCGAGAGTTCGTGGTCTTCATTCCATAGAGTGAGGTGATGTAAATCCAGCGATGAGGTTGCAGTCTTCACTCTAGTTGAATGATGTAATTACAATCGATAGGTCGTGGTCTTTATTCCATAGAGTCGGGTGATGTAAATCCAGCGATGAGGTTGCGGTCTTCACTCTAGTTGAATGATGTAATTACAATCGATAGGTCGTGGTCTTCATTCCATAGAGTCAGGTGATGTAAATCCAGCGATGAGGTTGCAGTCTTCACTCTAGTGTATTTATGTAATGCCAACTGAAAGGTCATGGTATTTTTTCCCTAGAGTCAGGAGATGTAAATCCAGCGATGAGGTTGTGTTCTTCACTCTAGTTGAATGATGTAATTACCACCGAGAGGTCGTGGTCTTCATTTTATAGAGTTAGGTGATGTAAATCCAGCAATGAGGTTGTGGTCTTCACTCTAGTTGAATGCTGTAATTACAATCGAGAGGTCGTGACCTTCATTCCATAGAGTCGGGTGATGTAAATCCAAATGATGAGGTTGTCAGTCTTCACTCTAGTTGAATGATGTTATTACAGCGGAAAGGTCTTGCTCTTCATTCCATTGAGTCAGGTGATGTAAATCCAGCAATGAGGTTGCGGTCTTCACTCTAGTTGAATGATATAATTACAACCGAGAGGTCGTGGTCTTCATTCCATAGAGTTAGGTGATGTAAATCAAGCAAATGGGATGCGGGTTTCACTCCAGTTGAATGATGTAATTACCATCGAGAGTTCGTGGTCTTCATTCCATAGAGTGAGGTGATGTAAATCCAGCGATGAGGTTGCGGTCTTCACTCTAGTTGAATGATGTAATTACAACCGATAGCTTCGTGTCTTTATTCCAGAGAGTGGAGTGATGTAAATCCAAATGATGAGGTTGCTGTCTTCACTCTAGTTGAATGATGTAATTACAACCGAGAGGTCATGGTCTTCATTCCATTGAGTCAGGTGATGTAAATCCAGCAATGAGGATGCGGTCTTCACTCTAGTTGAAGGATATAATTACAACAGAGAGGTCGTGGTCTTCATTCCATAGAGTCAGGTGATGTAAATCCAGCGATGAGGTTGCAGTCTTCACTCTAGTTGAAGGATATAATTACAACCGAGAGGTCGTGGTCTTCATTCCATAGAGTCAAGTGATGTAAATCCAGCGATGAGGTTGCAGTCTTCACTCTAGTGTAATTATGTAATGCCAACTGAAAGGTCATGGTATTTTTTCCCTAGAGTCAGGAGATGTAAATCCAGCGATAAGGTTGTGTTCTTCACTCTAGTTGAATGATGTAATTACCACCGAGAGGTCGTGGTCTTCATTCTATAGAGTGAGGTGATGTAAATCCAGCGATGAGGTTGTGGTCTTCACTCTAGTTGAATGCTGTAATTACAACCGAGAGGTCGTGGTCTTCATACCATAGAGTCAGATGATGTAAATCAAGCAAATGGGATGCGGTTTTCACTCCAGTTGAATGATGGAATTACCATCGAGAGTCGTGGTCTTCATTCCATTGAGTCAGGTGATGTAAATCCAGCAATGAGGTTGTGGTCTTCACTCTAGTTGAATGATATAATTACAACCGAGAGGTCGTGGTCTTCATTCCATAGAGTCAGGTGATGTAAATCAAGCAAATGGGATGCGGTTTTCACTCCAGTTGAATGATGTAATTACCATCGAGAGTTCGTGGTCTTCATTCCATAGAGTGAGGTGATGTAAATCCAGCGATGAGGTTGCGGTCTTCACTCTAGTTGAATGATGTAATTACAATCGATAGGTCGTGGTCTTTATTCCAGAGAGTCGGGTGATGTAAATCCAGCGATGAGATTGCGGTCTTCACTCTAGTTGAATGATGTAATTACAATCGATAGGTCGTGGTCTTCATTCCATAGAGTCAGGTTATGTAAATCAAGCAAAGGGGATGCATGTCTTTACTCTAGTTGAATTATGTAATGCTAACTGAAAGGTCCTGGTATTTTTTTCATAGAGTCAGGTGATGTAAATCTCGCTTGTTTAGTAAAGTCGGTAATTTGGCCTTATCTTGCAGGTCGTGGTCTTCATTCCATAGAGTCGTGATGTAAATCCGATGAGGTTGTGGTCTTCACTCCAGTTGAATGATGTAATTACAACCGAGAGGTCATGGTCTTCATTCCTAGAGTCGAGATGTAAATCCAAATGATAAGGTTGTGGTCTTCACTCTAGTTGAATGATGTAATTACCACCGAGAGGTCGTGGTCTTCATTCCATAGAATCGTGTGATGTAAATCCAAAGAATGAGGTTGTAGTCTTCACTCTAGTTGAATGCCGTAATTACAATCGAGAGGTCGTGGTCTTCATTCCATAGAGTGAGGTAATATAAATCCAAATGATGAGGTTGCGGTCTTCACTCTAGTTGAATGATGTAATTACAACCGATAGGTCGTGATCTTTATTCCATAGAGTCAAGTTATGTAAATCCAGCGATGAAGTTGTGGTCTTCACTCTAGTTGAATGCTGTAATTATAACCTAGAGGTCGTGGTCTTCATTCCATAGAGTCGGGTGATGTAAATCCAAATGATGAGGTTGTTGTCTTCACTCTAGTTGAATGATGTTATTACAACCGAAAGGTCCTGGTCTTCATTCCATTGAGTCAAGTGATGTAAATCCAGGAATGAGGTTGCGGTCTTCACTCTAGTTGAATGATATAATTACAACCGAGAGGTCGTGGTCTTCATTCCATAGAGTCAGGTGATGTAAATCAAGCAAATGGGATGCGGTTTTCACTCCAGTTGAATGATGTAATTACCATCGAGAGTTCGTGGTCTTCATTCCATAGAGTGAGGTGATGTAAATCCAAATGATGAGGTTGCGGTCTTCACTCTAGTTGAATGATGTAATTACAACCGATAGGTCGTGGTCTTTATTCCATAGAGTCGTTATGTAAATCCAAAGGATGAGGTTGTGGTCTTCACTCTAGTTGAATGCTGTAATTACAACCGAGAGGTCGTGGTCTTCATTCCATAGAGTCGGGTGATGTAAATCCAGCGATGAGGTTGCTGTCTTCACTCTAGTTGAATGATGTAATTACAACCGAGAGGTCATGGTCTTCATTCCATTGAGTCAGGTGATGTAAATCCAGCGATGAGGTTGTGTTCTTCACTCTAGTTGAATGATGTAATTACCACCGAGAGGTCGTGGTCTTCATTCTATAGAGTTAGGTGATATAAATCCAGCAATGAGGTTGTGGTCTTCACTCTAGTTGAATGCTGTAATTACAACCGAGAGGTCGTGGTCTTCATTCCATAGAGTCAGGTGACGTAAGCCCAGCGATGAGGTTGCGGTCTTCACTCTAGTTGAATGATGTAATTACAACCGAGAGGTCATGGTCTTCATTCCATAGAGTGAGGTGATGTAAATCCAGCGATGAGGTTGTGGTCTTCACTCTAGTTGAATGCTGTAATTACAACCGAGAGGTCGTGGTCTTCATACCATAGAGTCAGGTGATGTAAATCAAACAAATGGGATGCGGTTTTCACTCCAGTTGAATGATGGAATTACCATCGAGAGGTCGTGGTCTTCATTCCATTGAGTCAGGTGATGTAAATCCAGCAATGAGGTTGTGGTCTTCACTCTAGTTGAATGATATAATTACAACCGAGAGGTCGTGGTCTTCATTCCATAGAGTCAGGTGATGTAAATCAAGCAAATGGGATGCGGTTTTCACTCCAGTTGAATGATGTAATTACCATCGAGAGTTCGTGGTCTTCATTCCATAGAGTGAGGTGATGTAAATCCAGCGATGAGGTTGCGGTCTTCACTCTAGTTGAATGATGTAATTACAACCGATAGGTCGTGGTCTTTATTCCATAGAGTCGGGTGATGTAAATCCAGCGATGAGGTTGCGGTCTTCACTCTAGTTGAATGATGTAATTACAACTGATAGGTCGTGGTCTTCATTCTATAGAGTCAGGTTATGTAAATCAAGCAAAGGGGATGCATGTCTTTACTCTAGTTGAATTATGTAATGCTAACTGAAAGGTCCTGGTATTTTTTTCATAGAGTCAGGTGATGTAAATCTCGCTTGTTTAGTAAAGTCGACATTTTTGGCCTTATCTTGTGTGACTTACGACGCCGAGTTGATCCGATGAGGTTGTGGTCTTCACTCCAGTTGAATGATGTAATTACAACCGAGAGGTCATGGTCTTCATTCCCTAGAGTCAGGAGATGTAAATCCAGCGATAAAGTTGTGGTCTTCACTCTAGTTGAATGATGTAATTACCACCGAGAGGTCGTGGTCTTCATTCCATAGAATCAGGTGATGTAAAAACAAGAATGAGGTTGTAGTCTTCACTCTAGTTGAATGCCGTAATTACAATCGAGAGGTCGTGGTCTTCATTCCATAGAGTGAGGTAATATAAATCCAGCGATGAGGTTGCGGTCTTCACTCTAGTTGAATGATGTAATTACAACCGATAGGTCGTGATCTTTATTCCATAGAGTCAAGTTATGTAAATCCAGCGATGAAGTTGTGGTCTTCACTCTAGTTGAATGCTGTAATTATAACCTAGAGGTCGTGGTCTTCATTCCATAGAGTCGGGTGATGTAAATCCAGCGATGAGGTTGCTGTCTTCACTCTAGTTGAATGATGTTATTACAACCGAAAGGTCCTGGTCTTCATTCCATTGAGTCAAGTGATGTAAATCCAGCAATGAGGTTGCGGTCTTCACTCTAGTTGAATGATATAATTACAACCGAGAGGTCGTGGTCTTCATTCCATAGAGTCAGGTGATGTAAATCAAGCAAATGGGATGCGGTTTTCACTCCAGTTGAATGATGTAATTACCATCGAGAGTTCGTGGTCTTCATTCCATAGAGTGAGGTGATGTAAATCCAGCGATGAGGTTGCGGTCTTCACTCTAGTTGAATGATGTAATTACAACCGATAGGTCGTGGTCTTTATTCCATAGAGTCAGGTTATGTAAATCCAGTGATGAGGTTGTGGTCTTCACTCTAGTTGAATGCTGTAATTACAACCGAGAGGTCGTGGTCTTCATTCCATAGAGTCAGGTGATGTAAATCCAGCGATGAGGTTGCTGTCTTCACTCTAGTTGAATGATGTAATTACAACCGAGAGGTCATGGTCTTCATTCCATTGAGTTAGGTGATGTAAATCCAGCAATGAGGATGCGGTCTTCACTCTAGTTGAAGGATATAATTACAACCGAGAGGTCGTGGTCTTCATTCCATAGAGTCAGGTGATGTAAATCCAGCGATGAGGTTGCAGTCTTCACTCTAGTGTAATTATATAATGCCAACTGAAAGGTCATGGTATTTTTTCCCTAGAGTCAGGAGATGTAAATCCAGCGATAAGGTTGTGTTCTTCACTCTAGTTGAATGATGTAATTACCACCGAGAGGTCGTGGTCTTCATTCTATAGAGTTAGGTGATATAAATCCAGCAATGAGGTTGTGGTCTTCACTCTAGTTGAATGCTGTAATTACAACCGAGAGGTCTTGGTCTTCATTCCATAGAGTCAGGTGACGTAAACCCAGCGATGAGGTTGCGGTCTTCACTCTAGTTGAATGATGTAATTACAACCGAGAGGTCATGGTCTTCATTCCATAGAGTGAGGTGATGTAAATCCAGCGATGAGGTTGTGGTCTTCACTCTAGTTGAATGCTGTAATTACAACCGAGAGGTCGTGGTCTTCATACCATAGAGTCAGGTGATGTAAATCAAGCAAATGGGATGCGGTTTTCACTCCAGTTGAATGATGGAATTACCATCGAGAGGTCGTGGTCTTCATTCCATTGAGTCAGGTGATGTAAATCCAGCAATGAGGTTGTGGTCTTCACTCTAGTTGAATGATATAATTACAACCGAGAGGTCGTGGTCTTCATTCCATAGAGTCAGGTGATGTAAATCAAGCAAATGGGATGCGGTTTTCACTCCAGTTGAATGATGTAATTACCATCGAGAGTTCGTGTTCTTCATTCCATAGAGTGAGATGATGTAAATCCAGCGATGAGGTTGCGGTCTTCACTCTAGTTGAATGATGTAATTACAACCGATAGGTCGTGGTCTTTATTCCATAGAGTCGGGTGATGTAAATCCAGCGATGAGGTTGCGGTCTTCACTCTAGTTGAATGATGTAATTACAACCGATAGGTCGTGGTCTTCATTCCATAGAGTCAGGTTATGTAAATCAAGCAAAGGGGATGCATGTCTTTACTCTAGTTGAATTATGTAATGCTAACTGAAAGGTCCTGGTATTTTT
Organism: Anisodus acutangulus; assembly: GCA_029783415.1. Lineage (NCBI taxonomy): Eukaryota > Viridiplantae > Streptophyta > Magnoliopsida > Solanales > Solanaceae > Anisodus > Anisodus acutangulus. The sequence goes on from CM056501.1 coordinate 12,116,029, forward strand.
TTCATAGAGTCAGGTGATGTAAATCTCGCTTTTTTAGTAAAGTCGACGTTTTTGGCCTTATCTTGCAGGTGACGACTACGTCGAGTTGACGGCGATGAGGTTGTGGTCTTCACTCCAGTTGAATGATGTAATTACAACCGAGAGGTTATGGTCTTCATTCCCTAGAGTCAGGAGATGTAAATCCAGCGATAAGGTTGTGGTCTTCACTCTAGTTGAATGATGTAATTACCACCGAGAGGTCGTGGTCTTCATTCCATAGAATCAGGTGATGTAAATCCAGCAATGAGGTTGTAGTCTTCACTCTAGTTGAATGCCGTAATTACAATCGAGAGGTCGTGGTCTTCATTCCATAGAGTGAGGTAATATAAATCCAGCGATGAGGTTGCGGTCTTCACTCTAGTTGAATGATGTAATTACAACCGATAGGTCGTGATCTTTATTCCATAGAGTCAAGTTATGTAAATCCAGCGATGAAGTTGTGGTCTTCACTCTAGTTGAATGCTGTAATTATAACCTAGAGGTCGTGGTCTTCATTCCATAGAGTCGGGTGATGTAAATCCAGCGATGAGGTTGCTGTCTTCACTCTAGTTGAATGATGTTATTACAACCGAAAGGTCCTGGTCTTCATTCCATTGAGTCAAGTGATGTAAATCCAGCAATGAGGTTGCGGTCTTCACTCTAGTTGAATGATATAATTACAACCGAGAGGTCGTGGTCTTCATTCCATAGAGTCAGGTGATGTAAATCAAGCAAATGGGATGCGGTTTTCACTCCAGTTGAATGATGTAATTACCATCGAGAGTTCGTGGTCTTCATTCCATAGAGTGAGGTGATGTAAATCCAGCGATGAGGTTGCGGTCTTCACTCTAGTTGAATGATGTAATTACAACCGATAGGTCGTGGTCTTTATTCCATAGAGTCAGGTTATGTAAATCCAGTGATGAGGTTGTGGTCTTCACTCTAGTTGAATGCTGTAATTACAACCGAGAGGTCGTGGTCTTCATTCCATAGAGTCGGTGATGTAAATCCAAATGATGAGGTTGTTGTGTTCACTCTAGTTGAATGATGTAATTACAACCGAGAGGTCATGGTCTTCATTCCATTGAGTCAGGTGATGTAAATCCAGCAATGAGGATGCGGTCTTCACTCTAGTTGAAGGATATAATTACAACCGAGAGGTCGTGGTCTTCATTCCATAGAGTCAGGTGATGTAAATCCAGCGATGAGGTTGCAGTCTTCACTCTAGTGTAATTATGTAATTACCATCGAGAGTTCGTGGTCTTCATTCCATAGAGTGAGGTGATGTAAATCCAGCGATGAGGTTGCGGTCTTGACTCTAGTTGAATGATGTAATTACAACCGATAGGTCGTGGTCTTTATTCCATAGAGTCAGGTTATGTAAATCCAGTGATGAGGTTATGGTCTTCACTCTAGTTGAATGCTGTAATTACAACCGAGAGGTCGTGGTCTTCATTCCATAGAGTCGGGTGATGTAAATCCAGCGATGAGGTTGCTGTCTTCACTCTAGTTGAATGATGTAATTACAACCGAGAGGTCATGGTCTTCATTCCATTGAGTCAGGTGATGTAAATCCAGCAATGAGCGTGCGGCCTTCACTCTAGTTGAACGATATAATTACAACCGAGAGGTCGTGGTCTTCATTCCATAGAGTCGTGATGTAAATCCAATGATGAGGTTGCGATCTTCACTCTAGTGTAATTATGTAATGCCAACCGAAAGGTCATGGTATTTTTTCCTAGAGTCGAGATGTAAATCCAAATGATGAGGTTGTGTTCTTCACTCTAGTTGAATGATGTAATTACCACCGAGAGGTCGTGGTCTTCATTCTATAGAGTTAGGTGATGTAAATCCAAAGCAATCGGGTTGTGGTCTTCACTCTAGTTGAATGATGTAATTACAATCGAGAGGTCATGACCTTCATTCCATAGAGTCGGGTGATGTAAATCCAAATGAGGTTGTCGTCTTCACTCTAGTTGAATGATGTAATTACAATCGAAAAGTCGTGGTCTTCATTACATAGAGTCAGGTACTGTAAATCCAGCGATGAGGTTGTGGTCTTCACTAAAGTTGAATGATGTAATTACAACCGAGAGGTCGTGGTCTTCATTCCATCGAGTCAGGTGATGTAAATCCAGCGATGAGGTTGTGGTCTTCACTCCAGGTGAATGATGTAATTACAACCGAGAGGTCGTGGTCTTCATTCCATAGAGTCAGGTGACGTAAACCCAGCGATGAGGTTGCGGTCTTCACTCTAGTTGAATGATGTAATTACAACCGAGAGGTCATGGTCTTCATTCCATTGAATCAGGTGATGTAAATCCAGCAATGAGGATGCGGTCTTCACTCTAGTTGAAGGATATAATTACAACCGAGAGGTCGTGGTCTTCATTCCATAGAGTCAGGTGATGTAAATCCAGCAATGAGGATGCGGTCTTCACTCTAGTTGAAGGATATAATTACAACCGAGAGGTCGTGGTCTTCATTCCATAGAGTCAGGTGATGTAAATCCAGCGATGAGGTTGCAGTCTTCACTCTAGTGTAATTATGTAATGCCAACTGAAAGGTCATGGTATTTTTTCCCTAGAGTCAGGAGATGTAAATCCAGCGATGAGGTTGTGTTCTTCACTCTAGTTGAATGATGTAATTACCACCGAGAGGTCGTGGTCTTCATTCTATAGAGTTAGGTGATGTAAATCCAGCAATCAGGTTGTGGTCTTCACTCTAGTTGAATGATGTAATTACAACCGAGAGGTCATGGTCTTCATTCCATTGAGTCAGGTGATGTAAATCCAGCAATGAGGATGCGGTCTTCACTCTAGTTGAAGGATATAATTACAACCGAGAGGTCGTGGTCTTCATTCCATAGAGTCAGGTGATGTAAATCCAGCGATGAGGTTGCAGTCTTCACTCTAGTGTAATTATGTAATGCCAACTGAAAGGTCATGGTATTTTTTCCCTAGAGTCAGGAGATGTAAATCCAGCGATGAGGTTGTGTTCTTCACTCTAGGTGAATGATGTAAGTACCACCGAGGGGGTGTGGGCTTCATTCTATAGGGTTAGGTGATGTAAATCCAAAGCAATCGTGTTGTGGTCTTCACTCTAGTTGAATGTCAGTAATTACAATCGAGAGGTCATGACCTTCATTCCATAGAGTCGGGTGATGTAAATCCAATGATGAGGTTGTCAGTCTTCACTCTAGTTGAATGATGTAATTACAATCGAAAAGTCGTGGTCTTCATTACATAGAGTCGTGATCAAATCCAAATGATGAGGTTGTGGTCTTCACTAAAGTTGAATGATGTAATTACAACCGAGAGGTCGTGGTCTTCATTCCATCGAGTCAGGTGATGTAAATCCAGCGATGAGGTTGTGGTCTTCACTCCAGGTGAATGATGTAATTACAACCGAGAGGTCGTGGTCTTCATTCCATAGAGTCAGGTGACGTAAACCCAGCGATGAGGTTGCGGTCTTCACTCTAGTTGAATGATGTAATTACAATCGAGAGGTCATGGTCTTCATTCCATAGAGTCAGGTGATGTAAATCCAGCGATGAGGTTGTGGTCTTCACTCTAGTTGAATGCTGTAATTACAACCGAGAGGTCGTGGTCTTCATACCATAGAGTCAGGTGATGTAAATCAAGCAAATGGGATGCGGTTTTCACTCCAGTTGAATGATGTATTTACCATCGAGAGTTCGTGGTCTTCATTCCATAGAGTGAGGTGATGTAAATCCAGCGATGAGGTTGTGGTCTTCACTCTAGTTGAATACTGTAATTACAACCGAGAGGTCGTGGTCTTCATACCATAGAGTCAGGTGATGTAAATCAAGCAAATGGGATGCGGTTTTCACTCCAGTTGAATGATGTATTTACCATCGAGAGTTCGTGGTCTTCATTCCATAGAGTGAGGTGATGTAAATCCAGCGATGAGGTTGCGGTCTTCACTCTAGTTGAATGATGTAATTACAACCGAGAGGTCATGGTCTTCATTCCATAGAGTCAAGTTATGTAAATCCAGCGATGAAGTTGTGGTCTTCACTCTAGTTGAATGCTGTAATTATAACCTAGAGGTCGTGGTCTTCATTCCATAGAGTCGGGTGATGTAAATCCAGCGATGAGGTTGCTGTCTTCACTCTAGTTGAATGATGTTATTACAACCGAAAGGTCCTGGTCTTCATTCCATTGAGTCAAGTGATGTAAATCCAGCAATGAGGTTGCGGTCTTCACTCTAGTTGAATGATATAATTACAACCGAGAGGTCGTGGTCTTCATTCCATAGAGTCAGGTGATGTAAATCAAGCAAATGGGATGCGGTTTTCACTCCAGTTGAATGATGTAATTACCATCGAGAGTTCGTGGTCTTCATTCCATAGAGTGAGGTGATGTAAATCCAAATGATGAGGTTGCGGTCTTCACTCTAGTTGAATGATGTAATTACAACCGATAGGTCGTGGTCTTTATTCCATAGAGTCAGGTTATGTAAATCCAGTGATGAGGTTGTGGTCTTCACTCTAGTTGAATGTTGTAATTACAACCGAGAGGTCGTGGTCTTCATTCCATAGAGTCAGGTGATGTAAATCCAGCGATGAGGTTGCTGTCTTCACTCTAGTTGAATGATGTAATTACAACCGAGAGGTCATGGTCTTCATTCCATTGAGTCAGGTGATGTAAATCCAGCAATGAGGATGCGGTCTTCACTCTAGTTGAAGGATATAATTACAACCGAGAGGTCGTGGTCTTCATTCCATAGAGTCAGGTGATGTAAATCCAGCGATGAGGTTGCAGTCTTCACTCTAGTGTAATTATGTAATTACCATCGAGAGTTCGTGGTCTTCATTCCATAGAGTGAGGTGATGTAAATCCAGCGATGAGGTTGCGGTCTTGACTCTAGTTGAATGATGTAATTACAACCGATAGGTCGTGGTCTTTATTCCATAGAGTCAGGTTATGTAAATCCAGTGATGAGGTTATGGTCTTCACTCCAGTTGAATGATGTAATTACAACCGAGAGGTCGTGGTCTTCATTCCATAGAGTCAGGTGATGTAAATCCAGCGATGAGGTTGCGGTCTTCACTCTAGTTGAATTATGTAGTTACAACCGAGAGGTCGTGGTCTTCATTTCATAGAGTCAGGTGATGTAAATCAAGCAAAGAGGATGCATGTCTTCACTAAAGTTGAATGATGTAATTACAACCGAGAGTTCGTGGTCTTCATTCCATAGAGTGAGGTGATGTAAATCCAGCGATTAGGTTGCGGTCTTCACTCTAGTGGAATTATGTAATGCCAACTGAAAGGTCATGGTATTTTTTCCCTAGAGTCAGGAGATGTAAATCCAGCGATGAGGTTGTGGTCTTCACTCTAGTTGAATGATGTAATTACCACCGAGAGGTCGTGGTCTTCATTCCATAGAGTCGGGTGATGTAAATCCAGCGATGAGGTTGCGGTCTTCACTCTAGTTGAATGATGTAATTACAACCGAGAGGTCGTGGTGTTCATTCCATAGAGGCCGGTGATGTAAATCCAGCAATGAGGTTGTCGTCTTCACTCTAGTTGAATGCCGTAATTACAATCAAAAAGTCGAGGGCTTCATCACATAGAGTCGTCTTTGTAAATCCAAATGATGAGGTTGTGGTCTTCACTAAAGTTGAATGATGTAATTACAACCGAGAGGTCGTGGTCTTCATTCCATCGAGTCAGGTGATGTAAATCCAGCGATGAGGTTGTGGTCTTCACTCCAGGTGAATGATGTAATTACAACCGAGAGGTCGTGGTCTTCATTCCATAGAGTCAGGTGACGTAAACCCAGCGATGAGGTTGCGGTCTTCACTCTAGTTGAATGATGTAATTACAACCGAGAGGTCATGGTCTTTATTCCATAGAGTCAGGTGATGTAAATCCAAATGATGAGGTTGTGGTCTTCACTCTAGTTGAATGCTGTAATTACAACCGAGAGGTCGTGGTCTTCATACCATAGAGTCAGGTGATGTAAATCAAGCAAATGGGATGCGGTTTTCACTCCAGTTGAATGATGTATTTACCATCGAGAGTTCGTGGTCTTCATTCCATAGAGTGAGGTGATGTAAATCCAGCGATGAGGTTGTGGTCTTCACTCTAGTTGAATGCTGTAATTACAACCGAGAGGTCGTGGTCTTCATACCATAGAGTCAGGTGATGTAAATCAAGCAAATGGGATGCGGTTTTCACTCCAGTTGAATGATGTATTTACCATCGAGAGTTCGTGGTCTTCATTCCATAGAGTGAGGTGATGTAAATCCAGCGATGAGGTTGCGGTCTTCACTCTAGTTGAATGATGTAATTACAACCGAGAGGTCATGGTCTTCATTCCATAGAGTCAAGTTATGTAAATCCAGCGATGAAGTTGTGGTCTTCACTCTAGTTGAATGCTGTAATTATAACCTAGAGGTCGTGGTCTTCATTCCATAGAGTCGGGTGATGTAAATCCAAATGATGAGGTTGTCAGTCTTCACTCTAGTTGAATGATGTTATTACAACCGAAAGGTCCTGGTCTTCATTCCATTGAGTCAGGTGATGTAAATCCAGCAATGAGGTTGCGGTCTTCACTCTAGTTGAATGATATAATTACAACCGAGAGGTCGTGGTCTTCATTCCATAGAGTCAGGTGATGTAAATCAAGCAAATGGGATGCGGTTTTCACTCCAGTTGAATGATGTAATTACCATCGAGAGTTCGTGGTCTTCATTCCATAGAGTGAGGTGATGTAAATCCAGCGATGAGGTTGCGGTCTTCACTCTAGTTGAATGATGTAATTACAACCGATAGGTCGTGGTCTTTATTCCATAGAGTCAGGTTATGTAAATCCAGTGATGAGGTTGTGGTCTTCACTCTAGTTGAATGTTGTAATTACAACCGAGAGGTCGTGGTCTTCATTCCATAGAGTCAGGTGATGTAAATCCAAATGATGAGGTTGTCAGTCTTCACTCTAGTTGAATGATGTAATTACAACCGAGAGGTCATGGTCTTCATTCCATTGAGTCAGGTGATGTAAATCCAGCAATGAGGATGCGGTCTTCACTCTAGTTGAAGGATATAATTACAACCGAGAGGTCGTGGTCTTCATTCCATAGAGTCAGGTGATGTAAATCCAGCGATGAGGTTGCAGTCTTCACTCTAGTGTAATTATGTAATTACCATCGAGAGTTCGTGGTCTTCATTCCATAGAGTGAGGTGATGTAAATCCAAATGATGAGGTTGCGGTCTTGACTCTAGTTGAATGATGTAATTACAACCGATAGGTCGTGGTCTTTATTCCATAGAGTCGTTATGTAAATCCAATGATGAGGTTATGGTCTTCACTCTAGTTGAATGCTGTAATTACAACGGAGAGGTCGTGGTCTTCATTCCATAGGGTCCGTTGATGTTAAGCCAACGATGAGGTTGCTGTCTTCACTCTAGTTGAATGATGTAATTACAACCGAGAGGTCATGGTCTTCATTCCATTGAGTCAGGTGATGTAAATCCAGCAATGAGGATGCGGTCTTCACTCTAGTTGAAGGATATAATTACAACCGAGAGGTCGTGGTCTTCATTCCATAGAGTCAGGTGATGTAAATCCAGCGATGAGGTTGCAGTCTTCACTCTAGTGTAATTATGTAATGCCAACTGAAAGGTCATGGTATTTTTTCCCTAGAGTCAGGAGATGTAAATCCAGCGATGAGGTTGTGTTCTTCACTCTAGTTGAATGATGTAATTACCACCGAGAGGTCGTGGTCTTCATTCTATAGAGTTAGGTGATGTAAATCCAGCAATCAGGTTGTGGTCTTCACTCTAGTTGAATGCTGTAATTACAATCGAGAGGTCATGACCTTCATTCCATAGAGTCGGGTGATGTAAATCCAGCGATGAGGTTGCTGTCTTCACTCTAGTTGAATGATGTAATTACAATCGAAAAGTCGTGGTCTTCATTACATAGAGTCAGGTACTGTAAATCCAGCGATGAGGTTGTGGTCTTCACTAAAGTTGAATGATGTAATTACAACCGAGAGGTCGTGGTCTTCATTCCATCGAGTCAGGTGATGTAAATCCAGCGATGAGGTTGTGGTCTTCACTCCAGGTGAATGATGTAATTACAACCGAGAGGTCGTGGTCTTCATTCCATAGAGTCAGGTGACGTAAACCCAGCGATGAGGTTGCGGTCTTCACTCTAGTTGAATGATGTAATTACAACCGAGAGGTCATGGTCTTCATTCCATAGAGTCAGGTGATGTAAATCCAGCGATGAGGTTGTGGTCTTCACTCTAGTTGAATGCTGTAATTACAACCGAGAGGTCGTGGTCTTCATACCATAGAGTCAGGTGATGTAAATCAAGCAAATGGGATGCGGTTTTCACTCCAGTTGAATGATGTATTTACCATCGAGAGTTCGTGGTCTTCATTCCATAGAGTGAGGTGATGTAAATCCAGCGATGAGGTTGCGGTCTTCACTCTAGTTGAATGATGTAATTACAACCGAGAGGTCATGGTCTTCATTCCATAGAGTCAGGTGATGTAAATCCAGCGATGAGGTTGTGGTCTTCACTCTAGTTGAATACTGTAATTACAACCGAGAGGTCATGGTCTTCATTCCATAGAGTCGGGTGATGTAAATCCAGCGATGAGGTTGCTGTCTTCACTCTAGTTGAATGATGTAATTACAACCGAGAGGTCATGGTCTTCATTCCATTGAGTCAGGTGATGTAAATCCAGCGATGAGGTTGCGGTCTTCACTCTAGTTGAATGATGTAATTACAACTGATAGGTCGTGATCTTTATTCCATAGAGTCAGGTTATGTAAATCCAGCGATGAGGTTGTGGTCTTCACTCTAGTTGAATGCTGTAATTACAACCGAGAGGTCGTGGTCTTCATACCATAGAGTCAGGTGATGTAAATCAAGCAAATGGGATGCGGTTTTCACTCCAGTTGAATGATGGAATTACCATCGAGAGGTCGTGGTCTTCATTCCATTGAGTCAGGTGATGTAAATCCAGCAATGAGGTTGCAGTCTTCACTCTAGTTGAATGATATAATTACAACCGAGAGGTCGTGGTCTTCATTCCATAGAGTCAGGTGATGTAAATCAAGCAAATGGGATGCGGTTTTCACTCCAGTTGAATGATGTAATTACCATCGAGAGGTCGTGGTCTTCATTCCATAGATTGAGGTGATGTAAATCCAGCGATGAGGTTGCGGTCTTCACTCTAGTTGAATGATGTAATTACAACCGATAGGTCGTGGTCTTCATTCCATAGAGTCAGGTTATGTAAATCAAGCAAAGGGGATGCATGTCTTTACTCTAGTTGAATTATGTAATGCCAACTGAAAGGTCCTGGTATTTTTTTCATAGAGTCAGGTGATGTAAATCTCGCTTGTTTAGTAAAGTCGACGTTTTTGGCCTTATCTTGCAGGTGACTACGACGTCGAGTTGACGGCGATGAGGTTGTGGTCTTCACTCCAGTTGAATGATGTAATTACAACCGAGAGGTCGTGGTCTTCATTCCATCGAGTCAGGTGATGTAAATCCAGCGATGAGGTTGTGGTCTTCACTCCAGGTGAATGATGTAATTACAACCGAGAGGTCGTGGTCTTCATTCCATAGAGTCAGGTGATGTAAATCCAGCGATGAGGTTGAGGTCTTCACTCTAGTTGAATGCTGTAATTACAACCGAGAGGTCGTGGTCTTCATACCATAGAGTCAGGTGATGTAAATCAAGCAAATGGGATGCGGTTTTCACTCCAGTTGAATGATGTAATTACCATCGAGAGTTCGTGTTCTTCATTCCATAGAGTGAGATGATGTAAATCCAGCGATGAGGTTGCGGTCTTCACTCTAGTTGAATGATGTAATTACAACCGATAGGTCGTGGTCTTTATTCCATAGAGTCGGGTGATGTAAATCCAGCGATGAGGTTGCGGTCTTCACTCTAGTTGAATGATGTAATTACAACCGATAGGTCGTGGTCTTTATTCCATAGAGTCAGGTTATGTAAATCCAGTGATGAGGTTGTGGTCTTCACTCTAGTTGAATGCTGTAATTACAACCGAGAGGTCGTGGTCTTCATTCCATAGAGTCGGGTGATGTAAATCCAGCGATGAGGTTGCTGTCTTCACTCTAGTTGAATGATGTAATTACAACCGAGAGGTCATGGTCTTCATTCCATTGAGTCAGGTGATGTAAATCCAGCAATGAGGATGCGGTCTTCACTCTAGTTGAAGGATATAATTACAACCGAGAGGTCGTAGTCTTCATTCCATAGAGTCAGGTGATGTAAATCCAGCGATGAGGTTGCAGTCTTCACTCTAGTGTAATTATGTAATGCCAACTGAAAGGTCATGGTATTTTTTCCCTAGAGTCAGGAGATGTAAATCCAGCGATAAGGTTGTGTTCTTCACTCTAGTTGAATGATGTAATTACCACCGAGAGGTCGTGGTCTTCATTCTATAGAGTTAGGTGATATAAATCCAGCAATGAGGTTGTGGTCTTCACTCTAGTTGAATGCTGTAATTACAACCGAGAGGTCGTGGTCTTCATTCCATAGAGTCAGGTGACGTAAGCCCAGCGATGAGGTTGCGGTCTTCACTCTAGTTGAATGATGTAATTACAACCGAGAGGTCATGGTCTTCATTCCATAGAGTGAGGTGATGTAAATCCAGCGATGAGGTTGTGGTCTTCACTCTAGTTGAATGCTGTAATTACAACCGAGAGGTCGTGGTCTTCATACCATAGAGTCAGGTGATGTAAATCAAACAAATGGGATGCGGTTTTCACTCCAGTTGAATGATGGAATTACCATCGAGAGGTCGTGGTCTTCATTCCATTGAGTCAGGTGATGTAAATCCAGCAATGAGGTTGTGGTCTTTACTCTAGTTGAATGATATAATTACAACCGAGAGGTCGTGGTCTTCATTCCATAGAGGCAGGTGATGTAAATCAAGCAAATGGGATGCGGTTTTCACTCCAATTAAATGATGTAATTACCATCGAGAGGTCGTGGTCTTCATTCCATAGAGTCAGGTGATGTAAATCCAGCGATGAAGTTGCGGTCTTCACTCTAGTTGAATGATGTAATTACAACCGAGAGGTCGTGGTCTTCATTCCATAGAGTCGGGTGATGTAAATCCAGCGATGAGGTTGCGGTCTTCACTCTAGTTGAATGATGTAATTACAACTGATAGGTCGTGGTCTTCATTCTATAGAGTCAGGTTATGTAAATCAAGCAAAGGGGATGCATGTCTTTACTCTAGTTGAATTATGTAATGCTAACTGAAAGGTCCTGGTATTTTTTTCATAGAGTCAGGTGATGTAAATCTCGCTTGTTTAGTAAAGTCGACGTTTTTGGCCTTATCTTGCAGGTGACGACGACGTCGAGTTGACGGCGATGAGGTTGTGGTCTTCACTCCAGTTGAATGATGTAATTACAACCGAGAGGTCATGGTCTTCATTCCCTAGAGTCAGGAGATGTAAATCCAGCGATAAGGTTGTGGTCTTCACTCTAGTTGAATGATGTAATTACCACCGAGAGGTCGTGGTCTTCATTCCATAGAATCAGGTGATGTAAATCCAGCAATGAGGTTGTAGTCTTCACTCTAGTTGAATGCCGTAATTACAATCGAGAGGTCGTGGTCTTCATTCCATAGAGTGAGGTAATATAAATCCAGCGATGAGGTTGCGGTCTTCACTCTAGTTGAATGATGTAATTACAACCGATAGGTCGTGATCTTTATTCCATAGAGTCAAGTTATGTAAATCCAGCGATGAAGTTGTGGTCTTCACTCTAGTTGAATGCTGTAATTATAACCTAGAGGTCGTGGTCTTCATTCTATAGAGTCGGGTGATGTAAATCCAGCGATGAGGTTGCTGTCTTCACTCTAGTTGAATGATGTTATTACAACCGAAAGGTCCTGGTCTTCATTCCATTGAGTCAAGTGATGTAAATCCAGCAATGAGGTTGCGGTCTTCACTCTAGTTGAATGATATAATTACAACCGAGAGGTCGTGGTGTTGATTCTATAGAGTCAGGTGATGTAAATCAAGCAAATGGGATGCGGTTTTCACTCCAGTTGAATGATGTAATTACCATCGAGAGTTCGTGGTCTTCATTCCATAGAGTGAGGTGATGTAAATCCAGCGATGAGGTTGCGGTCTTCACTCTAGTTGAATGATGTAATTACAACCGATAGGTCGTGGTCTTTATTCCATAGAGTCAGGTTATGTAAATCCAGTGATGAGGTTGTTGTCTTCACTCTAGTTGAATGCTGTAATTACAACCGAGAGGTCGTGGTCTTCATTCCATAGAGTCAGGTGATGTAAATCCAGCGATGAGGTTGCTGTCTTCACTCTAGTTGAATGATGTAATTACAACCGAGAGGTCATGGTCTTCATTCCATTGAGTTAGGTGATGTAAATCCAGCAATGAGGATGCGGTCTTCACTCTAGTTGAAGGATATAATTACAACCGAGAGGTCGTGGTCTTCATTCCATAGAGTCAGGTGATGTAAATCCAAATGATGAGGTTGCGAGTCTTCACTCTAGTGTAATTATGTAATGCCAACCGAAAGGTCATGGTATTTTTTCCTAGAGTCGGGAGATGTAAATCCAATGATAAGGTTGTGTTCTTCACTCTAGTTGAATGATGTAATTACCACCGAGAGGTCGTGGTCTTCATTCTATAGAGTTAGGTGATATAAATCCAAAGAATGAGGTTGTGGTCTTCACTCTAGTTGAATGCTGTAATTACAACCGAGAGGTCGTGGTCTTCATTCCATAGAGTCAGGTGACGTAAACCCAGCGATGAGGTTGCGGTCTTCACTCTAGTTGAATGATGTAATTACAACCGAGAGGTCATGGTCTTCATTCCATAGAGTGAGGTGATGTAAATCCAGCGATGAGGTTGTGGTCTTCACTCTAGTTGAATGCTGTAATTACATCCGAGAGGTCGTGGTCTTCATACCATAGAGTCAGGTGATGTAAATCAAACAAATGGGATGCGGTTTTCACTCCAGTTGAATGATGGAATTACCATCGAGAGGTCGTGGTCTTCATTCCATTGAGTCAGGTGATGTAAATCCAGCAATGAGGTTGTGGTCTTCACTCTAGTTGAATGATATAATTACAACCGAGAGGTCGTGGTCTTCATTCCATAGAGTCAGGTGATGTAAATCAAGCAAATGGGATGCGGTTTTCACTCCAGTTGAATGATGTAATTACCATCGAGAGTTCGTGTTCTTCATTCCATAGAGTGAGATGATGTAAATCCAGCGATGAGGTTGCGGTCTTCACTCTAGTTGAATGATGTAATTACAACTGATAGGTCGTGATCTTTATTCCATAGAGTCAGGTAATGTAAATCCAGCGATGAGGTTGTGGTCTTCACTCTAGTTGAATGCTGTAATTACAACCGAGAGGTCGTGGTCTTCATACCATAGAGTCAGGTGATGTAAATCAAGCAAATGGGATGCGGTTTTCACTCCAGTTGAATGATGTAATTACAACCGAGAGGTCATGGTCTTCATTCCATTGAGTCAGGTGATGTAAATCCAGCGATGAGGTTGCGGTCTTCACTCTAGTTGAATGATGTAATTACAACTGATAGGTCGTGATCTTTATTCCATAGAGTCAGGTTATGTAAATCCAGCGATGAGGTTGTGGTCTTCACTCTAGTTGAATGCTGTAATTACAACCGAGAGGTCGTGGTCTTCATACCATAGAGTCAGGTGATGTAAATCAAGCAAAGAGGTTGCGGTTTTCACTCTAGTTGAATGATGTAATTACAATCGAGAGGTCGTAGTTTACATTCCATAGAGTCAGGTGATGTAAATCCAGTGATGAGGTTGCGTTCTTCACTCTAGCTGAAAGATGTAATTACAACCAAGAGGTCGTGGTCTTCATTCCATAGAGCCATGTGATGTAAATCAAGCAAAGGGGATGCGGTTTTCACTCCAGTTGAATGATGTAATTACCACCGAGAGGTCGTGGTCTTCATTCCATAGAGTCAGGTGATGTAAATCCAGCGATGAGGTTGTGGTCTTCACTCTAGTTGAATGATGTAATTACAACCGATAGGTCGTAGTCTTCATTCCATAGAGTCAGGTTATGTAAATCAAGCAAAGGGGATGCATGTCTTTACTCTAGTTGAATTATGTAATGCCAACTGAAAGGTCCTGGTATTTTTTTCATAGAGTCAGGTGATGTAAATCTCGCTTGTTTAGTAAAGTCGACGTTTTTGGCCTTATCTTGCAGGTGACTACGACGTCGAGTTGACGGCGATGAGGTTGTGGTCTTCACTCCAGTTGAATGATGTAATTACAACCGAGAGGTCGTGGTCTTCATTCCATAGAATCAGGTGATGTAAATCCAACGATGAGGTTGCGGTCTTCACTCTAGTTGAATGATGTAATTACAACCGAGAGGTCGTGGTCTTCATTCCATCGAGTCAGGTGATGTAAATCCAGCGATGAGGTTGTGGTCTTCACTCCAGGTGAATGATGTAATTACAACCGAGAGGTCGTGGTCTTCATTCCATAGAGTCAGGTGACGTAAACCCAGCGATGAGGTTGCGGTCTTCACTCTAGTTGAATGATGTAATTACAATCGAGAGGTCATGGTCTTCATTCCATAGAGTCAGGTGATGTAAATCCAGCGATGAGGTTGTGGTCTTCACTCTAGTTGAATGCTGTAATTACAACCGAGAGGTCGTGGTCTTCATACCATAGAGTCAGGTGATGTAAATCAAGCAAATGGGATGCGGTTTTCACTCCAGTTGAATGATGGAATTACCATCGAGAGGTCGTGGTCTTCATTCCATTGAGTCAGGTGATGTAAATCCAGCAATGAGGTTGCGGTCTTCACTTTAGTTGAATGATATAATTACAACCGAGAGGTCGTGGTCTTCATTCCATAGAGTCAGGTGATGTAAATCAAGCAAATGGGATGCGGTTTTCACTCCAGTTGAATGATGTAATTACCATCGAGAGGTCGTGGTCTTCATTCCATAGATTGAGGTGATGTAAATCCAGAGATGAGGTTGCGGTCTTCACTCTAGTTGAATGATGTAATTACAACCGATAGGTCGTGGTCTTCATTCCATAGAGTCAGGTTATGTAAATCAAGCAAAGGGGATGCATGTGTTTACTCTAGTTGAATTATGTAATGCCAACTGAAAGGTCCTGGTATTTTTTTCATAGAGTCAGGTGATGTAAATCTTGCTTGTTTAGTAAAGTCGACGTTTGGCCTTATCTTGCGGTGACGACGACGTCGAGTTGACGGCGATGAGGTTGTGGTCTTCACTCTAGTTGAATGATGTAATTACAACCGAGAGGTCGTGGTCTTCACTCCATAGAGTCGGGTGATGTAAATCCAGCGATGAGGTTGTGGTCTTCACTTTAGTTGAATGCCGTAATTACAATCGAGAGGCCGTGGTCTTCATTCCATAGAGTGAGGTGATGTAAATCCAGGGATTAGGTTGCGATCTTCGCTCTAGTTGAATGATGTAATTACAACCGATAGGTCGTGGTCTTTATTCCATAGAGTCAGGTTATGTAAATCCAGCGATGAGGTTGTGGTCTTCACTCTAGTTGAATGCTGTAATTACAACCGAGAGGTCGTGGTCTTCATTCCATAGAGTCGGGTGATGTAAATCCAGCGATGAGGTTGCTGTCTTCACTCTAGTTGAATGATGTAATTACAACCGAGAGGTCATGGTCTTCATTCCATTGAGTCAGGTGATGTAAATCCAGCGATGAGGTTGCGGTCTTCACTCTAGTTGAATGATATAATTACAACCGAGAGGTCGTGGTCTTCATTCCATAGAGTCAGGTGATGTAAATCCAGCGATGAGGTTGCAGTCTTCACTCTAGTGTAATTATGTAATGCCAACTGAAAGGTCATGGTATTTTTTCCCTAGAGTCAGGAGATGTAAATCCAGCGATGAGGTTGTGTTCTTCACTTTAGTTGAATGATGTAATTACAACCGAGAGGTCGTGGTCTTCATTCCATAGAGTCAGGTGATGTAAATCAAGCAAATGGGATGCGGTTTTCACTCCAGTTGAATGATGTAATTACCATCGAGAGGTCGTGGTCTTCATTCCATAGATTGAGGTGATGTAAATCCAGAGATGAGGTTGCGGTCTTCACTCTAGTTGAATGATGTAATTACAACCGATAGGTCGTGGTCTTCATTCCATAGAGTCAGGTTATGTAAATCAAGCAAAGGGGATGCATGTGTTTACTCTAGTTGAATTATGTAATGCCAACTGAAAGGTCCTGGTATTTTTTTCATAGAGTCAGGTGATGTAAATCTTGCTTGTTTAGTAAAGTCGACGTTTTTGGCCTTATCTTGCAGGTGACGACGACGTCGAGTTGACGGCGATGAGGTTGTGGTCTTCACTCCAGTTGAATGATGTAATTACAACCGAGAGGTCGTGGTCTTCATTCCATAGAATCAGGTGATGTAAATCCAATGATGAGGTTGCGGTCTTCACTCTAGTTGAATAATGTAATTACAACCGAGAGGTCGTGGTCTTCATTCCATAGAGTGAGGTGATGTAAATCCAGCGATGAGGTTGCGGTCTTCACTCTAGTTGAATGATGTAATTACAACCGATAGGTCGTGGTCTTTATTCCATAGAGTCAGGTTATGTAAATCCAGTGATGAGGTTGTGGTCTTCACTCTAGTTGAATGCTGTAATTACAACCGAGAGGTCGTGGTCTTCATTCCATAGAGTCGGGTGATGTAAATCCAGCGATGAGGTTGCTGTCTTCACTCTAGTTGATTGATGTAATTACAACCGAGAGGTCATGGTCTTCATTCCATTGAGTCATGTGATGTAAATCCAGCAATGAGGATGCGGTCTTCACTCTAGTTGAAGGATATAATTACAACCGAGAGGTCGTGGTCTTCATTCCATAGAGTCAGGTGATGTAAATCCAGCGATGAGGTTGCAGTCTTCACTCTAGTGTAATTATGTAATGCCAACTGAAAGGTCATGGTATTTTTTCCCTAGAGTCAGGAGATGTAAATCCAGCGATGAGGTTGTGTTCTTCACTTTAGTTGAATGATGTAATTACCATCGAGAGGACGTGGTCTTCATTCTATAGAGTTAGGTGATGTAAATCCAGCAATGAGGTTGTGGTCTTCACTCTAGTTGAATGCTGTAATTACAATCGAGAGGTCGTGACCTTCATTCTATAGAGTCGGGTGATGTTAATCCAGCGATGAGGTTGCTGTCTTCTCTCTAGTTGAATGATGTAATTACAATCGAGAGGTCGTGGTCTTCATTACATAGAGTCAGGTGCTGTAAATCCAGCGAAGAGGTTGCGGTCTTCACTCTAGTTGAATGTTGTAATTACAACCGAGAGGTCATGGTCTTCATTCCATAGAGTCAGGTGATGTAAATCCAGCGATGAGGTTGTGGTCTTCACTCTAGTTGAATGCTGTAATTACAACCGAGAGGTCGTGGTCTTCATACCATAGAGTCAGGTGATGTAAATCAAGCAAATGGGATGCGGTTTTCACTCCAGTTGAATGATGGAATTACCATCGAGAGGTCGTGGTCTTCATTCCATTGAGTCAGGAGATGTAAATCCAGCAATGAGGTTGCGGTCTTCACTCTAGTTGAATGATATAATTACAACCGAGAGGTCGTGGTCTTCATTCCATAGAGTCAGGTGATGTAAATCAAGCAAATGGGATGCGGTTTTCACTCCAGTTGAATGATGTAATTACCATCGAGAGGTCGTGGTCTTCATTCCATAGACTGAGGTGATGTAAATCCAGCGATGAGGTTGCGGTCTTCACTCTAGTTGAATGATGTAATTACAACCGATAGGTCGTGGTCTTCATTCCATAGAGTCAGGTTATGTAAATCAAGCAAAGGGGATGCATGTCTTTACTCTAGTTGAATTATGTAATGCCATCTGAAAGGTCCTGGTATTTTTTTCATAGAGTCAGGTGATGTAAATCTCGCTTGTTTAGTAAAGTCGACGTTTTTGGCCTTATCTTGCAGGTGACGACGACGTCGAGTTGACGGCGATGAGGTTGTAGTCTTCACTCCAGTTGAATGATGTAATTACAACCGAGAGGTCGTGGTCTTCATTCCATAGAATCAGGTGATGTAAATCCAACGATGAGGTTGCGGTCTTCACTCTAGTTGAATGATGTAATTACAACCGAGAGGTCATGGTCTACATTCCATAGAGTCAGGTGATGTAAATCAAGCAAATGGGATGCATGCGTTTACTCTAGTTGAATTATGTAATGCCAACTGAAAGGTCATGGTATTTTTTCCCTAGAGTCAGGAGATGTAAATCCAGCGATAAGGTTGTGGTCTTCACTCTAGTTGAATGATGTAATTACCACCGAGAGGTCGTGGTCATCATTCCATAGAATCAGGTGATGTAAATCCAGCAATGAGGTTGTAGTCTTCACTCTAGTTGAATGCCGTAATTACAATCGAGAGGTCGTGGTCTTCATTCCATAGAGTGAGGTAATATAAATCCAGCGATGAGGTTGCGGTCTTCACTCTAGTTGAATGATGTAATTACAACCGATAGGTCGTGGTCTTCATTCCATAGAGTCAGGTTATGTAAATCAAGCAAAGGGGATGCATGTCTTTACTCTAGTTGAATTATGTAATGCCAACTGAAAGGTCCTGGTATTTTTTTCATAGAGTCAGGTGATGTAAATCTCGCTTGTTTAGTAAAGTCGACGTTTTTGGCCTTATCTTGCAGGTGACGACGACGTCGAGTTGACGGCGATGAGGTTGTGGTCTTCACTCCAGTTGAATGATGTAATTACAACCGAGAGGTCATGGTCTTTATTCCATAGAATCAGGTGATGTAAATCCAACGATGAGGTTGCGGTCTTCACTCTAGTTGAATGATGTAATTACAACCGATAGGTCATGGTCTTTATTCCATAGAGTCAGGTTATGTAACTCCAGCGATGAGGTTGTGGTCTTTACTCTAGTTGAATACTGTAATTACAACCGAGAGGTCATGGTCTTCATTCCATAGAGTCGGGTGATGTAAATCCAGCGATGAGGTTGCTGTCTTCACTCTAGTTGAATGATGTAATTACAACCGAGAGGTCATGGTCTTCATTCCATTGAGTCAGGTGATGTAAATCCAGCGATGAGGTTGCGGTCTTCACTCTAGTTGAATGATGTAATTACAACTGATAGGTCGTGATCTTTATTCCATAGAGTCAGGTTATGTAAATCCAGCGATGAGGTTGTGGTCTTCAGTCTAGTTGAATGCTGTAATTACAACCGAGAGGTCGTGGTATTCATACCATAGAGTCAGGTGATGTAAATCAAGTAAATGGGATGCGGTTTTCACTTCAGTTGAATGATGGAATTACCATCGAGAGGTCGTGGTCTTCATTCCATTGAGTCAGGTGATGTAAATCCAGCAATGAGGTTGCGGTCTTCACTCTAGTTGAATGATATAATTACAACCGAGAGGTCGTGGTCTTCATTCCATAGAGTCAGGTGATTTAAATCAAGCAAATGGGATGCGGTTTTCACTCCAGTTGAATGATGTAATTACCATCGAGAGGTCGTGGTCTTCATTCCATAGATTGAGGTGATGTAAATCCAGCGATGAGGCTGCGGTCTTCACTCTAGTTGAATGATGTAATTACAACCGATAGGTCGTGGTCTTCATTTCATAGAGTCAGGTTATGTAAATCAAGCAAAGGGGATGCATGTCTTTACTCTAGTTGAATTATGTAATGCCAACTGAAAGGTCCTGGTATTTTTTTCATAGAGTCAGGTGATGTAAATCTCGCTTGTTTAGTAAAGTCGACGTTTTTGGCCTTATCTTGCAGTGATTTACGACGTCGAGTTGACGGCGATGAGGTTGTGGTCTTCACTCCAGTTGAATGATGTAATTACAACCGAGAGGTCGTGGTCTTCATTCCATAGAATCAGGTGATGTAAATCCAACGATGAGGTTGCGGTCTTCACTCTAGTTGAATGATGTAATTACAATCGAGAGGTCGTGGTCTTCATTCCATAGAGGTGGGTGATGTAAATCCAGCGATGAGATTGCATTCTTCACTCTAGTTGAATGATGTAATTACAACCAAGAGGTCATGGTCTTCATTCCATAGAGTCAGGTGATGTAAATCAAGCAAATGGGATGCATGCGTTTACTCTAGTTAAATTATGTAATGCCAACTGAAAGGTCATGGTATTTTTTCCCTAGAGTCAGGAGATGTAAATCCAGCGATAAGGTTATGGTGTTCACTCTAGTTGAATGATGTAATTACCACCGAGAGGTCGTGGTCTTCATTCCATAGAATCAGGTGATGTAAATCCAGCAATGAGGTTGTAGTCTTCACTCTAGTTGAATGCCGTAATTACAATCGAGAGGTCGTGGTCTTCATTCCATAGAATGAGGTAATATAAATCCAGCGATGAGGTTGCGGTCTTTACTCTAGTTGAATGATGTAATTACAACCGATAGGTCGTGGTCTTCATTCCATAGAGTCAGGTTATGTAAATCAAGCAAAGGGGATGCATGTCTTTACTCTAGTTGAATTATGTAATGCCAACTGAAAGGTCCTGGTATTTGTTTCATAGAGTCAGGTGATGTAAATCTCGCTTGTTTAGTAAAGTCGACGTTTTTGGCCTTATCTTGCAGGTGACGACGACGTCGAGTTGACGGCGATGAGGTTGTGGTCTTCACTCCAGTTGAATGATGTAATTACAACCGAGAGGTCGTCGTCTTCATTCCATAGAATAAGGTGATGTAAATCCAACGATGAGGTTGCGGTCTTCACTCTAGTTGAATGATGTAATTACAACCGAGAGGTCGTGGTCTTCATTCCATAGAGGTGGGTGATGTAAATCCAGCGATGAGGTTGCGTTCTTCACTCTAGTTGAATGATGTAATTACAACCAAGAGGTCATGGTCTTCATTCCATAGAGTCTGGTGATGTAAATCAATCAAATGGGATGCATGCGTTTACTCTAGTTGAATTATGTAATGCCAACTGAAAGGTCATGGTATTTTTTCCCTAGAGTCAGGAGATGTAAATCCAGCGATAAGGTTGTGGTCTTCACTCTAGTTGAATGATGTAATTACCACCGAGAGGTCGTGGTCTTCATTCCATAGAATCAGGTGATGTAAATCCAGCAATGAGGTTGTAGTCTTCACTCTAGTTGAATGCCGTAATTACAATCGAGAGGTCGTGGTCTTCATTCCATAGAGTGAGGTAATATAAATCCAGCGATGAGATTGCGGTCTTCACTCTAGTTGAATGATGTAATTACAACCGATAGGTCGTGATCTTTATTCCATAGAGTCGTGTTATGTAAATCCAAATGATGAGGTTGTGGTCTTCACTCTAGTTGAATGTCAGTAATTATAACCGAGAGGTCGTGGTCTTCATTCCATAGAGTCGGGTGATGTAAATCCAATGATGAGGTTGTTGTCTTCACTCTAGTTGAATGATGTTATTACAACCGAAAGGTCCTGGTCTTCATTCCATTGAGTCGGGTGATGTAAATCCAAAGAATGAGGTTGCGGTCTTCACTCTAGTTGAATGATATAATTACAACCGAGAGGTCGTGGTCATCATTCCATAGAGTCGTGATGTAAATCAAGCAAATGGGATGCGGTTTTCACTCCGGTTGAATGATGTAATTACCATCGAGAGGTCGTGGTCTTCATTCCATAGATTGAGGTGATGTAAATCCAAATGATGAGGCTGCGGTCTTCACTCTAGTTGAATGATGTAATTACAACCGATAGGTCGTGGTCTTCATTTCATAGAGTCGATTATGTAAATCAAGCAAAGGGATGCATGTCTTTACTCTAGTTGAATTATGTAATGCCAACCGAAAGGTCCCGGTATTTTTTCATAGAGTCGTGATGTAAATCTCGCTTGTTTAGTAAAGTCGACGCTTTTGGCCTTATCTTGCAGGTGGCGGCGACGTCGAGTTGACGGCGATGAGGTTGTGGTCTTCACCCAGTTGAATGATGTAATTACAACCGAGAGGTCGTGGTCTTCATTCCATAGAATCGTGATGTAAATCCAACGATGAGGTTGCGGTCTTCACTCTAGTTGAATGATGTAATTACAACCGAGAGGTCGTGGTCTTCATTCCATAGAGGTGGGTGATGTAAATCCAATGATAAGATTGCATTCTTCACTCTAGTTGAATGATGTAATTACAACCAAGAGGTCATGGTCTTCATTCCATAGAGTCAGGTGATGTAAATCAAGCAAATGGGATGCATGCGTTTACTCTAGTTGAATTATGTAATGCCAACTGAAAGGTCATGGTATTTTTTCCCTAGAGTCAGGAGATGTAAATCCAGCGATAAGGTTATGGTCTTCACTCTAGTTGAATGATGTAATTACCACCGAGAGGTCGTGGTCTTCATTCCATAGAATCAGGTGATGTAAATCCAGCAATGAGGTTGTAGTCTTCACTCTAGTTGAATGCCGTAATTACAATCGAGAGGTCGTGGTCTTCATTCCATAGAATGAGGTAATATAAATCCAGCGATGAGGTTGCGGTCTTTACTCTAGTTGAATGATGTAATTACAACTGATAGGTCGTGGTCTTCATTCCATAGAGTCAGGTTATGTAAATCAAGCAAAGGGGATGCATGTCTTTACTCTAGTTGAATTATGTAATGCCAACTGAAAGGTCCTGGTATTTTTTTCATAGAGTCAGGTGATGTAAATCTCGCTTGTTTAGTAAAGTCGACGTTTTTGGCCTTATCTTGCAGGTGACGACGACGTCGAGTTGACGGCGATGAGGTTGTGGTCTTCACTCCAGTTGAATGATGTAATTACAACCGAGAGGTCGTGGTCTTCATTCCATAGAATCAGGTGATGTAAATCCAACGATGAGGTTGCGGTCTTCACTCTAGTTGAATGATGTAATTACAACCGAGAGGTCGTGGTCTTCATTCCATAGAGGTGGGTGATGTAAATCCAGCGATGAGGTTGCGTTCTTCACTCTAGTTGAATGATGTAATTACAACCAAGAGGTCATGGTCTTCATTCCATAGAGTCTGGTGATGTAAATCAATCAAATGGGATGCATGCGTTTACTCTAGTTGAATTATGTAATGCCAACTGAAAGGTCATGGTATTTTTTCCCTAGAGTCAGGAGATGTAAATCCAGCGATAAGGTTGTGGTCTTCACTCTAGTTGAATGATGTAATTACCACCGAGAGGTCGTGGTCTTCATTCCATAGAATCAGGTGATGTAAATCCAGCAATGAGGTTGTAGTCTTCACTCTAGTTGAATGCCGTAATTACAATCGAGAGGTCGTGGTCTTCATTCCATAGAGTGAGGTAATATAAATCCAGCGATGAGGTTGCGGTCTTCACTCTAGTTGAATGATGTAATTACAACCGATAGGTCGTGATCTTTATTCCATAGAGTCAGGTTATGTAAATCCAGCGATGAGGTTGTGGTCTTCACTCTAGTTGAATGCTGTAATTATAACCGAGAGGTCGTGGTCTTCATTCCATAGAGTCGGGTGATGTAAATCCAGCGATGAGGTTGTTGTCTTCACTCTAGTTGAATGATGTTATTACAACCGAAAGGTCCTGGTCTTCATTCCATTGAGTCAGGTGATGTAAATCCAGCAATGAGGTTGCGGTCTTCACTCTAGTTGAATGATATAATTACAACCGAGAGGTCGTGGTCATCATTCCATAGAGTCAGGTGATGTAAATCAAGCAAATGGGATGCGGTTTTCACTCCAGTTGAATGATGTAATTACCATCGAGAGGTCGTGGTCTTCATTCCATAGATTGAGGTGATGTAAATCCAGCGATGAGGCTGCGGTCTTCACTCTAGTTGAATGATGTAATTACAACCGATAGGTCGTGGTCTTCATTTCATAGAGTCAGGTTATGTAAATCAAGCAAAGGGGATGCATGTCTTTACTCTAGTTGAATTATGTAATGCCAACTGAAAGGTCCTGGTATTTTTTTCATAGAGTCAGGTGATGTAAATCTCGCTTGTTTAGTAAAGTCGACGTTTTTGGCCTTATCTTGCAGGTGACGACGACGTCGAGTTGACGGCGATGAGGTTGTGGTCTTCACTCCAGTTGAATGATGTAATTACAACCGAGAGGTCGTGGTCTTCATTCCATAGAATCAGGTGATGTAAATCCAACGATGAGGTTGCGGTCTTCACTCTAGTTGAATGATGTAATTACAACCGAGAGGTCGTGGTCTTCATTCCATAGAGGTGGGTGATGTAAATCCAGCGATAAGATTGCATTCTTCACTCTAGTTGAATGATGTAATTACAACCAAGAGGTCATGGTCTTCATTCCATAGAGTCAGGTGATGTAAATCAAGCAAATGGGATGCATGCGTTTACTCTAGTTGAATTATGTAATGCCAACTGAAAGGTCATGGTATTTTTTCCCTAGAGTCAGGAGATGTAAATCCAGCGATAAGGTTGTGGTCTTCACTCTAGTTGAATGATGTAATTACCACCGAGAGGTCGTGGTCTTCATTCCATAGAATCAGGTGATGTAAATCCAGCAATGAGGTTGTAGTCTTCACTCTAGTTGAATGCCGTAATTACAATCGAGAGGTCGTGGTCTTCATTCCATAGAGTGAGGTAATATAAATCCAGCGATGAGGTTGCGGTCTTCACTCTAGTTGAATGATGTAATTACAACCGATAGGTCGTGATCTTTATTCCATAGAGTCAGGTTATGTAAATCCAGCGATGAGGTTGTGGTCTTCACTCTAGTTGAATGCTGTAATTATAACCGAGAGGTCGTGGTCTTCATTCCATAGAGTCGGGTGATGTAAATCCAGCGATGAGGTTGTTGTCTTCACTCTAGTTGAATGATGTTATTACAACCGAAAGGTCCTGGTCTTCATTCCATTGAGTCAGGTGATGTAAATCCAGCAATGAGGTTGCGGTCTTCACTCTAGTTGAATGATATAATTACAACCGAGAGGTCGTGGTCTTCATTCCATAGAGTCAGGTGATGTAAATCAAGCAAATGGGATGCGGTTTTCACTCCAGTTGAATGATGTAATTACCATCGAGAGGTCGTGGTCTTCATTCCATAGATTGAGGTGATGTAAATCCAGCGATGAGGTTGCGGTCTTCACTCTAGTTGAATGATGTAATTACAACCGATAGGTCGTGGTCTTCATTCCATAGAGTCAGGTTATGTAAATCAAGCAAAGGGGATGCATGTCTTTACTCTAGTTGAATTATGTAATGCCAACTGAAAGGTCCTGGTATTTTTTTCATAGAGTCAGGTGATGTAAATCTCGCTTGTTTAGTAAAGTCGACGTTTTTGGCCTTATCTTGCAGGTGACGACGATGTCGAGTTGACGGCGATGAGGTTGTGGTCTTCACTCCAGTTGAATGATGTAATTACAACCGAGAGGTCGTGGTCTTCATTCCATAGAATCAGGTGATGTAAATCCAACGATGAGGTTGCGGTCTTCACTCTAGTTGAATGATGTAATTACAACCGAGAGGTCGTGGTCTTCATTCCATAGAGGTGGGTGATGTAAATCCAGCGATGAGGTTGCGTTCTTCACTCTAGTTGAATGATGTAATTACAACCAAGAGGTCATGGTCTTCATTCCATAGAGTCAGGTGATGTAAATCAAGCAAATGGGATGCATGCGTTTACTCTAGTTGAATTATGTAATGCCAACTGAAAGGTCATGGTATTTTTTCCCTAGAGTCAGGAGATGTAAATCCAGCGATAAGGTTGTGGTCTTTACTCTAGTTGAATGATGTAATTACCACCGAGAGGTCGTGGTCTTCATTCCATAGAATCAGGTGATGTAAATCCAGCAATGAAGTTGTAGTCTTCACTCTAGTTGAATGCCGTAATTACAATCGAGAGGTCGTGGTCTTCATTCCATAGAGTGAGGTAATATAAATCCAGCGATGAGGTTGCGGTCTTCACTCTAGTTGAATGAAGTAATTACAACCGATAGGTCGTGATCTTTATTCCATAGAGTCAGGTTATGTAAATCCAGCGATGAGGTTGTGGTCTTCACTCTAGTTGAATGCTGTAATTATAACCGAGAGGTCGTGGTCTTCATTCCATAGAGTCGGGTGATGTAAATCCAGCGATGAGGTTGCTGTCTTCACTCTAGTTGAATGATGTTATTACAACCGAAAGGTCCTGGTCTTCATTCCATTGAGTCAGGTGATGTAAATCCAGCAATGAGGTTGCGGTCTTCACTCTAGTTGAATGATATAATTACAACCGAGAGGTCATGGTCTTCATTCCATAGAGTCAGGTGATGTAAATCAAGCAAATGGGATGCGGTTTTCACTCCAGTTGAATGATGTAATTACCATCGAGAGTTCGTGGTCTTCATTCCATAGAGTGATGTGATGTAAATCCAAATGATGAGGTTGCGGTCTTCACTCTAGTTGAATGATGTAATTACAACCGATAGGTCGTGGTCTTTATTCCATAGAGTCAGGTTATGTAAATCCAAAGTTGATGAGGTTGTGGTCTTCACTCTAGTTGAATGCTGTAATTACAACCGAGAGGTCGTGGTCTTCATTCCATAGAGTCGGGTGATGTAAATCCAGCGATGAGGTTGCTGTCTTCACTCTAGTTGAATGATGTAATTACAACCGAGAGGTCATGGTCTTCATTCCATTGAGTCAGGTGATGTAAATCCAGCAATGAGGATGCGGTCTTCACTCTAGTTGAAGGATATAATTACAACCGAGAGGTCGTGGTCTTCATTCCATAGAGTCAGGTGATGTAAATCCAGCGATGAGATTGCAGTCTTCACTCTAGTGTAATTATGTAATGCCAACTGAAAGGTCATGGTATTTTTTCCCTAGAGTCAGGAGATGTAAATCCAGCGATGAGGTTGTGTTCTTCACTTTAGTTGAATGATGTAATTACCACCGAGAGGTCGTGGTCTTCATTATATAGAGTTAGGTGATGTAAATCCAGCAATGAGGTTGTGGTCTTCACTCTAGTTGAATGCTGTAATTACAATCGAGAGGTCGTGACCTTCATTCCATAGAGTCGGGTGATGTAAATCCAGCGATGAGGTTGCTGTCTTCACTCTAGTTGAATGATGTAATTACAATCGAGAGGTCGTGGTCTTCATTACATAGAGTCAGGTGCTGTAAATCCAGTGATGAGGTTGTGGTCTTCACTAAAGTTGAATGATGTAATTACAACCGAGAGGTCGTGGTCTTCATTCCATCGAGTCAGGTGATGTAAATCCAGCGATGAGGTTGTGGTCTTCACTCTAGTTGAATGCCGTAATTACAATCGAGAGGTCGTGGTCTTCATTCCATAGAGTGAGGTAATATAAATCCAGCAATGAGGTTGCGGTCTTCACTCTAGTTGAATGATGTAATTACAACCGATAGGTCGTGATCTTTATTCCATAGAGTTAGGTTATGTAAATCCAGCGATGAGGTTGTGGTCTTCACTCTAGTTGAATGCTGTAATTATAACCGAGAGGTCGTGGTCTTCATTCCATAGAGTCGGGTGATGTAAATCCAGCGATGAGGTTGCTGTCTTCACTCTAGTTGAATGATGTTATTACAACCGAAAGGTCCTGGTCTTCATTCCATTGAGTCAGGTGATGTAAATCCAGCAATGAGGTTGCGGTCTTCACTCTAGTTGAATGATATAATTACAACCGAGAGGTCGTGGTCTTCATTCCATAGAGTCAGGTGATGTAAATCAAGCAAATGGGATGCGGTTTTCACTCCAGTTGAATGATGTAATTACCATCGAGAGTTCGTGGTCTTCATTCCATAGAGTGAGGTGATGTAAATCCAGTGATGAGGTTGCGGTCTTCACTCTAGTTGAATGATGTAATTACAACCGATTGGTCGTGGTCTTTATTCCATAGAGTCAGGTTATGTAAATCCAGCGATGAGGTTGTGGTCTTCACTCTAGTTGAATGCTGTAATTACAATCGAGAGGTCGTGGTCTTCATTCCATAGAGTCGGGTGATGTAAATCCAGCGATGAGGTTGCTGTCTTCACTCTAGTTGAATGATGTAATTACAACCGAGAGGTCATGGTCTTCATTCCATTGAGTCAGGTGATGTAAATCCAGCAATGAGGATGCGGTCTTCACTCTAGTTGAAGGATATAATTACAACCGAGAGGTCGTGGTCTTCATTCCATAGAGTCAGGTGATGTAAATCCAGCGATGAGATTGCAGTCTTCACTCTAGTGTAATTATGTAATGCCAACTGAAAGGTCATGGTATTTTTTCCCTAGAGTCAGGAGATGTAAATCCAGCGATGAGGTTGTGTTCTTCACTTTAGTTGAATGATGTAATTACCACCGAGAGGGCATGGTCTTCATTCTATAGAGTTAGGTGATGTAAATCCAGCAATGAGGTTGTGGTCTTCACTCTAGTTGAATGCTGTAATTACAATCGAGAGGTCGTGACCTTCATTCCATAGAGTCGGGTGATGTAAATCCAGCGATGAGGTTCTTTGTCTTCACTCTAGTTGAATGATGTAATTACAATCGAGAGGTCGTGGTCTTCATTACATAGAGTCAGGTGCTGTAAATCCAGTGATGAGGTTGTGGTCTTCACTAAAGTTGAATGATGTAATTACAATCGAGAGGTCGTGGTCTTCATTCCATCGAGTCAGGTGATGTAAATCCAGCGATGAGGTTGTGGTCTTCACTCCAGGTGAATGATGTAATTACAACCGAGAGGTCGTGGTCTTCATTCCATAGAGTCAGGTGACGTAAACCAGCGATGAGGTTGCGGTCTTCACTCTAGTTGAATGATGTAATTACAACCGAGAGGTCATGGTCTTCATTCCATAGAGTCTGGTGATGTAAATCCAAATGATGAGGTTGTGGTCTTCACTCTAGTTGAATGCTGTAATTACAACCGAGAGGTCGTGGTCTTCATACCATAGAGTCAGGTGATGTAAATCAAGCAAATGGGATGCGGTTTTCACTCCAGTTGAATGATGTAATTACCATCAAGAGTTCGTGGTCTTCATTCCATAGAGTGAGGTGATGTAAATCCAGCGATGAGGTTGCGGTCTTCACTGTAGTTGAATGATGTAATTACAACCGATAGGTCGTGGTCTTCATTGCATAGAGTCAGGTTATGTAAATTAAGCAAAGGGGATGCATGTCTTTACTCTAGTTGAATTATGTAATGCCAACTGAAAGGTCCTGGTATTTTTTTCATAGAGTCAGGTGATGTAAATCTCGCTTGTTTAGTAAAGTCGACGTTTTTGGCCTTATCTTGCAGGTGACGACGATGTCGAGTTGACGGCGATGAGGTTGTGGTCTTCACTCCAGTTGAATGATGTAATTACAACCGAGAGGTCGTGGTCTTCATTCCATAGAATCAGGTGATATAAATCCAACGATGAGGTTACGGTCTTCACTCTAGTTGAATGATGTAATTACAACCGAGAGGTCGTGGTCTTCATTCCATAGAGGTGGGTGATGTAAATCCAAATGATGAGGTTGCGTTCTTCAGTCTACTTGAATGATGTAATTACAACCAAGAGGTCATGGTCTTCATTCCATAGAGTCAGGTGATGTAAATCAAGCAAATGGGATGCATGCGTTTACTCTAGTTGAATTATGTAATGCCAACTGAAAGGTCATGGTATTTTTTCCTAGAGTCGAGATGTAAATCCAAATGATAAGGTTGTGGTCTTCACTCTAGTTGAATGATGTAATTACCACCGAGAGGTCGTGGTCTTCATTCCATAGAATCAGGTGATGTAAATCCAGCAATGAAGTTGTAGTCTTCACTCTAGTTGAATGCCGTAATTACAATCGAGAGGTCGTGGTCTTCATTCCATAGAGTTAGGTAATATAAATCCAAATGATGAGGTTGCGGTCTTCACTCTAGTTGAATGATGTAATTACAACCGATAGGTCGTGATCTTTATTCCATAGAGTTAGGTTATGTAAATCCAGCGATGAGGTTGTGGTCTTCACTCTAGTTGAATGCTGTAATTATAACCGAGAGGTCGTGGTCTTCATTCCATAGAGTCGGGTGATGTAAATCCAGTGATGAGGTTGCTGTCTTCACTCTAGTTGAATGATGTTATTACAACCGAAAGGTCCTGGTCTTCATTCCATTGAGTCAGGTGATGTAAATCCAGCAATGAGGTTGCGGTCTTCACTCTAGTTTTATGATATAATTACAACCGAGAGGTCGTGGTCTTCATTTCATAGAGTCAGGTGATGTAAATCAAGCAAATGGGATGCGGTTTTCACTCCAGTTGAATGATGTAATTACCATCGAGAGTTCGTGGTCTTCATTCCATAGAGTGAGGTGATGTAAATTCAGCGATGAGGTTGCGGTCTTCACTCTAGTTGAATGATGTAATTACAACCGATAGGTCGTGGTCTTTATTCCATAAAGTCAGGTTATGTAAATCCAGTGATGAGGTTGTGGTCTTCACTCTAGTTGAATGCTGTAATTACAACCGAGAGGTCGTGGTCTTCATTTCATAGAGTCGGGTGATGTAAATCCAGCGATGAGGTTGCTATCTTCACTCTAGTTGAATGATGTAATTACAACCGAGAGGTCATGGTCTTCATTCCATTGAGTCAGGTGATGTAAATCCAGCAATGAGGATGCGGTCTTCACTCTAGTTGAAGGATATAATTACAACCGAGAGGTCGTGGTCTTCATTCCATAGAGTCAGGTGATGTAAATCCAGCGATGAGATTGCAGTCTTCACTCTAGTGTAATTATGTAATACCAACTGAAAGGTCATGGTATTTTTTCCCTAGAGTCAGGAGATATAAATCCAGCGATGAGGTTGTGTTCTTCACTTTAGTTGAATGATGTAATTACCACCGAGAGGTCGTGGTATTCATTCTATAGAGTTAGGTGATGTAAATCCAGCAATGAGGTTGTGGTCTTCACTCTAGTTGAATGCTGTAATTACAACCGAGAGGTCGTGGTCTTCATTCCATCGAGTCAGGTGATGTAAATCCAGCGATGAGGTTGTGGTCTTCACTCCAGGTGAATGATGTAATTACAACCGAGAGGTCGTGGTCTTCATTCCATAGAGTCAGGTGACGTAAACCCAGCGATGAGGTTGCGGTCTTCACTCTAGTTGAATGATGTTATTACAACCGAAAGGTCCTGGTCTTCATTCCATTGAGTCAGGTGATGTAAATCCAGCAATGAGGTTGCGGTCTTCACTCTAGTTGAATGATATAATTACAACCGAGAGGTCGTGGTCTTCATTCCATAGAGTCAGGTGATGTAAATCAAGCAAATGGGATGCGGTTTTCACTCCAGTTGAATGATGTAATTACCATCGAGAGTTCGTGGTCTTCATTCCATAGAGTGAGGTGATGTAAATCCAAATGATGAGGTTGCGGTCTTCACTCTAGTTGAATGATGTAATTACAACCGATAGGTCGTGGTCTTTATTCCATAGAGTCAGGTTATGTAAATCCAGTGATGAGGTTGTGGTCTTCACTCTAGTTGAATGTTGTAATTACAACCGAGAGGTCGTGGTCTTCATTCCATAGAGTCGGGTGATGTAAATCCAGCGATGAGGTTGCTGTCTTCACTCTAGTTGAATGATGTAATTACAACCGAGAGGTCATGGTCTTCATTCCATTGAGTCAGGTGATGTAAATCCAGCAATGAGGATGCGGTCTTCACTCTAGTTGAAGGATATAATTACAACCGAGAGGTCGTGGTCTTCATTCCATAGAGTCAGGTGATGTAAATCCAGCGATGAGATTGCAGTCTTCACTCTAGTGTAATTATGTAATGCCAACTGAAAGGTCATGGTATTTTTTCCCTAGAGTCAGGAGATGTAAATCCAGCGATGAGGTTGTGTTCTTCACTTTAGTTGAATGATGTAATTACCACCGAGAGGTCATGGTCTTCATTCTATAGAGTTAGGTGATGTAAATCCAGCAATGAGGTTGTGGTCTTCACTCTAGTTGAATGCTGTAATTACAATCGAGAGGTCGTGACCTTCATTCCATAGAGTCGGGTGATGTAAATCCAGCGATGAGGTTGCTGTCTTCACTCTAGTTGAATGATGTAATTACAATCGAGAGGTCGTGGTCTTCATTACATAGAGTCAGGTGCGGTAAATCCAGTGATGAGGTTGTGGTCTTCACTAAAGTTGAATGATGTAATTACAATCGAGAGGTCGTGGTCTTCATTCCATCGAGTCAGGTGATGTAAATCCAGCGATGAGGTTGTGGTCTTCACTCTAGGTGAATGATGTAATTACAACCGAGAGGTCGTGGTCTTCATTCCATAGAGTCAGGTGACGTAAACCAGCGATGAGGTTGCGGTCTTCACTCTAGTTGAATGATGTAATTACAACCGAGAGGTCATGGTCTTCATTCCATAGAGTCTGGTGATGTAAATCCAGCGATGAGGTTGTGGTCTTCACTCTAGTTGAATGCTGTAATTACAACCGAGAGGTCGTGGTCTTCATACCATAGAGTCAGGTGATGTAAATCAAGCAAATGGGATGCGGTTTTCACTCCAGTTGAATGATGTAATTACCATCAAGAGTTCGTGGTCTTCATTCCATAGAGTGAGGTGATGTAAATCCAGCGATGAGGTTGCGGTCTTCACTGTAGTTGAATGATGTAATTACAACCGATAGGTCGTGGTCTTCATTGCATAGAGTCAGGTTATGTAAATTAAGCAAAGGGGATGCATGTCTTTACTCTAGTGGAATTATGTAATGCCAACTGAAAGGTCCTGGTATTTTTTTCATAGAGTCAGGTGATGTAAATCTCGCTTGTTTAGTAAAGTCGACGTTTTTGGCCTTATCTTGCAGGTGACGACGATGTCGAGTTGACGGCGATGAGGTTGTGGTCTTCACTCCAGTTGTATGATGTAATTACAACCGAGAGGTCGTGGTCTTCATTCCATAGAATCAGGTGATATAAATCCAACGATGAGGTTGCGGTCTTCACTCTAGTTGAATGATGTAATTACAACCGAGAGGTCGTGGTCTTCATTCCATAGAGGTGGGTGATGTAAATCCAGCGATGAGGTTGCGTTCTTCACTCTAGTTGAATGATGTAATTACAACCAAGAGGTCATGGTCTTCATTCCATAGAGTCAGGTGATGTAAATCAAGCAAATGGGATGCATGTGTTTACTCTAGTTGAATTATGTAATGCCAACTGAAAGGTCATGGTATTTTTTCCCTAGAGTCAGGAGATGTAAATCCAGCGATGAGGTTGTGGTCTTCACTCTAGGTAAATGATGTAATTACCACCGAGAGGTCGTGGTCTTCATTCCATAGAGTCAGGTGATGTAAATCCAGCGATGAAGTTGTAGTTTTCACTCTAGTTGAATGCCGTAATTACAATCGAGAGGTCGTGGTCTTCATTCCATAGAGTGAGGTAATATAAATCCAGCGATGAGGTTGCGGTCTTCACTCTAGTTGAATGATGTAATTACAACCGATAGGTCGTGATCTTTATTCCATAGAGTTAGGTTATGTAAATCCAGCGATGAGGTTGTGGTCTTCACTCTAGTTGAATGCTGTAATTATAACCGAGAGGTCGTGGTCTTCATTCCATAGAGTCGGGTGATGTAAATCCAGCGATGATGTTGCTGTCTTCACTCTAGTTGAATGATGTTATTACAACCGAAAGGTCCTGGTCTTCATTCCATTGAGTCAGGTGATGTAAATCCAGCAATGAGGTTGCGGTCTTCACTCTAGTTGAATGATATAATTACAACCGAGAGGTCGTGGTCTTCATTCCATAGAGTCAGGTGATGTAAATCAAGCAAATGGGATGCGGTTTTCACTCCAGTTGAATGATGTAATTACCATCGAGAGTTCGTGGTCTTCATTCCATAGAGTGAGGTGATGTAAATCCAGCGATGAGGTTGCGGTCTTCACTCTAGTTGAATGATGTAATTACAACCGATAGGTCGTGGTCTTTATTCCATAAAGTCAGGTTATGTAAATCCAGTGATGAGGTTGTGGTCTTCACTCTAGTTGAATGCTGTAATTACAACCGAGAGGTCGTGGTCTTCATTCCATAGAGTCGGGTGATGTAAATCCAGCGATGAGGTTGCTATCTTCACTCTAGTTGAATGATGTAATTACAACCGAGAGGTCATGGTCTTCATTCCATTGAGTCAGGTGATGTAAATCCAGCAATGAGGATGCGGTCTTCACTCTAGTTGAAGGATATAATTACAACCGAGAGGTCGTGGTCTTCATTCCATAGAGTCAGGTGATGTAAATCCAGCGATGAGATTGCAGTCTTCACTCTAGTGTAATTATGTAATGCCAACTGAAAGGTCATGGTATTTTTTCCCTAGAGTCAGGAGATATAAATCCAGCGATGAGGTTGTGTTCTTCACTTTAGTTGAATGATGTAATTACCACCGAGAGGTCGTGGTATTCATTCTATAGAGTTAGGTGATGTAAATCCAGCAATGAGGTTGTGGTCTTCACTCTAGTTGAATGCTGTAATTACAATCGAGAGGTCGTGACCTTCATTCCATAGAGTCGGGTGATGTAAATCCAGCGATGAGGTTGCTGTCTTCACTCTAGTTGAATGATGTAATTACAATCGACAGGTCGTGGTCTTCATTACATAGAGTCAGGTGCTGTAACTCCAGTGATGAGGTTGTTGTCTTCACTAAAGTTGAATGATGTAATTACAACCGAGAGGTCGTGGTCTTCATTCCATCGAGTCAGGTGATGTAAATCCAGCGATGAGGTTGTGGTCTTCACTCCAGGTGAATGATGTAATTACAATCGAGAGGTCGTGGTCTTCATTCCATAGAGTCAGGTGACGTAAACCCAGCGATGAGGTTGCGGTCTTCACTCTAGTTGAATGATGTAATTACAACCGAGAGGTCATGGTCTTCATTCCATAGAGTCAGGTGATGTAAATCCAGCGATGAGGTTGTGGTCTTCACTCTAGTTGAATGCTGTAATTACAACCGAGAGGTCGTGGTCTTCATACCATAGAGTCAGGTGATGTAAATCAAGCAAATGGGATGTGGTTTTCACTCCAGTTGAATGATGTAATTACCATCGAGAGTTCGTGGTCTTCATTCCATAGAGTGAGGTGATGTAAATCCAGCGATGAGGTTGCGGTCTTCACTCTAGTTGAATGATGTAATTACAACCGATAGGTCGTGGTCTTTATTCCATAGAGTCAGGTTATGTAAATCCAGTGATGAGGTTGTGGTCTTCACTCTAGTTGAATGCTGTAATTACAACCGAGAGGTCGTGGTCTTCATTCCATAGAGTCGGGTGATGTAAATCCAGCGATGAGGTTGTTGTCTTCACTCTAGTTGATTGATGTAATTACAACCGAGAGGTCATGGTCTTCATTCCATTGAGTCAGGTGATGTAAATCCAGCAATGAGGATGCGGTCTTCACTCTAGTTGAAGGATATAATTACAACCGAGAGGTCATGGTCTTCATTCCATAGAGTCAGGTGATGTAAATCCAGCGATGAGGTTGCAGTCTTCACTCTAGTGTAATTATGTAATGCCAACTGAAAGGTCATGGTATTTTTTCCCTAGAGTCAGGAGATGTAAATCCAGCGATGAGGTTGTGTTCTTCACTTTAGTTGAATGATGTAATTACCACCGAGAGGTCGTGGTCTTCATTCTATAGAGTTAGGTGATGTAAATCCAGCAATGAGGTTGTGGTCTTCACTCTAGTTGAATGCTGTAATTACAATCGAGAGGTCGTGACCTTCATTCCATAGAGTCGGGTGATGTAAATCCAGCGATGAGGTTGCTGTCTTCACTCTAGTTGAATGATGTAATTACAACCGAGAGGTCGTGGTCTTCATTCCATCGAGTCAGGTGATGTAAATCCAGCGATGAGGTTGTGGTCTTCACTCCAGGTGAATGATGTAATTACAACCGAGAGGTCGTGGTCTTCATTCCATAGAGTCAGGTGACGTAAACCCAGCGATGAGGTTGCGGTCTTCACTCTAGTTGAATGATGTAATTACAACCGAGAGGTCATGGTCTTCATTCCATAGAGTCAGGTGATGTAAATCCAGCGATGAGGTTGTGGTCTTCACTCTAGTTGAATGCTGTAATTACAACCGAGAGGTCGTGGTCTTCATACCATAGAGTCAGGTGATGTAAATCAAGCAAATGGGATGCGGTTTTCACTCTAGTTGAATGATGGAATTACCATCGAGAGGTCGTGGTCTTCATTCCATTGAGTCAGGTGATGTAAATCCAGCAATGAAGTTGCGGTCTTCACTCTAGTTGAATGATATAATTACAACCGAGAGGTCGTGGTCTTCATTCCATAGAGTCAGGTGATGTAAATCAAGCAAATGAGATGCGGTTTTCACTCCAGTTGAATGATGTAATTACCATCGAGAGGTCGTGGTCTTCATTCCATAGATTGAGGTGATGTAAATCCAGC
Organism: Anisodus acutangulus; assembly: GCA_029783415.1. Classification (NCBI taxonomy): domain Eukaryota; kingdom Viridiplantae; phylum Streptophyta; class Magnoliopsida; order Solanales; family Solanaceae; genus Anisodus; species Anisodus acutangulus. The sequence continues at coordinate 12,152,452 of CM056501.1, forward strand.
GATGAGGTTGCGGTCTTCACTCTAGTTGAATGATGTAATTACAACCGATAGGTCGTGGTCTTCATTCCATTGAGTCAGGTTATGTAAATCAAGCAAAGAGGATGCATGTCTTTACTCTAGTTGAATTATGTAATGCCAACTCAAAGGTCCTGGTATTTTTTTCATAGAGTCAGGTGATGTAAATCTCGCTTGTTTAGTAAAGTCGACGTTTTTGGCCTTATCTTGCAGGTGACGACGACGTCGAGTTGACGGCGATGAGGTTGTGGTCTTCACTCCAGTTGAATGATGTAATTACAACCGAGAGGTCGTGGTCTTCATTTCATAGAATCAGGTGATGTAAATCCAACGATGAGGTTGCGGTCTTCACTCTAGTTGAATGATGTAATTACAACCGAGAGGTCGTGGTCTTCATTCCATAGAGGTGGGTGATGTAAATCCAGCGATGAGGTTGCGTTCTTCACTCTAGTTGAATGATGTAATTACAACCAAGAGGTCATGGTCTTCATTCCGTAGAGTCAGGTGATGTAAATCAAGCAAATGGGATGCATGCGTTTACTCTAGTTGAATTATGTAATGCCAACTGAAAGGTCATGGTATTTTTTCCCTAGAGTCAGGAGATGTAAATCCAGCGATAAGGTTGTGGTCTTCACTCTAGTTGAATGATGTAATTACCACCGAGAGGTCGTGGTCTTCATTCCATAGAATCAGGTGATGTAAATCCAGCAATGAGGTTGTAGTCTTCACTCTAGTTGAATGCCGTAATTACAATCGAGAGGTCGTGGTCTTCATTCCATAGAGTGAGGTAATATAAATCCAAATGATGAGGTTGCGGTCTTCACTCTAGTTGAATGATGTAATTACAACCGATAGGTCGTGATCTTTATTCCATAGAGTCAGGTTATGTAAATCCAGCGATGAGGTTGTGGTCTTCACTCTAGTTGAATGCTGTAATTATAACCGAGAGGTCGTGGTCTTCATTCCATAGAGTCGGGTGATGTAAATCCAGCGATGAGGTTGCTGTCTTCACTCTAGTTGAATGATGTAATTACAACCGATAGGTCGTGGTCTTCATTCCATTGAGTCAGGTTATGTAAATCAAGCAAAGAGGATGCATGTCTTTACTCTAGTTGAATTATGTAATGCCAACTCAAAGGTCCTGGTATTTTTTTCATAGAGTCAGGTGATGTAAATCTCGCTTGTTTAGTAAAGTCGACGTTTTTGGCCTTATCTTGCAGGTGACGATGACGTCGAGTTGACGGCGATGAGGTTGTGGTCTTCACTCCAGTTGAATGATGTAATTACAACCGAGAGGTCGTGGTCTTCATTTCATAGAATCAGGTGATGTAAATCCAACGATGAGGTTGCGGTCTTCACTCTAGTTGAATGATGTAATTACAACCGAGAGGTCGTGGTCTTCATTCCATAGAGGTGGGTGATGTAAATCCAGCGATGAGGTTGCGTTCTTCACTCTAGTTGAATGATGTAATTACAACCAAGAGGTCATGGTCTTCATTCCGTAGAGTCAGGTGATGTAAATCAAGCAAATGGGATGCATGCGTTTACTCTAGTTGAATTATGTAATGCCAACCTGAAAGGTCATGGTATTTTTTCCTAGAGTCGAGATGTAAATCCAAATGATAAGGTTGTGGTCTTCACTCTAGTTGAATGATGTAATTACCACCGAGAGGTCGTGGTCTTCATTCCATAGAATCGTGTGATGTAAATCCAAAGAATGAGGTTGTAGTCTTCACTCTAGTTGAATGCCGTAATTACAATCGAGAGGTCGTGGTCTTCATTCCATAGAGTGAGGTAATATAAATCCAAATGATGAGGTTGCGGTCTTCACTCTAGTTGAATGATGTAATTACAACCGATAGGTCGTGATCTTTATTCCATAGAGTCAGGTTATGTAAATCCAGCGATGAGGTTGTGGTCTTCACTCTAGTTGAATGCTGTAATTATAACCGAGAGGTCGTGGTCTTCATTCCATAGAGTCGGGTGATGTAAATCCAGCGATGAGGTTGCTGTCTTCACTCTAGTTGAATGATGTTATTACAACCGAAAGTTCCTGGTCTTCATTCCATTGAGTCAGGTGATGTAAATCCAGCAATGAGGTTGCGGTCTTCACTCTAGTTGAATGATATAATTACAACAGAGAGGTCGTGGTCTTCATTCCATAGAGTCATGTGATGTAAATCAAGCAAATGGGATGCGGTTTTCACTCCAGTTGAATGCTGTAATTACCATCGAGAGTTCGTGGTCTTCATTCCATAGAGTGAGGTGATGTAAATCCAGCGATGAGGTTGCGGTCTTCACTCTAGTTGAATGATGTAATTACAACCGATAGGTCGTGGTCTTTATTCCATAGAGTCAGGTTATGTAAATCCAGTGATGAGGTTGTGGTCTTCACTCTAGTTGAATGCTGTAATTACAACCGAGAGGTCGTGGTCTTCATTCCATAGAGTTGGGTGATGTAAATCCAGCGATGAGGTTGTTGTCTTCACTCTAGTTGAATGATGTAATTACAACCGAGAGGTCATGGTCTTCATTCCATTGAGTCAGGTGATGTAAATCCAGCAATGAGGATGCGGTCTTCACTCTAGTTGAAGGATATAATTACAACCGAGAGGTCGTGGTCTTCATTCCATAGAGTCAGGTGATGTAAATCCAGCGATGAGGTTGCAGTCTTCACTCTAGTGTAATTATGTAATGCCAACTGCAAGGTCATGGTATTTTTTCCCTAGAGTCAGGAGATGTAAATCCAGCGATGAGGTTGTATTCTTCACTTTAGTTGAATGATGTAATTACCACCGAGAGGTCGTGGTCTTCATTCTATAGAGTTAGGTGATGTAAATCCAGCAATGAGGTTGTGGTCTTCACTCTAGTTGAATGCTGTAATTACAATCGAGAGGTCGTGACCTTCATTCCATAGAGTTGGGTGATGTAAATCCAGCGATGAGGTTGCTGTCTTCACTCTAGTTGAATGATGTAATTACAATCGAGAGGTCGTGGTCTTCATTACATAGAGTCAGGTGCTGTAAATCCAGTGATGAGGTTGTGGTCTTCACTAAAGTTGAATGATGTAATTACAACCAAGAGGTCGTGGTCTTCATTCCATCGAGTCAGGTGATGTAAATCCAGCGATGAGGTTGTGGTCTTCACTCCAGGTGAATGATGTAATTACAACCGAGAGGTCGTGGTCTTCATTCCATAGAGTCAGGTGACGTAAACCCAGCGATGAGGTTGCGGTCTTCACTCTAGTTGAATGATGTAATTACAACCGAGAGGTCATGGTCTTCATTCCATAGAGTCAGGTGATGTAAATCCAGCGATGAGGTTGTGGTCTTCACTCTATATGAATGCTGTAATTACAACCGAGATGTCGTGGTCTTCATACTATAGAGTCAGGTGATGTAAATCAAGCAAATGGGATGCGGTTTTCACTCCAGTTGAATGATGGAATTAACATCGAGAGGTCGTGGTCTTCATTCCATTGAGTCAGGTGATGTAAATCCAGCAATGAGGTTGCGGTCTTCACTCTAGTTGAATGATATAATTACAACCGAGAGGTCGTGGTCTTCATTCCATAGAGTTAGGTGATGTAAATCAAGCAAATGGGATGCGGTTTTCACTCCAGTTGAATGATGTAATTACCATCGAGAGGTCGTGGTCTTCATTCCATAGATTGAGGTGATGTAAATCCAGCGATGAGGTTGCGGTCTTCACTCTAGTTGAATGATGTAATTACAACCGATAGGTCGTGGTCTTCATTCCATAGAGTCAGGTTATGTAAATCAAGCAAAGGGGATGCATGTCTTTACTCTAGTTGAATTATGTAATGCCAACTGAAAGGTCCTGGTATTTTTTTCATAGTGTCAGGTGATGTAAATCTCGCTTGTTTAGTAAAGTCGACGTTTTTGGCCTTATCTTGCAGGAGACGACGTGGTCGAGTTGACGGCGATGAGGTTGTGGTCTTCACTCCAGTTGAATGATGTAATTACAACCGAGAGGTCGTGGTCTTCATTCCATAGAATCAGGTGATGTAAATCCAACGATGAGGTTGCGGTCTTCACCCTAGTTGAATGATGTAATTACAACCGAGAGGTCGTGGTCTTCATTCCATAGAGGTGGGTGATGTAAATCCAGCGATGAGGTTGCGTTCTTCACTCTAGTTGAATGATGTAATTACAACCAAGAGGTCATGGTCTTCATTCCATAGAGTCAGGTGATGTAAATCAAGCAAATGGGATGCATGCGTTTACTCTAGTTGAATGATGTTATTACAACCGAAAGGTCCTGGTCTTCATTCCATTGAGTCAGGTGATGTAAATCCAGCAATGAGGTTGCGGTCTTCACTCTAGTTGAATGATATAATTACAACCGAGAGGTCGTGGTCTTCATTCCATAGAGTCAGGTGATGTAAATCAAGCAAATGGGATGCGGTTTTCACTCCAGTTGAATGACGTAATTACCATCGAGAGTTCGTGGTCTTCATTCCATAGAGTGAGGTGATGTAAATCCAGCGATGAGGTTGCGGTCTTCACTCTAGTTGAATGATGTAATTACAACCGATAGGTCGTGGTCTTTATTCCATAGAGTCGTTATGTAAATCCAAAGGATGAGGTTGTGGTCTTCACTCTAGTTGAATCTTTGTAATTACAACCGAGAGGTCGTGGTCTTCATTCCATAGAGTCGGGTGATGTAACTCCAAATGATGAGGTTGCTGTCTTCACTCTAGTTGATTGATGTAATTACAACCGAGAGGTCATGGTCTTCATTCCATTGAGTCGTGTGATGTAAATCCAAAGAATGAGGATGCGGTCTTCACTCTAGTTGAAGGATATAATTACAACCGAGAGGTCGTGGTCTTCATTCCATAGAGTCGGGTGATGTAAATCCAGCGATGAGGTTGCGCCTTCACTCTAGTGTAATTATGTAATGCCAACTTAAAGGTCATGGTATTTTTTTCCTAGAGTCAGGAGATGTAAATCCAGCGATGAGGTTGTGGTCTTCACTCTAGTTGAATGATGTAATTACAACCGAGAGGTCGTGGTCTTCATTCTATAGAGTTAGGTGATGTAAATCCAGCAATGAGGTTGTGGTCTTCACTCTAGTTGAATGCTGTAATTACAATCGAGAGGTCGTGACCTTCATTCCTTAGAGTCGGGTGATGTAAATCCAGCGATGAGGTTGCTGTCTTCACTCTAGTTGAATGATGTAATTACAATCGAGAGGTCGTGGTCTTCATTACATAGAGTCAGGTGTTGTAAATCCAGTGATGAGGTTGTGGTCTTCACTAAAGTTGAATGATGTAATTACAACCGAGAGGTCGTGGTCTTCATTCCATCGAGTCAGGTGATTTAAATCCAGCGATGAGGTTGTGGTCTTCACTCCAGGTGAATGATGTAATTACAACCGAGAGGTCGTGGTCTTCATTCCATAGAGTCAGGTGACGTAAACCCAGCGATGAGGTTGCGGTCTTCACTCTAGTTGAATGATGTAATTACAACGGAGAGGTCATGGTCTTCATTCCATAGAGTCAGGTGATGTAAATCCAGCGATGAGGTTGCGGTCTTCACTCTAGTTGAATGATATAATTACAACCGAGAGGTTGTGGTCTTCATACCATAGAGTCAGGTGATGTAAATCAAGAAAATGGGATGCGGTTTTCACTCCAGTTGAATGATATAATTACAACCGAGAGGTCGTGGTCTTCATTCCATAGAGTTAGGTGATGTAAATCAAGCAAATGGGATGCGGTTTTCACTCCAGTTGAATGATGTAATTACCATCGAGAGGTCGTGGTCTTCATTCCATAGATTGAGGTGATGTAAATCCAGCGATGAGGTTGCGGTCTTCACTCTAGTTGAATGATGTAATTACAACCGATAGGTCGTGGTCTTCATTCCATAGAGTCAGGTTATGTAAATCAAGCAAAGGGGATGCATGTCTTTACTCTAGTTGAATTATGTAATGCCAACTGAAAGGTCCTGGTATTTTTTTCATAGTGTCAGGTGATGTAAATCTCGCTTGTTTAGTAAAGTCGACGTTTTTGGCCTTATCTTGCAGGGAGACGACGACGTCGAGTTGACGGCGATGAGGTTGTGGTCTTCACTCCAGTTGAATGATGTAATTACAACCGAGAGGTCGTGGTCTTCATTCCATAGAATCAGGTGATGTAAATCCAACGATGAGGTTGCGGTCTTCACCCTAGTTGAATGATGTAATTACAACCGAGAGGTCGTGGTCTTCATTCCATAGAGGTGGGTGATGTAAATCCAGCGATGAGGTTGCGTTCTTCACTCTAGTTGAATGATGTAATTACAACCAAGAGGTCATGGTCTTCATTCCATAGAGTCAGGTAATGTAAATCAAGCAAATGGGATGCATGCGTTTACTCTAGTTGAATGATGTTATTACAACCGAAAGGTCCTGGTCTTCATTCCATTGAGTCAGGTGATGTAAATCCAGCAATGAGGTTGCGGTCTTCACTCTAGTTGAATGATATAATTACAACCGAGAGGTCGTGGTCTTCATTCCATAGAGTCAGGTGATGTAAATCAAGCAAATGGGATGCGGTTTTCACTCCAGTTGAATGACGTAATTACCATCGAGAGTTCGTGGTCTTCATTCCATAGAGTGAGGTGATGTAAATCCAGCGATGAGGTTGCGGTCTTCACTCTAGTTGAATGATGTAATTACAACCGATAGGTCGTGGTCTTTATTCCATAGAGTCAGGTTATGTAAATCCAGTGATGAGGTTGTGGTCTTCACTCTAGTTGAATGCTGTAATTACAACCGAGAGGTCGTGGTCTTCATTCCATAGAGTCGGGTGATGTAAATCCAAATGATGAGGTTGCTGTCTTCACTCTAGTTGATTGATGTAATTACAACCGAGAGGTCATGGTCTTCATTCCATTGAGTCAGGTGATGTAAATCCAGCAATGAGGATGCGGTCTTCACTCTAGTTGAAGGATATAATTACAACCGAGAGGTCGTGGTCTTCATTCCATAGAGTCAGGTGATGTAAATCAAGAAAATGGGATGCGGTTTTCACTCCAGTTGAATGATATAATTACAACCGAGAGGTCGTGGTCTTCATTCCATAGAGTTAGGTGATGTAAATCAAGCAAATGGGATGCGGTTTTCACTCCAGTTGAATGATGTAATTACCATCGAGAGGTCGTGGTCTTCATTCCATAGATTGAGGTGATGTAAATCCAGCGATGAGGTTGCGGTCTTCACTCTAGTTGAATGATGTAATTACAACCGATAGGTCGTGGTCTTCATTCCATAGAGTCAGGTTATGTAAATCAAGCAAAGGGGATGCATGTCTTTACTCTAGTTGAATTATGTAATGCCAACTGAAAGGTCCTGGTATTTTTTTCATAGTGTCGTGATGTAAATCTCGCTTGTTTAGTAAAGTCGACGCTTTTGGCCTTATCTTGCGAGGAGACGGCGACGTCGAGTTGACGGCGATGAGGTTGTGGTCTTCACTCCAGTTGAATGATGTAATTACAACCGAGAGGTCGTGGTCTTCATTCCATAGAATCAGGTGATGTAAATCCAACGATGAGGTTGCGGTCTTCACCCTAGTTGAATGATGTAATTACAACCGAGAGGTCGTGGTCTTCATTCCATAGAGGTGGGTGATGTAAATCCAGCGATGAGGTTGCGTTCTTCACTCTAGTTGAATGATGTAATTACAACCAAGAGGTCATGGTCTTCATTCCATAGAGTCAGGTGATGTAAATCAAGCAAATGGGATGCATGCGTTTACTCTAGTTGAATGATGTTATTACAACCGAAAGGTCCTGGTCTTCATTCCATTGAGTCAGGTGATGTAAATCCAGCAATGAGGTTGCGGTCTTCACTCTAGTTGAATGATATAATTACAACCGAGAGATCGTGGTCTTCATTCCATAGAGTCAGGTGATGTAAATCAAGCAAATGGGATGCGGTTTTCACTCCAGTTGAATGACGTAATTACCATCGAGAGTTCGTGGTCTTCATTCCATAGAGTGAGGTGATGTAAATCGGTGGTGAGGTTGCGGTCTTCACTCTAGTTGAATGATGTAATTACAACCGATAGCTCGTGGTCTTTATTCCATAGAGTCAGGTTATGTAAATCCAGTGATGAGGTTGTGGTCTTCACTCTAGTTGAATCTTTGTAATTACAACCGAGAGGTCGTGGTCTTCATTCCATAGAGTCGGGTGATGTAAATCCAATGATGAGGTTGGGTCTTCACTGTAGTTGAGTGATGTAATTACAACCGAAAGGTCATGGTCTTCATTCCATTGAGTCAGGAGATGTAAATCCAGCAATGAGGGTGCGGACTTCAGTCTAGTTGAAGGATATAATTACAACCGAGAGGTCGTGGTCTTCATTCCATAGAGTCGGGTGATGTAAATCCAAATGATGAGGTTGCAGTCTTCACTCTAGTGTAATTATGTAATGCCAACTTAAAGGTCATGGTATTTTTTTCCTAGAGTCAGGAGATGTAAATCCAGCGATGAGGTTGTGGTCTTCACTCTAGTTGAATGATGTAATTACAACCGAGAGGTCGTGGTCTTCATTCTATAGAGTTAGGTGATGTAAATCCAGCAATGAGGTTGTGGTCTTCACTCTAGTTGAATGCTGTAATTACAATCGAGAGGTCGTGACCTTCATTCCTTAGAGTCGGGTGATGTAAATCCAGCGATGAGGTTGCTGTCTTCACTCTAGTTGAATGATGTAATTACAATCGAGAGGTCGTGGTCTTCATTACATAGAGTCAGGTGTTGTAAATCCAGTGATGAGGTTGTGGTCTTCACTAAAGTTGAATGATGTAATTACAACCGAGAGGTCGTGGTCTTCATTCCATCGAGTCAGGTGATTTAAATCCAGCGATGAGGTTGTGGTCTTCACTCCAGGTGAATGATGTAATTACAACCGAGAGGTCGTGGTCTTCATTCCATAGAGTCAGGTGACGTAAACCCAGCGATGAGGTTGCGGTCTTCACTCTAGTTGAATGATGTAATTACAACGGAGAGGTCATGGTCTTCATTCCATAGAGTCAGGTGATGTAAATCCAGCGATGAGGTTGCGGTCTTCACTCTAGTTGAATGATATAATTACAACCGAGAGGTTGTGGTCTTCATACCATAGAGTCGTGATGTAAATCAAGAAAATGGGATGCGGTTTTCACTCCGGTTGAATGATATAATTACAACCGAGAGGTCGTGGTCTTCATTCCATAGAGTTAGGTGATGTAAATCAAGCAAATGGGATGCGGTTTCACTCCAGCTTGAATGATGTAATTACCATCGAGAGGTCGTGGTCTTCATTCCATAGATTGAGGTGATGTAAATCCAGCGATGAGGTTGCGGTCTTCACTCTAGTTGAATGATGTAATTACAACCGATAGGTCGTGGTCTTCATTCCATAGAGTCAGGTTATGTAAATCAAGCAAAGGGGATGCATGTCTTTACTCTAGTTGAATTATGTAATGCCAACTGAAAGGTCCTGGTATTTTTTTCATAGTGTCAGGTGATGTAAATCTCGCTTGTTTAGTAAAGTCGACGTTTTTGGCCTTATCTTGCAGGAGACGACGACGTCGAGTTGACGGCGATGAGGTTGTGGTCTTCACTCCAGTTGAATGATGTAATTACAACCGAGAGGTCGTGGTCTTCATTCCATAGAATCAGGTGATGTAAATCCAACGATGAGGTTGCGGTCTTCACCCTAGTTGAATGATGTAATTACAACCGAGAGGTCGTGGTCTTCATTCCATAGAGGTGGGTGATGTAAATCCAGCGATGAGGTTGCGTTCTTCACTCTAGTTGAATGATGTAATTACAACCAAGAGGTCATGGTCTTCATTCCATAGAGTCAGGTGATGTAAATCAAGCAAATGGGATGCATGCGTTTACTCTAGTTGAATGATGTTATTACAACCGAAAGGTCCTGGTCTTCATTCCATTGAGTCAGGTGATGTAAATCCAGCAATGAGGTTGCGGTCTTCACTCTAGTTGAATGATATAATTACAACCGAGAGATCGTGGTCTTCATTCCATAGAGTCAGGTGATGTAAATCAAGCAAATGGGATGCGGTTTTCACTCCAGTTGAATGACGTAATTACCATCGAGAGTTCGTGGTCTTCATTCCATAGAGTGAGGTGATGTAAATCCAGCGATGAGGTTGCGGTCTTCACTCTAGTTGAATGATGTAATTACAACCGATAGGTCGTGGTCTTTATTCCATAGAGTCAGGTTATGTAAATCCAGTGATGAGGTTGTGGTCTTCACTCTAGTTGAATGCTGTAATTACAACCGAGAGGTCGTGGTCTTCATTCCATAGAGTCGGGTGATGTAAATCCAGCGATGAGGTTGCTGTCTTCACTCTAGTTGAATGATGTAATTACAACCGAGAGGTCATGGTCTTCATTCCATTGAGTCAGGTGATGTAAATCCAGCAATGAGGATGCGGTCTTCACTCTAGTTGAAGGATATAATTACAACCGAGAGGTCGTGGTCTTCATTCCATAGAGTCAGGTGATGTAAATCCAAATGATGAGGTTGCAGTCTTCACTCTAGTGTAATTATGTAATGCCAACTTAAAGGTCATGGTATTTTTTTCCTAGAGTCAGGAGATGTAAATCCAGCGATGAGGTTGTGGTCTTCACTCTAGTTGAATGATGTAATTACAACCGAGAGGTCGTGGTCTTCATTCTATAGAGTTAGGTGATGTAAATCCAAAGAATGAGGTTGTGGTCTTCACTCTAGTTGAATGTCAGTAATTACAATCGAGAGGTCGTGACCTTCATTCCTTAGAGTCGGGTGATGTAAATCCAAATGAGGTTCTTTGTCTTCACTCTAGTTGAATGATGTAATTACAATCGAGAGGTCGTGGTCTTCATTACATAGAGTCGGTGTTGTAAATCCAAAGTGATGAGGTTGTGGTCTTCACTAAAGTTGAATGATGTAATTACAACCGAGAGGTCGTGGTCTTCATTCCATCGAGTCAGGTGATTTAAATCCAGCGATGAGGTTGTGGTCTTCACTCCAGGTGAATGATGTAATTACAACCGAGAGGTCGTGGTCTTCATTCCATAGAGTCAGGTGACGTAAACCCAGCGATGAGGTTGCGGTCTTCACTCTAGTTGAATGATGTAATTACAACGGAGAGGTCATGGTCTTCATTCCATAGAGTCAGGTGATGTAAATCCAGCGATGAGGTTGCGGTCTTCACTCTAGTTGAATGATATAATTACAACCGAGAGGTTGTGGTCTTCATACCATAGAGTCAGGTGATGTAAATCAAGAAAATGGGATGCGGTTTTCACTCCAGTTGAATGATATAATTACAACCGAGAGGTCGTGGTCTTCATTCCATAGAGTTAGGTGATGTAAATCAAGCAAATGGGATGCGGTTTTCACTCCAGTTGAATGATGTAATTACCATCGAGAGGTCGTGGTCTTCATTCCATAGATTGAGGTGATGTAAATCCAGCGATGAGGTTGCGGTCTTCACTCTAGTTGAATGATGTAATTACAACCGATAGGTCGTGGTCTTCATTCCATAGAGTCAGGTTATGTAAATCAAGCAAAGGGGATGCATGTCTTTACTCTAGTTGAATTATGTAATGCCAACTGAAAGGTCCTGGTATTTTTTTCATAGTGTCAGGTGATGTAAATCTCGCTTGTTTAGTAAAGTCGACGTTTTTGGCCTTATCTTGCAGGAGACGACGACGTCGAGTTGACGGCGATGAGGTTGTGGTCTTCACTCCAGTTGAATGATGTAATTACAACCGAGAGGTCGTGGTCTTCATTCCATAGAATCAGGTGATGTAAATCCAACGATGAGGTTGCGGTCTTCACCCTAGTTGAATGATGTAATTACAACCGAGAGGTCGTGGTCTTCATTCCATAGAGGTGGGTGATGTAAATCCAGCGATGAGGTTGCGTTCTTCACTCTAGTTGAATGATGTAATTACAACCAAGAGGTCATGGTCTTCATTCCATAGAGTCAGGTGATGTAAATCAAGCAAATGGGATGCATGCGTTTACTCTAGTTGAATGATGTTATTACAACCGAAAGGTCCTGGTCTTCATTCCATTGAGTCAGGTGATGTAAATCCAGCAATGAGGTTGCGGTCTTCACTCTAGTTGAATGATATAATTACAACCGAGAGGTCGTGGTCTTCATTCCATAGAGTCAGGTGATGTAAATCAAGCAAATGGGATGCGGTTTTCACTCCAGTTGAATGACGTAATTACCATCGAGAGTTCGTGGTCTTCATTCCATAGAGTGAGGTGATGTAAATCCAGCGATGAGGTTGCGGTCTTCACTCTAGTTGAATGATGTAATTACAACCGATAGGTCGTGGTCTTTATTCCATAGAGTCAGGTTATGTAAATCCAGTGATGAGGTTGTGGTCTTCACTCTAGTTGAATGCTGTAATTACAACCGAGAGGTCGTGGTCTTCATTCCATAGAGTCGGGTGATGTAAATCCAGCGATGAGGTTGCTGTCTTCACTCTAGTTGATTGATGTAATTACAACCGAGAGGTCATGGTCTTCATTCCATTGAGTCAGGTGATGTAAATCCAGCAATGAGGATGCGGTCTTCACTCTAGTTGAAGGATATAATTACAACCGAGAGGTCGTGGTCTTCATTCCATAGAGTCAGGTGATGTAAATCCAGCGATGAGGTTGCAGTCTTCACTCTAGTGTAATTATGTAATGCCAACTTAAAGGTCATGGTATTTTTTTCCTAGAGTCAGGAGATGTAAATCCAGCGATGAGGTTGTGGTCTTCACTCTAGTTGAATGATGTAATTACAACCGAGAGGTCGTGGTCTTCATTCTATAGAGTTAGGTGATGTAAATCCAGCAATGAGGTTGTGGTCTTCACTCTAGTTGAATGCTGTAATTACAATCGAGAGGTCGTGACCTTCATTCCTTAGAGTCGGGTGATGTAAATCCAGCGATGAGGTTGCTGTCTTCACTCTAGTTGAATGATGTAATTACAATCGAGAGGTCGTGGTCTTCATTACATAGAGTCAGGTGTTGTAAATCCAGTGATGAGGTTGTGGTCCTCACTAAAGTTGAATGATGTAATTACAACCGAGAGGTCGTGGTCTTCATTCCATCGAGTCAGGTGATTTAAATCCAGCGATGAGGTTGTGGTCTTCACTCCAGGTGAATGATGTAATTACAACCGAGAGGTCGTGGTCTTCATTCCATAGAGTCAGGTGACGTAAACCCAGCGATGAGGTTGCGGTCTTCACTCTAGTTGAATGATGTAATTACAACGGAGAGGTCATGGTCTTCATTCCATAGAGTCAGGTGATGTAAATCCAGCGATGAGGTTGCGGTCTTCACTCTAGTTGAATGATATAATTACAACCGAGAGGTTGTGGTCTTCATACCATAGAGTCAGGTGATGTAAATCCAGCAATGAGGTTGCGGTCTTCACTCTAGTTGAATGATATAATTACAACCGAGAGGTCGTGGTCTTCATTCCATAGAGTCAGGTGATGTAAATCAAGAAAATGGGATGCGGTTTTCACTCCAGTTGAATGATGTAATTACCATCGAGAGGTCGTGGTCTTCATTCCATAGAGTGAGGTAATGTAAATCCAGCGATGAGGTTGCGGTCTTCACTCTAGTTGAATGATGTAATTACAACCGATAGGTCGTATTCTTCATTCCATAGAGTCAGGTTATGTAAATCAAGCAAAGGGGATGCATGTCTTTACTCTAGTTGAATTATGTAATGCCAACTGAAAGGTCCTGGTATTTTTTCCATAGAGTCAGGTGATGTAAATATCGCTTGTTTAGTAAAGTTGACGTTTTTGGCCTTATCTTGCAGGTGACGACGACGTCGAGTTGACGGCGATGAGGTTGTGGTCTTCACTCCAGTTGAATGATGTAATTACAACCGAGAGGCCGTGGTCTTCATTCCATAGAGGTGGGTGATGTAAATCCAGCGATGAGGTTGCGTTCTTCACTCTAGTTGAATGATGTAATTACAACCAAGAGGTCATGGTCTTCATTCCATAGAGTCAGGTAATGTAAATCAAGCAAATGGGATGCATGCGTTTACTCTAGTTGAATGATGTTATTACAACCGAAAGGTCCTGGTCTTCATTCCATTGAGTCAGGTGATGTAAATCCAGCAATGAGGTTGCGGTCTTCACTCTAGTTGAATGATATAATTACAACCGAGAGGTCGTGGTCTTCATTCCATAGAGTCGTGATGTAAATCAAGCAAATGGGATGCGGTTTTCACTCCGGTTGAATGACGTAATTACCATCGAGAGTTCGTGGTCTTCATTCCATAGAGTGAGGTGATGTAAATCCAAATGATGAGGTTGCGGTCTTCACTCTAGTTGAATGATGTAATTACAACCGATAGGTCGTGGTCTTTATTCCATAGAGTCAGGTTATGTAAATCCAGTGATGAGGTTGTGGTCTTCACTCTAGTTGAATGCTGTAATTACAACCGAGAGGTCGTGGTCTTCATTCCATAGAGTCGGGTGATGTAAATCCAGCGATGAGGTTGCTGTCTTCACTCTAGTTGAATGATGTAATTACAACCGAGAGGTCATGGTCTTCATTCCATTGAGTCAGGTGATGTAAATCCAGCGATGAGGTTGCGGTCTTCACTCTAGTTGAATGATATAATTACAACCGAGAGGTCGTGGTCTTCATTCCATAGAGTCAGGTGATGTAAATCAAGCAAATGGGATGCGGTTTTCACTCCAGTTGAATGATATAATTACAACCGAGAGGTCGTGGTCTTCATTCCATAGAGTCAGGTGATGTAAATCAAGCAAATGGGATGCGGTTTTCACTCCAGTTGAATGATGTAATTACCATCGAGAGTTCGTGGTCTTCATTCCATTGAATCAGGTGATGAAAATCTAGCGATGAGGTTGTGGTCTTCACTAAAGTTGAATGATGTAATAACAATCGAGAGGTCGTGGTCTTCATTTCATAGAGTCGTTATGTAAATCCAAAGGATGAGGTTGTGGTCTTCACTCTAGTTGAATGTCAGTAATTACAACCGAGAGGTCGTGGTCTTCATTCCATAGAGTCGGGTGATGTAAATCCAAATGATGAGGTTGCGTCTTCACTCTAGTTGATTGATGTAATTACAACCGAGAGGTCATGGTCTTCATTCCATTGAGTCAGGTGATATAAATCCAGCAATGAGGATGCGGTCTTCACTCTAGTTGAAGGATATAATTACAACCGAGAGGTCGTGGTCTTCATTCCATAGAGTCAGGTGATGTAAATCCAGCGATGAGGTTGCGCCTTCACTCTAGTGTAATTATGTAATGCCAACTTAAAGGTCATGGTATTTTTTCCTAGAGTCGTGGAGATGTAAATCCAAATGATGAGGTTGTGGTCTTCACTCTAGTTGAATGATGTAATTCCAACCGAGAGGTCGTGGTCTTCATTCTATAGAGTTAGGTGATGTAAATCCAGCAATGAGGTTGTGGTCTTCACTCTAGTTGAATGCTGTAATTACAATCGAGAGGTCGTGACCTTCATTCCTTAGAGTCGGGTGATGTAAATCCAAATGATGAGGTTGCTTGTCTTCACTCTAGTTGAATGATGTAATTACAATCGAGAGGTCGTGGTCTTCATTACATAGAGTCGTGTGTTGTAAATCCAGTGATGAGGTTGTGGTCTTCACTAAAGTTGAATGATGTAATTACAACCGAGAGGTCGTGGTCTTCATTCCATCGAGTCGTGATTTAAATCCAAATGATGAGGTTGTGTTCTTCACTCCAGGTGAATGATGTAATTACAACCGAGAGGTCGTGGTCTTCATTCCATAGAGTCAGGTGACGTAAACCCAGCGATGAGGTTGCGGTCTTCACTCTAGTTGAATGATGTAATTACAACGGAGAGGTCATGGTCTTCATTCCATAGAGTCAGGTGATGTAAATCCAGCGATGAGGTTGCGGTCTTCACTCTAGTTGAATGATATAATTACAACCGAGAGGTTGTGGTCTTCATACCATAGAGTCAGGTGATGTAAATCAAGAAAATGGGATGCGGTTTTCACTCCAGTTGAATGATATAATTACAACCGAGAGGTCGTGGTCTTCATTCCATAGAGTTAGGTGATGTAAATCAAGCAAATGGGATGCGGTTTTCACTCCAGTTGAATGATGTAATTACCATCGAGAGGTCGTGGTCTTCATTCCATAGATTGGGTGATGTAAATCCAGCGATGAGGTTGCGGTCTTCACTCTAGTTGAATGATGTAATTACAACCGATAGGTCGTGGTCTTCATTCCATAGAGTCAGGTTATGTAAATCAAGCAAAGGGGATGCATGTCTTTACTCTAGTTGAATTATGTAATGCCAACTGAAAGGTCCTGGTATTTTTTTCATAGTGTCAGGTGATGTAAATCTCGCTTGTTTAGTAAAGTCGACGTTTTTGGCCTTATCTTGCAGGAGACGACGACGTCGAGTTGACGGCGATGAGGTTGTGGTCTTCACTCCAGTTGAATGATGTAATTACAACCGAGAGGTCGTGGTCTTCATTCCATAGAATCAGGTGATGTAAATCCAACGATGAGGTTGCGGTCTTCACCCTAGTTGAATGATGTAATTACAACCGAGAGGTCGTGGGTCTTCATTCCATAGAGGTGGGTGATGTAAATCCAAATGATGAGGTTGCGTTCTTCACTCTAGTTGAATGATGTAATTACAACCAAGAGGTCATGGTCTTCATTCCATAGAGTCGGGTGATGTAAATCAAGCAAATGGGATGCATGCGTTTACTCTAGTTGAATGATGTTATTACAACCGAAAGGTCCTGGTCTTCATTCCATTGAGTCGTGATGTAAATCCAAAGAATGAGGTTGCGGTCTTCACTCTAGTTGAATGATATAATTACAACCGAGAGGTCGTGGTCTTCATTCCATAGAGTCGGTGATGTAAATCAAGCAAATGGGATGCGGTTTTCACTCCAGCTTGAATGACGTAATTACCATCGAGAGTTCGTGGTCTTCATTCCATAGAGTGAGGTGATGTAAATCCAAATGATGAGGTTGCGGTCTTCACTCTAGTTGAATGATGTAATTACAACCGATAGGTCGTGGTCTTTATTCCATAGAGTCAGGTTATGTAAATCCAAATGATGAGGTTGTGGTCTTCACTCTAGTTGAATCTGTAATTACAACCGAGAGGTCGTGGTCTTCATTCCATAGAGTCGGGTGATGTAAATCCAAATGATGAGGTTGCTGTCTTCACTCTAGTTGATTGATGTAATTACAACCGAGAGGTCATGGTCTTCATTCCATTGAGTCAGGTGATGTAAATCCAGCAATGAGGATGCGGTCTTCACTCTAGTTGAAGGATATAATTACAACCGAGAGGTCGTGGTCTTCATTCCATAGAGTCGTGTGATGTAAATCCAAATGATGAGGTTGCAGCCTTCACTCTAGTGTAATTATGTAATGCCAACTTAAAGGTCATGGTATTTTTTTCCTAGAGTCAGGAGATGTAAATCCAGCGATGAGGTTGTGGTCTTCACTCTAGTTGAATGATGTAATTACAACCGAGAGGTCGTGGTCTTCATTCTATAGAGTTAGGTGATGTAAATCCAGCAATGAGGTTGTGGTATTCACTCTAGTTGAATGTCCGTAATTACAATCGAGAGGTCGTGACCTTCATTCCTTAGAGTCGGGTGATGTAAATCCAAATGATGAGGTTGTCATCTTCACTCTAGTTGAATGATGTAATTACAATCGAGAGGTCGTGGTCTTCATTACATAGAGTCGTGTGTTGTAAATCCAGTTGATGAGGTTGTGGTCTTCACTAAAGTTGAATGATGTAATTACAACCGAGAGGTCGTGGTCTTCATTCCATCGAGTCGTGATTTAAATCCAATGATGAGGTTGTGGTCTTCACTCCAGGTGAATGATGTAATTACAACCGAGAGGTCGTGGTCTTCATTCCATAGAGTCGTGACGTAAACCCAAATGATGAGGTTGCGGTCTTCACTCTAGTTGAATGATGTAATTACAACGGAGAGGTCATGGTCTTCATTCCATAGAGTCGTGATGTAAATCCAAATGATGAGGTTGCGGTCTTCACTCTAGTTGAATGATATAATTACAACCGAGAGGTTGTGGTCTTCATACCATAGAGTCGTGATGTAAATCAAGAAAATGGGATGCGGTTTTCACTCCGGTTGAATGATGTAATTACCATCGAGAGGTCGTGGTCTTCATTCCATAGAGTGAGGTAATGTAAATCCAAATGATGAGGTTATGGTCTTCACTCTAGTTGAATGATGTAATTACAACCGATAGGTCGTATTCTTCATTCCATAGAGTCGTTATGTAAATCAAGCAAAGGGAATGCATGTCTTTACTCTAGTTGAATTATGTAATGCCAACTGAAAGGTCCTGGTATTTTTTCCATAGAGTCAGGTGATGTAAATATCGCTTGGTTAGGAAAGTTGACGCTTTTGGCCTTATCTTGCGGTGGCACGACGTCGAGTTGACGGCGATGAGGTTGTGGTCTTCACTCTAGTTGAATGCTGTAATTACAACCGAGAGGTCGTGGTCTTCATTCCATAGAGTCGGGTGATGTAAATCCAGCGATGAGGTTGCTGTCTTCACTCTAGTTGAATGATGTAATTACAACCGAGAGGTCATGGTCTTCATTCCATTGAGTCAGGTGATGTAAATCCAGTGATGAGGTTGCGGTCTTCACTCTAGTTGAATGATGTAATGCCAACTGAAAGGTCATGGTATTTTTTCCCTAGAGTCAGGAGATGTAAATCCAACGATGAGGTTTTGGTCTTCACTCTAGGTAAATGATGTAATTACCACCGAGAGGTCGTGGTCTTCATTCCATAGAGTCAGGTGATGTAAATCCAGCAATGAGGTTGTGGTCTTCACTCTAGTTGAATGTCGTAATTACAATCGAGAGGTCGTGGTCTTTATTCCATAGAGTGAGGTGATGTAAATCCAGCGATGAGGTTGCGGTCTTCACTCTAGTCGAATGATGTAATTACAATCGATAGGTCATGGTCTTTATTCCATAGAGTCAGGTTATGTAAATCCAACGATGAGGTTGTGGTCTTCACTCTAGTTGAATGCTGTAATTACAACCGAGAGGTCGTGGTCTTCATTCCATAGAGTCAGGTGATGTAAATCTAACGATGAGGTTGCTGTCTTCACTCTAGTTAAATGATGTAATTACAACCGAGAGGTCATGGTCTTCATTCCATTGAGTCTGGTGATGTAAATCCAGCGATGAGGTTGCGGTCTTCACTCTAGTTGAATGATGTAATTACAACTGATAGGTCGTGATCTTTATTCCATAGAGTCAGGTTATGTAAATCCAGCGATGAGGTTGTGGTCTTCACTCTAGTTGAATGCTGTAAATACAACCGAGAGGTCGTGGTCTTCATACCATAGAGTCAGGTGATGTAAATCAAGCAAATGGGATGCGGTTTTCACTCCAGTTGAATGATGGAATTAACATCTAGAGGTCGTGGTCTTCATTCCATTAGGTCAGGTGATGTAAATTCAGCAATGAGGTTGCGGTCTTCACTCTAGTTGAATGATGTAATTACAACCAAGAGGTCATGGTCTTCATTCCATAGAGTCAGGTGATGTAAATCAAGCAAATGGGATGCATGCGTTTACTCTAGTTGAATGGTGTTATTACAACCGAAAGGTCCTGGTCTTCATTCCATTGAGTCAGGTGATGTAAATCCAGCAATGAGGTTGCGGTCTTCACTCTAGTTGAATGATATAATTACAACCGAGAGGTCGTGGTCTTCATTCCATAGAGTCAGGTGATGTAAATCAAGCAAAGGGGATGCATGTCTTTACTCTAGTTGAATTATGTAATGCCAACTGAAAGGTCCTGGTATTTTTTTCATAGTGTCAGGTGATGTAAATCTCGCTTGTTTAGTAAAGTCGACGTTTTTGGCCTTATCTTGCAGGTGACGACGACGTCGAGTTGACGGCGATGAGGTTGTGGTCTTCACTCCAGTTGAATGATGTAATTACAACCGAGAGGTCGTGGTCTTCATTCCATAGAATCAGGTGATGTAAATCCAATGATGAGGTTGCGGTCTTCACTCTAGTTGAATGATGTAATTACAACCGAGAGGTCGTGGTCTTCATTCCATAGAGGTGGGTGATGTAAATCCAGCGATGAGGTTGCGTTCTTCACTCTAGTTGAATGATGTAATTACAACCAAGAGGTCATGGTCTTCATTCCATAGAGTCAGGTGATGTAAATCAAGCAAATGGGATGCATGCGTTTACTCTAGTTGAATGATGTTATTACAACCGAAAGGTCCTGGTCTTCATTCCATTGAGTCAGGTGATGTAAATCCAGCAATGAGGTTGCGGTCTTCACTCTAGTTGAATGATATAATTACAACCGAGAGGTCGTGGTCTTCATTCCATAGAGTCAGGTGATGTAAATCAAGCAAATGGGATGCGGTTTTCACTCCAGTTGAATGACGTAATTACCATCGAGAGTTCGTGGTCTTCATTCCATAGAGTGAGGTGATGTAAATCCAGCGATGAGGTTGCGGTCTTCACTCTAGTTGAATGATGTAATTACAACCGATAGGTCGTGGTCTTTATTCCATAGAGTCAGGTTATGTAAATCCAGTGATGAGGTTGTGGTCTTCACTCTAGTTGAATACTGTAATTACAACCGAGAGGTCGTGGTCTTCATTCCATAGAGTCGGGTGATGTAAATCCAGCGATGAGGTTGTTGTCTTCACTCTAGTTGATTGATGTAATTACAACCGAGAGGTCATGGTCTTCATTCCATTGAGTCAGGTGATATAAATCCAGCAATGAGGATGCGGTCTTCACTCTAGTTGAAGGATATAATTACAACCGAGAGGTCGTGGTCTTCATTCCATAGAGTCAGGTGATGTAAATCCAGCGATGAGGTTGCAGTCTTCACTCTAGTGTAATTATGTAATGCCAACTTAAAGGTCATGGTATTTTTTTCCTAGAGTCAGGAGATGTAAATCCAGCGATGAGGTTGTGGTCTTCACTCTAGTTGAATGATGTAATTACAACCGAGAGGTCGTGGTCTTCATTCTATAGAGTTAGGTGATGTAAATCCAGCAATGAGGTTGTGGTCTTCACTCTAGTTGAATGCTGTAATTACAATCGAGAGGTCGTGACCTTCATTCCATAGAGTCGGGTGATGTAAATCCAGCGATGAGGTTGCTGTCTTCACTCTAGTTGAATGATGTAATTACAATCGAGAGGTCGTGGTCTTCATTACATAGAGTCAGGTGTTGTAAATCCAGTGATGAGGTTGTGGTCTTCACTAAAGTTGAATGATGTAATTACAACCGATAGGTCGTGGTCTTCATTCCATCGAGTCAGGTGATTTAAATCCAGCGATGAGGTTGTGGTCTTCACTCCAGGTGAATGATGTAATTACAACCGAGAGGTCGTGGTCTTCATTCCATAGAGTCAGGTGACGTAAACCCAGCGATGAGGTTGCGGTCTTCACTCTAGTTGAATGATGTAATTACAACGGAGAGGTCATGGTCTTCATTCCATAGAGTCAGGTGATGTAAATCCAGCGATGAGGTTGCGGTCTTCACTCTAGTTGAATGATATAATTACAACCGAGAGGTTGTGGTCTTCATACCATAGAGTCAGGTGATGTAAATCAAGAAAATGGGATGCGGTTTTCACTCCAGTTGAATGATGTAATTACCATCGAGAGGTCGTGGTCTTCATTCCATAGAGTGAGGTAATGTAAATCCAGCGATGAGGTTGCGGTCTTCACTCTAGTTGAATGATGTAATTACAACCGATAGGTCGTATTCTTCATTCCATAGAGTCAGGTTATGTAAATCAAGCAAAGGGGATGCATGTCTTTACTCTAGTTGAATTATGTAATGCCAACTGAAAGGTCCTGGTATTTTTTCCATAGAGTCAGGTGATGTAAATATCGCTTGTTTAGTAAAGTTGACGTTTTTGGCCTTATCTTGCAGGTGACGACGACGTCGAGTTGACGGCGATGAGGTTGTGGTCTTCACTCCAGTTGAATGATGTAATTACAACCGAGAGGCCGTGGTCTTCATTCCATAGAATCAGGTGATGTAAATCCAGCGATGAAGTTGCTGTCTTCACTCTAGTTGAATGATGTAATTACAACCGAAAGGTCATAGTCTTCATTCCATTGAGTTAGGTGATGTAAATCCAGCGATGAGGTTGCGGTCTTCACTCTAGTTGAATGATGTAATGCCAACTGAAAGGTCATGGTATTTTTTCCCTAGAGTCAGGAGATGTAAATCCAGCGATGAGGTTGTGGTCTTCACTCTAGGTAAATGATGTAATTACCACCGAGAGGTCGTGGTCTTCATTCCATAGAGTCAGGTGATGTAAATCCAGCAATGAGGTTGTGGTCTTCACTCTAGTTGAATGCCGTAATTACAATCGAGAGGTCGTGGTCTTCATTCCATAGAGTGAGGTGATGTAAATCCAGCGATGAGGTTGCGGTCTTCACTCTAGTTGAATGATGTAATTACAATCGATAGGTCATGGTCTTTATTCCATAGAGTCAGGTTATGTAAATCCAACGATGAGGTTGTGGTCTTCACTCTAGTTGAATGCTGTAATTACAACCGAGAGGTCGTGGTCTTCATTCCATAGAGTCGGGTGATGTAAATCTAGCGATGAGGTTGCTGTCTTCACTCTAGTTAAATGATGTAATTACAACCGAGAGGTCATGGTCTTCATTCCATTGAGTCTGGTGATGTAAATCCAGCGATGAGGTTGTGGTCTTCACTCTAGTTGAATGATGTAATTACAACTGATAGGTCGTGATCTTTATTCCATAGAGTCAGGTTATGTAAATCCAGCGATAAGGTTGTGGTCTTCACTCTAGTTGAATGCTGTAAATACAACCGAGAGGTCGTGGACTTCATACCATAGAGTCAGGTGATGTAAATCAAGCAAATGGGATGCGGTTTTCACTCCAGTTGAATGATGGAATTAACATCGAGAGGTCGTGGTCTTCATTCCATTAGGTCAGGTGATGTAAATTCAGCAATGAGGTTGCGGTCTTCACTCTAGTTGAATGATATAATTACAACCGAGAGGTCATGGTCTTCATTCCATAGAGTCAGGTGATGTAAATCAAGAAAATGGGATGCGGTTTTCACTCCAGTTGAATGATGTAATTACCATCGAGAGTTCGTGGTCTTCATTCCATAGAGTGAGGTTATGTAAATCCAGCGATGAGGTTGCAGTCTTCACTCTAGTGGAATTATGTAATGACAACTGAAAGGTCATGGTATTTTTTCCCCAGAGTCAGGAGATGTAAATCCAGCGAAGAAGTTGTGTTCTTCACTCTAGTTGAATGATGTAATTACCACCGAGAGGTCGTGGTCTTCATTCCATAGAGTCAGGTGATGTAAATCC
The DNA here is from genome assembly GCA_029783415.1 of Anisodus acutangulus. NCBI lineage: Eukaryota > Viridiplantae > Streptophyta > Magnoliopsida > Solanales > Solanaceae > Anisodus > Anisodus acutangulus. The sequence goes on from CM056501.1 coordinate 12,175,896, forward strand.
AGCAATGAGGTTGTGGTCTTCACTCTAGTTGAACGCTGTAATTACAATCGAGAGGTCGTGGTCTTCATTCCATAGAGTCGGGTGATGTAAATCCAGCGATGAGGTTGTTGTGTTCACTCTAGTTGAATGATGTAATTACAAACGAGAGGTCGTGGTCTTCATTACATAGAGTCAGGTGTTGTAAATCCAGTGATGAGGTTGTGGTCTTCACTAAAGTTGAATGATGTAATTACAACCGAGAGGTCGTGGTCTTCATTCCATAGAGTCAGGTGATGTAAATCCAGCGATGAGGTTGTGGTCTTCACTCCAGTTGAATGATGTAATTACAACCGAGAGGTCGTAGTCTTCATTCCATAGAATCCGGTGATGAAAATCTAGCGATGAGGTTGTGGTCTTCACTAAAGTTGAATTATGTAATAACAATCGAGAGGTCGCGGTCTTTATTCCATTGAGTCAGGTGACGTAAATACAGCGATGAGGTTGCGATCTTCACTCTAGTTGAATGATGTAATTACAACCGAGAGGTCATGGTCTTCATTCCATAGAGTCAGGTGATGTAAATCAAGCAAATGGGATGCGGTTTTCACTCCAGTAGAATGATGTAATTACCATCGAGAGGTCGTGGTCTTCATTCCATAGAGTGAGGTGATGTAAATCTAGCGATGAGTTTGCGGTCTTCACTCTAGTTGAATGATGTAATTACAACCGATAGGTCGTGGTCTTCATTCCATAGAGTCAGGTTATGTAAATCAAGCAAAGGGGATGCATGTCTTTACTCTAGTAGAATTATGTAATGCCAACTGAAAGGTCCTGGTATTTTTTTCATAGAGTCAGGTGATGTAAATCTCGCTTGTTTAGTAAAGTCGACGTTTTTGGCCTTATCTTGCAGGTGACGACGACGTCGAGTTGACAGCGATGAGGTTGTGGTCTTCACTCCAGTTGAATGATGTAATTACAACCGAGAGGTCGTGGTCTTCATTCCATAGAATCAGGTGATGTAAATCCAACGATGAGGTTGCGGTCTTCACTCTAGTTGAATGATGTAATTACAACCGAGAGGTCGTGGTCTTCATTCCATAGAGGTGGGTGATGTAAATCCAGCGATGAGGTTGCGTTCTTCACTCTAGTTGAATGATGTAATTACAACCAAGAGGTCATGGTCTTCATTCAATAGAGTCAGGTGATGTAAATCAAGCAAAGGGGATGCATGCGTTTACACTAGTTGAATTATGTAATGCCAACTGAAAGGTCATGGTAGTTTTTCCCTAGAGTCAGGAGATGTAAATCCAGCGATAAGGTTGTGGTCTTCACTCTAGTTGAATGATGTAATTACCACCGAGAGGTCGGGGTCTTCATTCCATTGAGTCAGGTGATGTAAATCCAGTAATGAGGTTGTGGTCTTCACTCTAGTTGAATGCCGTAATTACAATCGAGAGGTCATGGTCTTCATTCCATAGAGTGAGGTAATATAAATCCAGCGATGAGGTTGCGGTCTTCACTCTAGTTGAATGATGTAATTACAACCGATAGGTCGTGATATTTATTCCATAGAGTCAGGTTATGTAAATCCAGCGATGAGGTTGTGGTCTTCACTCTAGTTGAATGCTGTAATTATAACCGAGAGGTCGTGGTCTTCATTCCATAGAGTCGGGTGATGTAAATCTAGCGATGAGGTTGTTGTCTTCACTCTAGTTGAATGATGTTATTACAACCGTAAGGTCATGGTCTTCATTCCATTGAGTCAGGTGATGTAAATCCAGCAATGAGGTTGCGGTCTTCACTCTAGTTGAATAATATAATTACAACCGAGAGGTCGTGGTCTTCATTCCATAGAGTCAGGTGATGTAAATCAAGCAAATGGGATGCGGTTTTCACTCCAGTAGAATGATGTAATTACCATCGAGAGTTCGTGGTCTTCATTCCATAGAGTGAGGTGATGTAAATCCAGCGATGAGGTTGCGGTCTTCACTCTAGTTGAATGATGTAACTACAACTGATAGGTCGTGGTCTTTATTCCATAGAGTCAGGTTATGTAAATCCAGTAATGAGGTTGTGGTCTTCACTCTAGTTGAATGCTGTAATTACAACCAAGAGGTCGTGGTCTTCATTCCATAGAGTCGGGTGATGTAAATCCAGTGATGAGGTTGCTGTCTTCACTCTAGTTGAAGGATATAATTACAACCGAGAGGTCGTGGTCTTCATTCCATAGAGTCAGGTGATGTAAATCCAGCGATGAGGTTGCAGTATTCACTCTAGTGTTATTATGTAATGCCAACTGAAAGGTCATGGTAGTTTTTCCCTAGAGTCAGGAGATGTAAATCCAGCAATGAGGTTGTGTTCTTCACTCTAGTTGAATGATGTAGTTACCACCGAGAGGTCGTGGTCTTCATTCCATAGAGTCAGGTGATGTAAATCCAGCAATGAGGTTGTGGTCTTTACTCTAGTTGAATGTTGTAATTACAATCGAGAGGTCGTGGTCTTCATTCCATAGAGTCGGGTGATGTAAATCCAGCGATGAGGTTGCTGTCTTCACTCTAGTTGAATGATGTAATTACAATCGAGAGGTTGTGGTCTTCATTACATAGAGTCAGGTGCTGTAAATCCAGTGATGAGGTTGTGGTCTTCACTAAAGTTGAATGATGTAATTACAACCGAGAGGTCATAGTATTCATTCCATAGAGTCAGGTGATGTAAATCCAGCGATGAGGTTGCGGTCTTCACTCTAGTTGAATGATATAATTACAACCGAGAGGTCGTGGTCTTCATTTCATACACTCAGGTGATGTAAATCAAGCAAATGGGATGCGATTTTCACTCTAGTTGAATGATGTAATTACCATCGAGAGGTCGTGGTCTTCATTCCATAGAGTGAGGTGATGTAAATCCAGCGATGAGGTTGCGGTCTTCACTCTAGTTGAATGATGTAATTACAACCGATAGGTCGTGGTCTTCATTCCATAGAGTCAGGTTATGTAAATTAAGCAAAGGGGATGCATGTCTTTACTCTAGTTGAATTATGTAATGCCAACTGAAAGGACCTGGTATTTTTTCCATAGAGTCAGGTGATGTAAATCTCGCTTGTTTAGTAAAGTCGACGTTTTTGGCCTTATCTTGCAGGTGACGACGACGTCGAGTTGACGGCGATGAGGTTGTGGTCTTCACTCTATTTGAATGATGTAATTACAACCGAGAGGTCGTGGTCTTCATTCCATAGAGTCAGGTGATGTAAATCCAGCAATGAGGTTGTGGTCTTCACTCTAGTTGAATGCTGTAATTACAATCGAGAGGTCGTGACCTTCATTCCATAGAGTCGGGTGATGTAAATCCAGCGATGAGGTTGCTGTCTTCACTCTATTTGAATGATGTAATTACAATCGAGAGGTCGTGGTCTTCATTACATAGAGTCAAGTGCTGTAAATCCAGTGATGAGGTTGTGGTCTTCACTAAAGTTGAATGATGTAATTACAACCGAGAGGTCGTGGTCTTCATTCCATCGAGTCAGGTGATGTAAATCCAGCGATCAGGTTGTGGTCTTCACTACAGGTGAATGATGTAATTACAACCGAGAGGTCGTGGTCTTCATTCCATAGAGTCAGGTGACGTAAACCCAGCGATGAGGTTGCGGTCTTCACTCTAGTTGAATGATGTAATTACAACCGAGAGGTCCTGGTCTTCATTCCATAGAGTCAGGTGATGTAAATCCAGCGATGAGGTTGTGGTCTTAACTCTAGTTGAATGCTGTAATTACAATCGAGAGGTCATGGTCTTCATTCCATAGAGTGAGGTAATATAAATCCAGCGATGAGGTTGCGGTCTTCACTCTAGTTGAATGATGTAATTACAACCGATAGGTCGTGATCTTTATTCCATAGAGTCAGGTTATGTAAATCCAGCGATGAGGTTGTGGTCTTCACTCTAGTTGAATGCTGTAATTATAACCGAGAGGTCGTGGTCTTCATTCCATAGAGTCGGGTGATGTAAATCAAACAAATGGGATGCGGTTTTCAGTCCAGTTGAATGATGTAATTACCATCGAGAGTTCGTGCTCTTCATTCCATAGAGTGAGGTGATGTAAATCTAGCGATGAGGTTGCGGTCTTCACTCTAGTTGAATGATGTAACTACAACCGATAGGTCGTGGTCTTTATTCCATAGAGTCAGGTTATGTAAATCCAGTGATGAGGTTGTGGTCTTCACTCTAGTTGAATGCTGTAATTACAATCGAGTGGTCGTGGTCTTCATTCTATAGAGTCAGGTGATGTAAATCCAGTGATGAGGTTGCTGTCTTCACTCTAGTTGAAGGATATAATTACAACCGAGAGGTCGTGGTCTTCATTCCATAGAGTCAGGTGATGTAAATCCAGCGATGAGGTTGCAGTCTTCACTCTAGTGTAATTATGTAATGCCAACTGAAAGGTCATGGTATTTTTTCCCTAGAGTCAGGAGATGTAAATCCAGCGATGAGGTTGTGGTCTTCACTCTAGGTAAATGATGTAATTACCACCGAGAGGTCGTGGTCTTCATTCCATAGAGTCAGGTGATGTAAATCCAGCAATGAGGTTGTGGTCTTCACTCTAGTTGAATGCCGTAATTACAATCGAGAGGTCGTGGTCTTCATTCCATAGAGTGAGGTGATGTAAATCCAGCGATGAGGTTGCTGTCTTCACTCTAGTTGAATGATGTAATTACAACCGAGAGGTCGTGGTCTTCAATACATAGAGTAAGGTGATGTAAATCCAGTGATGAGGTTGTGGTCTTCACTAAAGTTGAATGATGTAATTACAACCGAGAGGTCGTGGTTTTCATTCCATAGAGTCAGGTGATGTAAATCCAGCGATGAGGTTGTGGTCTTCACTCCAGTTGAATGATGTAATTACAACCGAGAGGTCGTAGTCTTCATTCCATAGAATGAGGTGATGAAAATCTAACGATGAGGTTGTGGTCTTCACTAAAGTAGAATGATGTAATTACAATCGAGAGTTCGTGGTCTTCATTCCATAGAGTCAGGTGACGTAAATCCAGCGATGAGGTTGCGGTCTTCACTCTAGTTGAATGATGTAATTACAACCGAGAGGTCATAGTCTTCATTCCATAGAGTCAGGTGATGTAAATCCAGCGATGAGGTTACGGTCTTCACTCTAGTTGAATGATATAATTACAACCGAGAGGTCGTGGTCTTCATTCCATAGACTCAGGTGATGTAAATCAAGCAAATGGGATGCGATTTTCACTCTAGTTGAATGATGTAATTACCATCGAGAGGTCGTGGTCTTCATTCCATAGAGTGAGGTGATGTAAATCCAGTGATGAGGTTGCGGTCTTCACTCTAGTTGAATGATGTAATTACAACCGATAGGTCGTGGTCTTCATTCCATAGAGTCAGGTTATGTATATTAAGCAAAGGGGATGCATGTCTTTACTCTAGTTGAATTATGTAATGCCAACTGAAAGGTCCTGGTATTTTTTCCATAGAGTCAGGTGATGTAAATCTCGCTTGTTTAGTAAAGTCGACGTTTTTGGCCTTATCTTGCAGGTGACGACGACGTCGAGTTGACGGCGATGAGGTTGTGGTCTTCACTCTATTTGAATGATGTAATTACAACCGAGAGGTCGTGGTCTTCATTCCATAGAATCAGGTGATGTAAATCCAACGATGACGTTAGGGTCTTCACTCTAGTTGAATGATGTAATTACAACCTAGAGGTCGTGGTCTTCATTCCATAGAGGTAGGTGATGTAAATCCAGCGATGAGGTTGCGTTCTTCACTCTAGTTGAATGATGAAATTACAACCAAGAGGTCATGGTCTTCATTCCATAGAGTCAGGTGATGTAAATCAAGCAAAGGGGATGCATGCGTTTACTCTAGTTGAATTATGTAATGCCAACTGAAAGGTCATGGTATTTTTTCCCTAGAGTCAGGAGATTTAAATCCAGCGATGAGGTTGTGGTCTTCACTCTAGTTGAATGATGTAATTACCACCGAGAGGTCGTGGTCTTCATTCCATAGATTCAGGTGATGTAAATCCAGCGATGAGGTTGTGGTCTTCACTCTAGTTGAATGCTGTAATTACAACCGAGAGGTCGTGGTCTTCATTCCATAGAGTCGGGTGATGTAAATCCAGCGATTAGGTTGCTGTCTTCACTCTAGTTGAATGATGTAATTACAACCGAGAGGTCGTGGTCTTCATTATATTGAGTTAGGTGATGTAAATCCAGTGATGAGGTTGTGGTCTTCACTAAAGTTGAATGACGTAATTACAACCGAGAGGTCGTGGTCTTAATTCCATAGAGTCAGGTGATGTAAATCCAGCGATGAGGTTGTGGTCTTCACTCCAGGTGAATGATGTAATTACAACCGAGAGGTCGTAGTCTTCATTCCATAGAATCAGGTGATGAAAATCTAGCGATGAGGTTGTGGTCTTCACTAAAGTTGAATGATGTAATAACAATCGAGAGGTCGTGGTCTTCATTCCATAGAGTCAGGTGACGTAAATCCAGTGATGAGGTTGCGGTCTTCACTCTAGTTGAATGATGTAATTACAACCGAGAGGTCATGGTCTTCATTCCATAGAGTCAGGTGATGTAAATCCAGCGATGAGGTTGCGGTCTTCACTCTAGTTGAATGATGTAATTACAACCGAGAGGTCGTGGACTTCATTCCATAGAGTCAGGTGATGTAAATCAAGCAAATGGGATGCGGTTTTCACTCCAGTTGAATGATGTAATTACCATCGAGAGGTCGTGGTCTTCATTCCATAAAGTGAGGTGATGTAAATCCAGCGATGAGGTTGCGGTCTTCACTCTAGTTGAATGATGTAATTACAACTGATAGGTCGTGGTCTTCATTCCATAGAGTCAGGTTATGTAAATCAAGCAAAGGGGATGCATGTCTTTACTCTTGTTGAATTATGTAATGCCAACTGAAAGGTCCTGGTATTTTTTCCATAGAGTCAGGTGATGTAAATCTCGCTTGTTTAGTAAAGTCGACGTTTTTGGCCTTATCTTGCAGGTGACGACGACGTCGAGTTGATGGCGATAAGGTTGTGGTCTTCACTCCAGTTGAATGATGTAATTACAATCGAGAGGTCGTGGTCTTCATTCCATAGAATCAGGTGATGTAAATCCAACGATGAGGTTGCGGTCTTCGCTCTAGTTGAATGATGTAATTACAACCGAGAGGTCATGGTCTTCATTCCATAAAGGTAGGTGATGTAAATCCAGCGATGAGGTTGCGTTCTTCACTCTAGTTGAATGATGTAATTACAACCAAGAGGTCGTGGTCTTCATTCCATAGAGTCAGGTTATGTAAATCAAGCAAAGGGGATGCATGCCTTTACTCTAGTTGAATTATGTAATGCCAACTGAAAGGTCATGGTATTTTTTCCCTAGAGTCAGGAGATGTAAATCCAGCGATAAGGTTGTGGTCTTCACTCTAGTTTAATGATGTAATTACCACCGAGAGGTCGTGTTCTTCATTCCATATAGTCAGGTGATGTAAATCAAGAAATGGGAATGCATGTCTTTACTCTAGTTGAATTATGTAATGCCAACTGAAAGGTCCTGGTATTTTTTCCATAGAGTCAGGTGATGTAAATCTAGCAATGAGGTTGCGGTCTTCACTCTAGTTGAATGATGCAATTACAACCGTGAGGTCGTGGTCTTCATTCAATAGAGTCATGTGATGTAAATCCAGCGATGAGGTTGTGGTCTTCACTCCAGTTGAATGATGTAATTACAACCAAGAGGTCGTGGTCTTCATTCCATAGAGTCAGGTGAGGTAAATCCAGCGATGAGGTTGCGGTCTTCACTCTAGTTGAATGATGTAATTACAATCGAGAGGTCGTGGTAATGGCCCCAAGCAACCTTCTTTTATCAAGTTTCCTAACTAAATATATAGATTCAAGCGGTAGTAGTTCCTAGTTGTAGCTGATACACATAGACCAGACACAAGAGGTTGGTTGACACATTCGACGAAGCATTTCATTTTGAAGGTATATATAACAGAATATTTTTCTAGATTAATTGAGTCCAATGAGCCCCTACAATACACATAGGGCTGCCTTTAAAAATGTGAAAGGTGTCAATGACTATAACACTTCTACAATTGTGGTTTGGAGATAAGTGTGGTTTGAGGTTTTAGGAGAGAGAGGTTTAGTCAAAAGAAAAGAGGGTGAAGGGGACAAAATTAAAGAAAAAACACAAATATTATAAAATGAAATCATGGCTGCAACCTATAAAAAACTCTTAAAAGAATTTTACATATAGGATCCAAATCCCGGTCACGAATAAGGGAAGCATTAGCTTCGAGGAATGGCCCCAGCAACCTTCTTTTATCAAGTTTCCTAACTAAATATATAGATTCAAGCGGTAGTAATTCCTAGATGTAGTTGATACACATAGACCGGACACCAGAGGTTGGTTGACACATTCGACAAAGCATTTAGTTTGTAAGGTACATATAACAGAATATTTTTCTAGATTAATGGAGTCCAATGAGCCCCTACAATACACATAGGGCTGCCTCTAAAAATGTGAAAGGTGTCAATGACTATAACACTTCTCCAATTGTGGTTTGGAGAGAAGTGTGGTTTGAGGTGTTAGGAGAGAGAGGTTTAGTCAAAAGAAAAGAGGGTGAAGGGGCCAAAATTAAAGAAAAAACACAAATATTATAAAATGAAATCATGGCTGCAACCTATAAAAAACTCTTAAAAGAATTTTACATATAGGATCCAAATCCCGGTCACGAATAAGGGAAGCATTAGCTTTGAGGAATGGCCCCAGCAACCTTCTTTTATCAAGTTTCCTAACTAAATATATAGATTCAAGCTTGATTACTACCGGTTGAATCTACATATTTAGTTAGGAAACTTGATAATAGAAGGTTGCTTGGGGCCATTCCTCGATGCTAATGCTTCCCTTATTCGTGACCGGGGTTTGGATCCTATATGTAAAATTCTTTTAAGAGTTTTTTATAGGTTGCAGCCATGATTTTATTTTATAATTTTTGTGTTTTTTCTATAATTTTGGCCCCTTCACCCTCTTTTCTTTCGACTAAACCTCTCTCTCCTAAAACGTCAAACCACACTTCTCTCCAAACCACAATTATAGAAGTGTTATAGTCGTTGACACCGTTCACATTCTTAAAGGCAGCCCTATGTGTATTGTAGGGGCTCATTGGACTCCATTAATCTAGAAAAATATTCTGTTATATATACCTTAAAAACTAAATGCTTTGTCGAATGTGTCAACCAACCTCTGGTGTCCGGTCTATGTGTATCAGCTACAACTAGGAACTACTACCGCTTGAATCTATATATTTAGTTAGGAAACTTGATAAAAGAAGGTTGCTTGGGGCCATTCCTCGAAGCTAATGCTTCCCTTATTCATGACTGGGGTTTGGATCCTATATGTAAAATTCTTTTAAGAGTTTTTTATAGGTTGCAGCCATGATTTCATTTTATAATTTTTGTGTTTTTTCTTTAATTTTGGCCCCTTCACCCTCTTTTCTTTCGACTAAACCTCTCTCTCCTAAAACCTCAAACCACACTTCTCTCCAAACCACAATTGTAGAAGTGTTATAGTCGTTGACACCTTTCACATTTTTAGAGGCAGCCCTATGTGTATTGTAGGGGCTCATTGGACTCCATTAATCTAGAAAAATATTCTGTTATATATACCTTTAAAACTAAATGCTTTGTCGAATGTGTCAACGAACATCTCGTATCGGGTCTATGTGTATCAACTGCAACTAGGAATTACTACCGCTTGAATCTATATATTTAGTTAGGAAACTTCATAAAAGAGGGTTGCTTGGGGCCATAGCTCGATGCTAATGCTTCCCTTATTCATGACCGGTGTTTGGATCCTATATGTAAAATTCTTTTAAGTGTTTTTTATAGGTTGCAGCCATGATTTCATTTTATAATTTTTGTGTTTTTTCTTTAATTTTGGCCCCTTCACCCTCTTTTCTTTCGACTAAACCTCTCTCTCCTAAAACCTCAAACCACACTTCTCTCCAAACCACAATTGTAGAAGTGTTATAGTCGTTGACACCTTTCACATTCTTAAAGGCGGCTATGTGTATTGTAGGGGCTCATTGGACTCCATTAATCTAGAAAAATATTCTGTTATATATACCTTAAAAACTAAATGCTTTGTCGAATGTGTCAACGAACCTCTCGTGTCGGGTCTATGTGTATCAACTGCAACTAGGAATTACTACCGCTTGAATCTATATATTTAGTTAGGAAACTTGATAAAAGAAGGTTGCTTGGGGCCATTCCTCGAAGCTAATGCTTCCCTTATTCGTGACCGGGGTTTGGATCCTATATGTAAAATTCTTTTAAGAGTTTTTAATAGGTTGCAGCCATGATTTCATTTTATAATATTTGTGTTTTTTCTTTAATTTTGGCCCCTTCACCCTCTTTTCTTTTGACTAAACCTCTCTCTCCTAAAACCTCAAACCACACTTCTCTCCAAACCACAATTGGAGAAGTGTTATAGTCATTGACACCTTTCACATTTTTAGAGGCAGCCCTATGTGTATTGTAGGGGCTCATTGGACTCCATTAATCTAGAAAAATATTATGTTATATATACCTTAAAAACTAAATGCTTTGTCAAATGTGTCAACCAACCTCTGGTGTCCGGTCTATGTGTATCAACTACAACTAGGAACTACTACCGCTTGAATCTATATATTTAGTTAGGAAACTTGATAAAAGAAGGTTGCTTGGGGCCATTCCTCGAAGCTAATGCTTCTCTTATTCGTGACCGGGGTTTGGATCCTATATGTACAATTCTTTTAAGAGTTTTTTATAGGTTGCAACCATGATTTCATTTTATAATTTTTTGTGTTTTTTCTTTAGTTTTGGCCCCTTCACCCTCTTTTCTTTTGACTAAACCTCTCTCTCCTAAAACCTCAAACCACACTTCTCCCCAAACCACAATTGGAGAAGTGTTATAGTCGTTGACACCTTTCACATTTTTAGAAGCAGCCCTATGTGTATTGTAGTGGCTCATTGGACTCCATTAATCTAGAAAAATATTCTGTTATATATACCTTAAAAACTAAATGCTTTGTCAAATGTGTCAACCAACCTCTGGTGTCTGGTCTATGTGTATCAACTACAACTAGGAACTACTACCGCTTGAATCTATATATTTAGTTAGGAAACTTGATAAAAGAAGGTTGCTTGGGGCCATTCCTCGAAGCTAATGCTTCTCTTATTCGTGACCGGGGTTTGGATCCTATATGTACAATTCTTTTAAGAGTTTTTTATAGGTTGCAACCATGATTTCATTTTATAATTTTTTGTGTTTTTTCTTTAGTTTTGGCCCCTTCACCCTCTTTTCTTTTGACTAAACCTCTCTCTCCTAAAACCTCAAACCACACTTCTCCCCAAACCACAATTGGAGAAGTGTTATAGTCGTTGACACCTTTCACATTTTTAGAAGCAGCCCTATGTGTATTGTAGGGGATCATTGGACTACATTAATCTAGAAAAATATTATGTTATATATACCTTAAAAACTAAATGCTTTGTCAAATGTGTCAACCAACCTCTGGTGTCGGGTCTATGTGTATCAACTACAACTAGGAACTACTACCGCTTGAATCTATATATTTAGTTAGGAAACTTGATAAAAGAAGGTTGCTTGGGGCCATTCCTCGAAGCTAATGCTTCTCTTATTCGTGACCGGGGTTTGGATCCTATATGTAAAATTGCAGCCATGATTTCATTTTATAATTTTTTGTGTTTTTTCTTTAGTTTTGGCCCCTTCACCCTCTTTTCTTTTGACTAAACCTCTCTCTCCTAAAACCTCAAACCACACTTCTCTCCAAACCACAATTGGAGAAGTGTTATAGTCGTTGACACCTTTCACATTTTTAGAGGCAGCCCTATGTGTATTGTAGGGGATCATTGGACTCCATTAATCTAGAAAATATTATGTTATATATACCTTAAAAACTAAATTCTTTGTCAAATGTGTCAACCAACCTCTGGTGTCCGGTCTATGTGTATCAACTACAACTAGGAACTACTACCGCTTGAATCTATATATTTAGTTAGGAAACTTGATAAAAGAAGGTTGCTTGGGGCCATTCCTCGAAGCTAATGCTTCTCTTATTCGTGACCGGGGTTTGGATCCTATATGTAAAATTCTTTTAAGAGTTTTTTATAGGTTGTAGCCATGATTTCATTTTATAATTTTTTGTGTTTTTTCTTTAGTTTTGGCCCCTTCACCCTCTTTTCTTTTGACTAAACCTCTCTCTCCTAAAACCTCAAACCACACTTCCCTCCAAACCACAATTGGAGAAGTGTTATAGTCGTTGACACCTTTCACATTTTTAGAGGCAGCCCTATGTGTATTGTAGGGGATCATTGGACTCCATTAATCTAGAAAAATATTCTGTTATATATACCTTAAAAACTAAATGCTTTGTCAAATGTGTCAACCAACCTCTGGTGTCCGGTCTATGTGTATCAACTACAACTAGGAACTACTACCGCTTGAATCTATATATTTAGTTAGGAAACTTGATAAAAGAAGGTTGCTTGGGGCCATTCCTCAAAGCTAATGCTTCTCTTATTCGTGACCGGGGTTTGGATCCTATATGTAAAATTCTTTTAAGAGTTTTTTATAGGTTGTAGCCATGATTTCATTTTATAATTTTTTGTGTTTTTTCTTTAGTTTTGGCCCCTTCACCCTCTTTTCTTTTGACTAAACCTCTCTCTCCTAAAACATCAAACCACACTTCTCCCCAAACCACAATTGGAGAAGTGTTATAGTCGTTGACACCTTTCACATTTTTAGAGGCAGCCCTATGTGTATTGTAGGGGCACATTGGACTCCATTAATCTAGAAAAATATTCTGTTATATATACCTTAAAAACTAAATGCTTTGTCAAATGTGTCAACCAACCTCTGGTGTCCGGTCTATGTGTATCAACTACAACTAGGAACTACTACCGCTTGAATCTATATATTTAGTTAGGAAACTTGATAAAAGAAGATTGCTTGGGGCCATTCCTCGAAGCTAATGCTTCTCTTATTCGTGATCGGGGTTTGGATCCTATATGGAAAATTCTTTTAAGAGTTTTTTATAGGTTGCAGCCATGATTTCATTTTATAATTTTTTTTTTGTTTTTCTTTAGTTTTGGCCCCTTCACCCTCTTTTCTTTTGACTAAACCTCTCTCTCCTAAAACCTCAAACCACACTTCTCTCCAAACCACAATTGGAGAAGTGTTATAGTCATTGACATCTTTCACATTTTTAGAGGCAGCCCTATGTGTATTGTAGGGGCTCATTGGACTCCATTAATCTAGTAAAATATTCTATTATATATACCTTAAAAACTAAATGCTTTGTCAAATGTGTCAACCAACCTCTGGTGTCCGGTCTATGTGTATCAACTACAACTAGGAACTACTACCGCTTGAATCTATATATTTAGTTAGGAAACTTGATAAAAGAAGGTTGCTTGGGGCCATTCCTCGAAGCTAATGCTTCTCTTATTCGTGACCGGGGTTTGGATCCTATATGTACAATTCTTTTAAGAGTTTTTATAGGTTGCAACCATGATTTCATTTTATAATTTTTTGTGTTTTTTCTTTAGTTTTGGCCCCTTCACCCTCTTTTCTTTTGACTAAACCTCTCTCTCCTAAAACCTCAAACCACACTTCTCTCCAAACCACAATTGGAGAAGTGTTATAGTCGTTGACACCTTTCTCATTTTTATAGGCAGCCCTATGTGTATTGTAGGGGCTCATTGGACTCCATTAATCTAGAAAAATATTCTGTTATATATACCTTAAAAACTAAATGCTTCGTCAAATGTGTCAACCAACCTCTGGTGTCCGGTCTATGTGTATCAACTACAACTAGGAACTACTACCGCTTGAATCTATATATTTAGTTAGGAAACTTGATAAAAGAAGGTTGCTTGGGGCCATTCCTCGAAGCTAATGCTTCTCTTATTCGTGACCGGGGTTTGGATCCTATATGTAAAATTCTTTTAAAAGTTTTTTATAGGTTGCAGCCATGATTTCATTTTATAATTTTTTGTGTTTTTTCTTTTGTTTTGGCCCCTTCACCCTCTTTTCTTTTGACTAAACCTCTCTCTCCTAAAACCTCAAACCACACTTCCCTCCAAACCACAATTGGAGAAGTGTTATAGTCGTTGACACCTTTCACATTTTTAGAGGCAGCCCTATGTGTATTGTAGGGGATCATTGGACTCCATTAATCTAGAAAAATATTCTGTTATATATACCTTAAAAACTAAATGCTTTGTCAAATGTGTCAACCAACCTCTGGTGTCTGGTCTATGTGTATCAACTACAACTAGGAACTACTACCGCTTGAATCTATATATTTAGTTAGGAAACTTGATAAAAGAAGGTTGCTTGGGGCCATTCCTCGAAGCTAATGCTTCTCTTATTCGTGACCGGGGTTTGGATCCTATATGTACAATTCTTTTAAGAGTTTTTTATAGGTTGCAACCATGATTTCATTTTATAATTTTTTGTGTTTTTTCTTTAGTTTTGGCCCCTTCACCCTCTTTTCTTTTGACTAAACCTCTCTCTCCTAAAACCTCAAACCACACTTCTCTCCAAACCACAATTGGAGAAGTGTTATAGTCATTGACACCTTTCACACTTTCAGAGGCATCCCTATGTGTATTGTAGTGGCTCATTGGACTCCATTAATCTAGAAAAATATTCTGTTATATATACCTTAAAAACTAAATGCTTTGTCAAATGTGTCAACCAACCTCTGGTGTCTGGTCTATGTGTATCAACTACAACTAGGAACTACTACCGCTTGAATCTATATATTTAGTTAGGAAACTTGATAAAAGAAGGTTGTTTGGGGCCATTCCTCAAGCTAATGCTTCTCTTATTCGTGACCTGGTTTGGATCTTTTATGTATAATTCTTTTAAGACTTTTTTTATAGGTTGCAGCCATGATTTCATTTTATAATTTTTGTGTTTTTTCTTTAGTTTTGGCCCCTTCACCCTCTTTTCTTTTGACTAAACCTCTCTCTCCTAAAACCTCAAACCACACTTCTCTCCAAACCACAATTGGAGAAGTGTTATAGTCGTTGACACCTTTCACATTTTTAGAGGCAGCCCTATGTGTATTGTAGGGTCTCATTGGACTCCATTAATCTAGAAAAATATTCTGTTATATATACCTTAAAAACTAAATGCTTTGTCAAATGTGTCAACCAACCTCTGGTGTCCGGTCTATGTGTATCAACTACAACTAGGAACTACTACCGCTTGAATCTATATATTTAGTTAGGAAACTTGATAAAAGAAGGTTGCTTGGGGCCATTCCTCGAAGCTAATGCTTCTCTTATTCGTGACCGGGGTTTGGATCCTATATGTAAAATTCTTTTAAGAGTTTTTTATAGGTTGCAACCATGATTTCATTTTATAATTTTTTGTGTTTTTTCTTTAGTTTTGGCCCCTTCACCCTCTTTTCTTTTGACTAAACCTCTCTCTCCTAAAACCTCAAACCACACTTCTCTCCAAACCACAATTGGAGAAGTGTTATAGTCATTGACACCTTTCACACTTTCAGAGGCATCCCTATGTGTATTGTAGGGGCTCATTGGACTCCATTAATCTAGAAAAATATTCTGTTATATATACCTTAAAAACTAAATGCTTTGTCAAATGTGTCAACCAACCTCTGGTGTCCGGTCTATGTGTATCAACTACAACTAGGAACTACTACCGCTTGAATCTATATATTTAGTTAGGAAACTTGATAAAAGAAGATTGCTTGGGGCCATTCCTCGAAGCTAATGCTTCTCTTATTCGTGATCGGGGTTTGGATCCTATATGTAAAATTCTTTTAAGAGTTTTTTATAGGTTGCAACCATGATTTCATTTTATAATTTTTTGTGTTTTTTCTTTAGTTTTGGCCCCTTCACCCTCTTTTCTTTTGACTAAACCTCTCTCTCCTAAAACCTCAAACCACACTTCTCTCCAAACCACAATTGGAGAAGTGTTATAGTCATTGACATCTTTCACATTTTTAGAGGCAGCCCTATGTGTATTGTAGGGGCTCATTGGACTCCATTAATCTAGAAAAATATTCTGTTATATATACCTTAAAAACTAAATGCTTCGTCAAATGTGTCAACCAACCTCTGGTGTCCGGTCTATGTGTATCAACTACAACTAGGAACTACTACCGCTTGAATCTATATATTTAGTTAGGAAACTTGATAAAAGAAGGTTGCTTGGGGCCATTCCTCGAAGCTAATGCTTCTCTTATTCGTGACCGGGGTTTGGATCCTATATGTAAAATTCTTTTAAGAGTTTTTTATAGGTTGCAACCATGATTTCATTTTATAATTTTTTGTGTTTTTTCTTTAGTTTTGGCCCCTTCACCCTCTTTTCTTTTGACTAAACCTCTCTCTCCTAAAACCTCAAACCACACTTCTCTCCAAACCACAATTGGAGAAGTGTTATAGTCGTTGACACCTTTCACATTTTTAGAAGCATCCCTATGTGTATTGTAGGTGCTTATTGGACTCCATCAATCTAGAAAATATTCATATATATACCTTAAAAACTAAATGCTTTGTCAAATGTGTCAACCAACCTCTGGTGTCCGGTCTATGTGTATCAACTACAACTAGGAACTACTACCGCTTGAATCTATATATTTAGTTAGGAAACTTGATAAAAGAAGGTTGCTTGGGGCCATTCCTCGAAGCTAATGCTTCTCTTATTCGTGACCGGGGTTTGGATCCTATATGTAAAATTCTTTTAAGAGTTTTTTATAGGTTGCAACCATGATTTCATTTTATAATTTTTTGTGTTTTTTCTTTAGTTTTGGCCCCTTCACCCTCTTTTCTTTTGACTAAACCTCTCTCTCCTAAAACCTCAAACCACACTTCTCTCCAAACCACAATTGGAGAAGTGTTATAGTCGTTGACACCTTTCACATTTTTAGAGGCATCCCTATGTGTATTGTAGGGGCTCATTGGGCTCCATTAATCTAGTAAAATATTCTGTTATATATACCTTAAAAACTAAATGCTTCGTCAAATGTGTCAACCAACCTCTGGTGTCCGGTCTATGTGTATCAACTACAACTAGGAACTACTACCGCTTGAATCTATATATTTAGTTAGGAAACTTGATAATAGAAGGTTGCTTGGGGCCATTCCTCGAAGCTAATGCTTCTCTTATTCGTGACCGGTGTTTGGATCCTATATGTAAAATTCTTTTAAGAGTTTTTTATAGGTTGCAACCATGATTTCATTTTATAATTTTTTGTGTTTTTTCTTTTTTTTTTGGCCCTTCACCCTCTTTTCTTTTGACTAAACCTCTCTCTCCTAAAACCTCAAACCACACTTCTCTCCAAACCACAATTGGAGAAGTGTTATAGTCATTGACACCTTTCACATTTTTAGAGGCATCCCTATGTGTATTGTAGGGATCATTGGACTCCATTAATCTAGAAAAATATTCTGTTATATATACCTTAAAAACTAAATGCTTTGTCAAATGTGTCAACCAACCTCTGGTGTCTGGTCTATGTGTATCAACTACAACTAGGAACTACTACCGCTTGAATCTATATATTTAGTTAGGAAACTTGATAAAAGAAGGTTGCTTGGGGCCATTCCTCGAAGCTAATGCTTCTCTTATTCGTGACCGGGGTTTGGATCCTATATGTACAATTCTTTTAAGAGTTTTTTATAGGTTGCAACCATGATTTCATTTTATAATTTTTTGTGTTTTTTCTTTAGTTTTGGCCCCTTCACCCTCTTTTCTTTTGACTAAACCTCTCTCTCCTAAAACCTCAAACCACACTTCTCCCCAAACCACAATTGGAGAAGTGTTATAGTCGTTGACACCTTTCACATTTTTAGAGGCATCCCTATGTGTATTGTAGGGGCTCATTGGACTCCATTAATCTCGAAAATATTCTGTTATATGTACCTTAAAAACTAAATGCTTTGTCAAATGTGTCAACCAACCTCTGGTGTCCGGTCTATGTGTATCAACTACAACTAGGAACTACTACCGCTTGAATCTATATATTTAGTTAGGAAACTTGATAAAAGAAGGTTGCTTGGGGCCATTCCTCGAAGCTAATGCTTCTCTTATTCGTGACCGGGGTTTGGATCCTATATGTAAAATTCTTTTAAAAGTTTTTTATAGGTTGCAGCCATGATTTCATTTTATAATTTTTTGTGTTTTTTCTTTTGTTTTGGCCCCTTCACCCTCTTTTCTTTTGACTAAACCTCTCTCTCCTAAAACATCAAACCACACTTCTCTCCAAACCACAATTGGAGAAGTGTTATAGTCATTGACACCTTTCACATTTTTAGAGGCAGCCCTATGTGTATTGTAGGGGCTCATTGGACTCCATTAATCTAGAAAATATTCATATATATACCTTAAAAACTAAATGCTTTGTCAAATGTGTCAACCAACCTCTGGTGTCCGGTCTATGTGTATCAACTACAACTAGGAACTACTACCGCTTGAATCTATATATTTAGTTAGGAAACTTGATAAAAGAAGGTTGCTTGGGGCCATTCCTCGAAGCTAATGCTTCTCTTATTCGTGACCGGGGTTTGGATCCTATATGTAAAATTCTTTTAAGAGTTTTTTATAGGTTGTAGCCATGATTTCATTTTATAATTTTTTGTGTTTTTTCTTTAGTTTTGGCCCCTTCACCCTCTTTTCTTTTGACTAAACCTCTCTCTCCTAAAACCTCAAACCACACTTCTCTCCAAACCACAATTGGAGAAGTGTTATAGTCGTTGACACCTTTCTCATTTTTATAGGCAGCCCTATGTGTATTGTAGGGGCTCATTGGACTCCATTAATCTAGAAAAATATTCTGTTATATATACCTTAAAAACTAAATGCTTTGTCAAATGTGTCAACCAACCTCTGGTGTCCGGTCTATGTGTATCAACTACAACTAGGAACTACTACCGCTTGAATCTATATATTTAGTTAGGAAACTTGATAAAAGAAGGTTGCTTGGGGCCATTCCTCAAAGCTAATGCTTCTCTTATTCGTGACCGGGGTTTGGATCCTATATGTAAAATTCTTTTAAGAGTTTTTTATAGGTTGTAGCCATGATTTCATTTTATAATTTTTTGTGTTTTTTCTTTAGTTTTGGCCCCTTCACCCTCTTTTCTTTTGACTAAACCTCTCTCTCCTAAAACCTCAAACCACACTTCTCTCCAAACCACAATTGGAGAAGTGTTATAGTCGTTGACACCTTTCACATTCTTAAAGGCGGCTATGTGTATTGTAGGGGCTCATTGGACTCCATTAATCTAGAAAAATATTCTGTTATATATACCTTAAAAACTAAATGCTTTGTCAAATGTGTCAACCAACCTCTGGTGTCCGGTCTATGTGTATCAACTACAACTAGGAACTACTACCGCTTGAATCTATATATTTAGTTAGGAAACTTGATAAAAGAAGGTTGCTTGGGGCCATTCCTCGAAGCTAATGCTTCTCTTATTCGTGACCGGGGTTTGGATCCTATATGTAAAATTCTTTTAAGAGTTTTTTATAGGTTGCAGCCATGATTTCATTTTATAATTTTTGTGTTTTTTCTTTAATTTTGGCCCCTTCACCCTCTTTTCTTTTGACTAAACCTCTCTCTCCTAAAACCTCAAACCACACTTCTCTCCAAACCACAATTGGAGAAGTGTTATAGTCATTGACACCTTTCACATTTTTAGAGGCAGCCCTATGTGTATTGTAGGGGCTCATTGGACTCCATTAATCTAGAAAAATATTCTGTTATATATACCTTTAAAACTAAATGCTTTGTCGAATGTGTCAACGAACATCTCGTATCGGGTCTATGTGTATCAACTGCAACTAGGAATTACTACCGCTTGAATCTATATATTTAGTTAGGAAACTTGATAAAAGAAGGTTGCTTGGGGCCATTCCTCGAAGCTAATGCTTCTCTTATTCGTGACCGGGGTTTGGATCCTATATGTAAAATTCTTTTAAGAGTTTTTTATAGGTTGCAACCATGATTTCATTTTATAATTTTTTGTGTTTTTTCTTTAGTTTTGGCCCCTTCACCCTCTTTTCTTTTGACTAAACCTCTCTCTCCTAAAACCTCAAACCACACTTCTCCCCAAACCACAATTGGAGAAGTGTTATAGTCGTTGACACCTTTCACATTTTTAGAGGCATCCCTATGTGTATTGTAGGGGCTCATTGGACTCCATTAATCTCGAAAATATTCTGTTATATATACCTTAAAAACTAAATGCTTTGTCAAATGTGTCAACCAACCTCTGGTGTCCGGTCTATGTGTATCAACTACAACTAGGAACTACTACCGCTTGAATCTATATATTTAGTTAGGAAACTTGATAAAAGAAGATTGCTTGGGGCCATTCCTCGAAGCTAATGCTTCTCTTATTCGTGATCGGGGTTTGGATCCTATATGTAAAATTCTTTTAAGAGTTTTTTATAGGTTGCAGCCATGATTTCATTTTATAATTTTTTGTGTTTTTTCTTTAGTTTTGGCCCCTTCACCCTCTTTTCTTTTGACTAAACCTCTCTCTCCTAAAACATCAAACCACACTTCTCCCCAAACCACAATTGGAGAAGTGTTATAGTCGTTGACACCTTTCACATTTTTAGAGGCAGCCCTATGTGTATTGTAGGGGATCATTGGACTCCATTAATCTAGAAAAATATTCTGTTATATATACCTTAAAAACTAAATGCTTTGTCAAATGTGTCAACCAACCTCTGGTGTCCGGTCTATGTGTATCAACTACAACTAGGAACTACTACCGCTTGAATCTATATATTTAGTTAGGAAACTTGATAAAAGAAGGTTGCTTGGGGCCATTCCTCGAAGCTAATGCTTCTCTTATTCGTGACCGGGGTTTGGATCCTATATGTAAAATTCTTTTAAGAGTTTTTTATAGGTTGCAACCATGATTTCATTTTATAATTTTTTGTGTTTTTTCTTTAGTTTTGGCCCCTTCACCCTCTTTTCTTTTGACTAAACCTCTCTCTCCTAAAACCTCAAACCACACTTCTCTCCAAACCACAATTGGAGAAGTGTTATAGTCATTGACACCTTTCACACTTTCAGAGGCATCCCTATGTGTATTGTAGGGGCTCATTGGACTCCATTAATCTCGAAAATATTCTGTTATATGTACCTTAAAAACTAAATGCTTTGTCAAATGTGTCAACCAACCTCTGGTGTCCGGTCTATGTGTATCAACTACAACTAGGAACTACTACCGCTTGAATCTATATATTTAGTTAGGAAACTTGATAAAAGAAGGTTGCTTGGGGCCATTCCTCGAAGCTAATGCTTCTCTTATTCGTGACCGGGGTTTGGATCCTATATGTAAAATTGCAGCCATGATTTCATTTTATAATTTTTTGTGTTTTTTCTTTAGTTTTGGCCCCTTCACCCTCTTTTCTTTTGACTAAACCTCTCTCTCCTAAAACCTCAAACCACACTTCTCTCCAAACCACAATTGGAGAAGTGTTATAGTCATTGACATCTTTCACATTTTTAGAGGCAGCCCTATGTGTATTGTAGGGGCTCATTGGACTCCATTAATCTAGAAAAATATTCTGTTATATATACCTTAAAAACTAAATGCTTCGTCAAATGTGTCAACCAACCTCTGGTGTCCGGTCTATGTGTATCAACTACAACTAGGAACTACTACCGCTTGAATCTATATATTTAGTTAGGAAACTTGATAAAAGAAGGTTGCTTGGGGCCATTCCTCGAAGCTAATGCTTCTCTTATTCGTGACCGGGGTTTGGATCCTATATGTAAAATTCTTTTAAAAGTTTTTTATAGGTTGCAGCCATGATTTCATTTTATAATTTTTTGTTTTTTTTTCTTTATATTTGGCCCCTTCACCCTCTTTTCTTTTGACTAAACCCCTCTCTCCTAAAACCTCAAACCACACTTCTCTCCAAACCACAATTGGAGAAGTGTTATAGTCATTGACACCTTTCACATTTTTAGAGGCAGCCCTATGTGTATTGTAGGGGCTCATTGGACTCCATTAATCTAGAAAAATATTATGTTATATATACCTTAAAAACTAAATGATTTGTCAAATGTGTCAACCAACCTCTGGTGTCCGGTCTATGTGTATCAACTACAACTAGGAACTACTACCGCTTGAATCTATATATTTAGTTAGGAAACTTGATAAAAGAAGGTTGCTTGGGGCCATTCCTCGAAGCTAATGCTTCTCTTATTCGTGACCGGGGTTTGGATCCTATATGTAAAATTCTTTTAAGAGTTTTTTATAGGTTGCAACCATGATTTCATTTTATAATTTTTTGTGTTTTTTCTTTAGTTTTGGCCCCTTCACCCTCTTTTCTTTTGACTAAACCTCTCTCTCCTAAAACCTCAAACCACACTTCTCTCCAAACCACAATTGGAGAAGTGTTATAGTCGTTGACACCTTTCTCATTTTTATAGGCAGCCCTATGTGTATTGTAGGGGCTCATTGGACTCCATTAATCTAGAAAAATATTCTGTTATATATACCTTAAAAACTAAATGCTTTGTCGAATGTGTCAACGAACCTCTCGTGTCGGGTCTATGTGTATCAACTGCAACTAGGAATTACTACCGCTTGAATATATATATTTAGTTAGGAAACTTGATAATAGAAGGTTGCTTGGGGCCATTCCTAGAAGCTAATGCTTCCCTTATTCGTGAGCGGTGTTTGGATCCTATATGTAAAATTCTTTTAAGAGTTTTTTATAGGTTGCAGCCATGATTTCATTTTATAATTTTTGTGTTTTATCTTTAATTTTGGCCCCTTCACCCTCTTTTCTTTCGACTAAACCTCTCTCTCCTAAAACCTCAAACCACACTTCTCTCCAAACCACAATTGTAGAAGTGTTATAGTCGTTGACACCTTTCACATTTTTAGAGGCAGCCCTATGTGTATTGTAGGGGCTCATTGGACTCCATTAATCTAGAAAAATATTCTGTTATATATACCTTTAAAACTAAATGCTTTGTCGAATGTGTCAACGAACATCTCGTATCAGGTCTATGTGTATCAACTGCAACTAGGAATTACTACCGCTTGAATCTATATATTTAGTTAGGAAACTTCATAAAAGAGGGTTGCTTGGGGCCATAGCTCGATGCTAATGCTTCCCTTATTCATGACCGGTGTTTGGATCCTATATGAAAAATTCTTTTAAGTGTTTTTTATAGGTTGCAGCCATGATTTCATTTTATAATTTGTGTTTTTTCTTTAATTTTGGCCCCTTCACCCTCTTTTCTTTCGACTAAACCTCTCTCTCCTAAAACCTCAAACCACACTTCTCTCCAAACCACAATTGTAGAAGTGTTATAGTCGTTGAGACCTTTCACATTCTTAAAGGCGGCTATGTGTATTGTAGGGGCTCATTGGACTCCATTAATCTAGAAAAATATTCTGTTATATATACCTTAAAAACTAAATGCTTTGTCGAATGTGTCAACGACCCTCTCGTGTCGGGTCTATGTGTATCAACTGCAACTAGGAATTACTACCGCTTGAATATATATATTTAGTTAGGAAACTTGATAATAGAAGGTTGCTTGGGGCCATTCCTAGAAGCTAATGCTTCCCTTATTCGTGAGCGGTGTTTGGATCCTATATGTAAAATTCTTTTAAGAGTTTTTTATAGGTTGCAGCCATGATTTCATTTTATAATTTTTGTGTTTTTTCTTTAATTTTGGCCCCTTCACCCTCTTTTCTTTCGACTAAACCTCTCTCTCCTAAAACCTCAAACCACACTTCTCTCCAAACCACAATTGTAGAAGTGTTATAGTCGTTGACACCTTTCACATTTTTAGAGGCAGCCCTATGTGTATTGTAGGGGCTCATTGGACTCCATTAATCTAGAAAAATATTATGTTATATATACCTTAAAAACTAAATGCTTTGTCAAATGTGTCAACCAACCTCTGGTGTCCGGTCTATGTGTATCAACTACAACTAGGAACTACTACCGCTTGAATCTATATATTTAGTTAGGAAACTTGATAAAAGAAGGTTGCTTGGGGCCATTCCTCGAAGCTAATGCTTCTCTTATTCGTGACCGGGGTTTGGATCCTATATGTAAAATTCTTTTAAGAGTTTTTTATAGGTTGCAACCATGATTTCATTTTATAATTTTTTGTGTTTTTTCTTTAGTTTTGGCCCCTTCACCCTCTTTTCTTTTGACTAAACCTCTCTCTCCTAAAACCTCAAACCACACTTCTCTCCAAACCACAATTGGAGAAGTGTTATAGTCATTGACATCTTTCACATTTTTAGAGGCAGCCCTATGTGTATTGTAGGGGCTCATTGGACTCCATTAATCTAGAAAAATATTATGTTATATATACCTTAAACAGTAAGTGCTTCGTCAAATGTGTCAACCAACCTCTGGTGTCCGGTCTATGTGTATCAACTACAACTAGGAACTACTACCGCTTGAATCTATATATTTAGTTAGGAAACTTGATAAAAGAAGGTTGCTTGGGGCCATTCCTCGAAGCTAATGCTTCTCTTATTCGTGACCGGGGTTTGGATCCTATATGTAAAATTATTTAAAGAGTTTTTAATAGGTTGCAGCCATGATTTCATTTTATAATATTTGTGTTTTTTCTTTAATTTTGGCCCCTTCACCCTCTTTTCTTTTGACTAAACCTCTCTCTCCTAAAACCTCAAACCACACTTCTCTCCAAACCACAATTGGAGAAGTGTTATAGTCATTGACACCTTTCACATTTTTAGAGGCAGCCCTATGTGTATTGTAGGGGCTCATTGGACTCCATTAATCTAGAAAAATATTATGTTATATATACCTTTAAAACTAAATGCTTTGTCGAATGTGTCAATGAACATCTCGTATCGGGTCTATGTGTATCAACTGCAACTAGGAATTACTACCGCTTGAATCTATATATTTAGTTAGGAAACTTGATAATAGAAGGTTGCTTGGGGCCATTCCTCGAAGCTAATGCTTCCCTTATTCATGACCGGGGTTTGGATCCTATATGTAAAATTCTTTGAAGAGTTTTTTATAGGTTGCAGCCATGATTTCATTTTATAATTTTTGTGTTTTTTCTTTAATTTTGGCCCCTTCACCCTCTTTTCTTTTGACTAAACCTCTCTCTCCTAAAACCTCAAACCACACTTCTCTCCAAACCACAATTGGAGAAGTGTTATAGTCATTGACAGCTTTCACACTTTCAGAGGCATCCCTATGTGTATTGTAGGGGCTCATTGGACTCCATTAATCTAGAAAAATATTCTGTTATATATACCTTAAAAACTAAATGCTTTGTCAAATGTGTCAACCAACCTCTGGTGTCCGGTCTATGTGTATCAACTCCAACTAGGAACTACTACCGCTTGAATCTATATATTTAGTTAGGAAACTTGATAAAAGAAGGTTGCTTGGGGCCATTCCTCGAAGCTAATGCTTCTCTTATTCGTGACCGGGGTTTGGATCCTATATGTACAATTCTTTTAAGAGTTTTTTATAGGTTGCAACCATGATTTCATTTTATAATTTTTTGTGTTTTTTCTTTAGTTTTGGCCCCTTCACCCTCTTTTCTTTTGACTAAACCTCTCTCTCCTAAAACATCAAACCACACTTCTCCCCAAACCACAATTGGAGAAGTGTTATAGTCGTTGACACCTTTCACATTTTTAGAGGCAGCCCTATGTGTATTGTAGGGGATCATTGGACTCCATTAATCTAGAAAAATATTCTGTTATATATACCTTAAAAACTAAATGCTTTGTCAAATGTGTCAACCAACCTCTGGTGTCCGGTCTATGTGTATCAACTACAACTAGGAACTACTACCGCTTGAATCTATATATTTAGTTAGGAAACTTGATAAAAGAAGGTTGCTTGGGGCCATTCCTAGAAGCTAATGCTTCCCTTATTCGTGAGCGGTGTTTGGATCCTATATGTAAAATTCTTTTAAGAGTTTTTTATAGGTTGCAGCCATGATTTCATTTTATAATTTTTGTGTTTTTTCTTTAATTTTGGCCCCTTCACCCTCTTTTCTTTCGACTAAACCTCTCTCTCCTAAAACCTCAAACCACACTTCTCTCCAAACCACAATTGTAGAAGTGTTATAGTCGTTGACACCTTTCACATTTTTAGAGGCAGCCCTATGTGTATTGTAGGGGCTCATTGGACTCCATTAATCTAGAAAAATATTCTGTTATATATACCCTAAAATCTAAATGCTTTATCGAATGTGTCAACCAACCTCTCGTATCGGGTCTATGTGTATCAACTGCAACTAGGAATTACTACCGCTTGTATCTATATATTTAGTTAGGAAACTTGATAAAAGAAGGTTGCTTGGGGCCATTCCTCAATGCTAATGCTTCCCTTATTCATGACCGGGGTTTGGATCCTATATGTAAAATTCTTTCAAGGGTTTTTTATAGGTTGCAACCATGATTTCATTTTATAATTTTTTGTGTTTTTTCTTTAGTTTTGGCCCCTTCACCCTCTTTTCTTTTGACTAAACCTCTCTCTCCTAAAACATCAAACCACACTTCTCCCCAAACCACAATTGGAGAAGTGTTATAGTCGTTGACACCTTTCACATTTTTAGAGGCAGCCCTATGTGTATTGTAGGGGATCATTGGACTCCATTAATCTAGAAAAATATTCTGTTATATATACCTTAAAAACTAAATGCTTTGTCAAATGTGTCAACCAACCTCTGGTGTCTGGTCTATGTGTATCAACTACAACTAGGAACTACTACCGCTTGAATCTATATATTTAGTTAGGAAACTTGATAAAAGAAGGTTGTTTGGGGCCATTCCTCGAAGCTAATGCTTCTCTTATTCGTGACCGGGGTTTGGATCCTATATGTACAATTCTTTTAAGAGTTTTTTATAGGTTGCAACCATGATTTCATTTTATAATTTTTTGTGTTTTTTCTTTAGTTTTGGCCCCTTCACCCTCTTTTCTTTTGACTAAACCTCTCTCTCCTAAAACCTCAAACCACACTTCTCCCCAAACCACAATTGGAGAAGTGTTATAGTCGTTGACACCTTTCACATTTTTAGAAGCATCCCTATGTGTATTGTAGGGGATCATTGGACTCCATTAATCTAGAAAAATATTCTGTTATATATACCTTAAAAACTAAATGCTTTGTCAAATGTGTCAACCAACCTCTGGTGTCCGGTCTATGTGTATCAACTACAACTAGGAACTACTACCGCTTGAATCTATATATTTAGTTAGGAAACTTGATAAAAGAAGGTTGCTTGGGGCCATTCCTCGAAGCTAATGCTTCCCTTATTCGTGACCGGTGTTTGGATCCTATATGTAAAATTCTTTTAAGAGTTTTTTATAGGTTGCAGCCATGATTTCATTTTATAATTTTTGTGTTTTTTCTTTAATTTTGGCCCCTTCACCCTCTTTTCTTTCGACTAAACCTCTCTCTCCTAAAACCTCAAACCACACTTCTCTCCAAACCACAATTGTAGAAGTGTTATAGTCGTTGACACCTTTCACATTTTTAGAGGCAGCCCTATGTGTATTGTAGGGGCTCATTGGACTCCATTAATCTAGAAAAATATTCTGTTATATATACCTTAAAAACTAAATGCTTTGTCGAATGTGTCAATGAACATCTCGTATCGGGTCTATGTGTATCAGCTACAACTAGGAACTACTACCGCTTGAATCTATATATTTAGTTAGGAAACTTCATAAAAGAAGGTTGCTTGGGGCCATTCCTCGAAGCTAATGATTCCCTTATTCGTGACCGGGGTTTGGATCCTATATGTAAAATTCTTTCAAGGGTTTTTTATAGGTTGCAACCATGATTTCATTTTATAATTTTTTGTGTTTTTTCTTTAGTTTTGGCCCCTTCACCCTCTTTTCTTTTGACTAAACCTCTCTCTCCTAAAACATCAAACCACACTTCTCCCCAAACCACAATTGGAGAAGTGTTATAGTCGTTGACACCTTTCACATTTTTAGAGGCAGCCCTATGTGTATTGTAGGGGATCATTGGACTCCATTAATCTAGAAAAATATTCACTAAATGCTTTGTCAAATGTGTCAACCAACCTCTGGTGTCCGGTCTATGTGTATCAACTACAACTAGGAACTACTACCGCTTGAATCTATATATTTAGTTAGGAAACTTGATAAAAGAAGGTTGCTTGGGGCCATTCCTCGAAGCTAATGCTTCTCTTATTCGTGACCGGGGTTTGGATCCTATATGTACAATTCTTTTAAGAGTTTTTATAGGTTGCAACCATGATTTCATTTTATAATTTTTTGTGTTTTTTCTTTAGTTTTGGCCCCTTCACCCTCTTTTCTTTTGACTAAACCTCTCTCTCCTAAAACCTCAAACCACACTTCTCTCCAAACCACAATTGGAGAAGTGTTATAGTCGTTGACACCTTTCTCATTTTTATAGGCAGCCCTATGTGTATTGTAGGGGCTCATTGGACTCCATTAATCTAGAAAAATATTCTGTTATATATACCTTAAAAACCAAATGCTTTGTCGAATGTGTCAATGAACATCTC
The DNA here is from genome assembly GCA_029783415.1 of Anisodus acutangulus. Lineage (NCBI taxonomy): Eukaryota > Viridiplantae > Streptophyta > Magnoliopsida > Solanales > Solanaceae > Anisodus > Anisodus acutangulus. Next base: position 12,204,502 of record CM056501.1, read on the forward strand.
ATATCGGGTCTATGTGTATCAACTGCAACTAGGAATTACTACCGCTTGAATCTATATATTTAGTTAGGAAACTTGATAATAGAAGGTTGCTTGGGGCCATTCCTCAAAGCTAATGCTTCTCTTATTCGTGACCGGGGTTTGGATCCTATATGTAAAATTCTTTTAAGAGTTTTTTATAGGTTGCAGCCATGATTTCATTTTATAATTTTTTGTGTATTTTCTTTAGTTTTGGCCCCTTCACCCTCTTTTCTTTTGACTAAACCTCTGTCTCCTAAAACCTCACACCATACTTCTCTCCAAACCATAATTGGAGAAGTGTTATAGTCATTGACACCTTTCACATTTTTAGAGGCAGCCCTATGTGTATTGTAGGGGCTCATTGGACTCCATTAATCTAGAAAAATATTCTGTTATATATACCTTAAAAACTAAATGCTTTGTCGAATGTGTCAACGAACCTCTCGTATCGGGTCTATGTGTATCAACTGCAACTAGGAATTACTACCGCTTGAATCTATATATTTAGTTAGGAAACTTGATAAAAGAAGGTTGCTTGGGGCCATTCCTCGAAGCTAATGCTTCCCTTATTCATGACCGGGGTTTGGATCCTATATGTAAAATTCTTTTAAGAGTTTTTTATAGGTTGCAGCCATGATTTCATTTTATAATTTTTGTGTTTTTTCTTTAATTTTGGCCCCTTCACCCTCTTTTCTTTCGACTAAACCTCTCTCTCCTAAAACCTCAAACCACACTTCTCTCCAAACCACAATTGGAGAAGTGTTATAGTCATTGACAGCTTTCACACTTTCAGAGGCATCCCTATGTGTATTGTAGGGGCTCATTGGACTCCATTAATCTAGAAAAATATTCTGTTATATATACCTTAAAAACTAAATGCTTTGTCGAATGTGTCAACGAACCTCTCGTGTCGGGTCTATGTGTATCAACTGCAACTAGGAATTACTACCGCTTGAATCTATATATTTAGTTAGGAAACTTGATAAAAGAAGGTTGCTTGGGGCCATTCCTCGAAGCTAATGCTTCTCTTATTCGTGACCGGGGTTTGGATCCTATATGTAAAATTCTTTTAAGAGTTTTTTATAGGTTGTAGCCATGATTTCATTTTATAATTTTTTGTGTTTTTTCTTTAGTTTTGGCCCCTTCACCCTCTTTTCTTTTGACTAAACCTCTCTCTCCTAAAACCTCAAACCACACTTCTCTCCAAACCACAATTGGAGAAGTGTTATAGTCGTTGACACCTTTCTCATTTTTATAGGCAGCCCTATGTGTATTGTAGGGGCTCATTGGACTCCATTAATCTAGAAAAATATTCTGTTATATATACCTTAAAAACTAAATGCTTTGTCAAATGTGTCAACCAACCTCTGGTGTCCGGTCTATGTGTATCAACTACAACTAGGAACTACTACCGCTTGAATCTATATATTTAGTTAGGAAACTTGATAAAAGAAGGTTGCTTGGGGCCATTCCTCGAAGCTAATGCTTCTCTTATTCGTGACCGGGGTTTGGATCCTATATGTAAAATTCTTTTAAGAGTTTTTTATAGGTTGCAGCCATGATTTCATTTTATAATTTTTTGTGTTTTTTCTTTAGTTTTGGCCCCTTCACCCTCTTTTCTTTTGACTAAACCTCTCTCTCCTAAAACATCAAACCACACTTCTCCCCAAACCACAATTGGAGAAGTGTTATAGTCGTTGACACCTTTCACATTTTTAGAGGCAGCCCTATGTGTATTGTAGGGGATCATTGGACTCCATTAATCTAGAAAAATATTCTGTTATATATACCTTAAAAACTAAATGCTTTGTCAAATGTGTCAACCAACCTCTGGTGTCCGGTCTATGTGTATCAACTACAACTAGGAACTACTACCGCTTGAATCTATATATTTAGTTAGGAAACTTGATAAAAGAAGGTTGCTTGGGGCCATTCCTCGAAGCTAATGCTTCTCTTATTCGTGACCGGGGTTTGGATCCTATATGTAAAATTCTTTTAAAAGTTTTTTATAGGTTGCAGCCATGATTTCATTTTATAATTTTTGTGTTTTTTCTTTTGTTTTGGCCCCTTCACCCTCTTTTCTTTTGACTAAACCTCTCTCTCCTAAAACATCAAACCACACTTCTCTCCAAACCACAATTGGAGAAGTGTTATAGTCATTGACAGCTTTCACACTTTCAGAGGCATCCCTATGTGTATTGTAGGGGCTCATTGGACTCCATTAATCTAGTAAAATATACAGTTATATATACCTTAAAAACTAAATGCTTTGTCAAATGTGTCAACCAACCTCTGGTGTCCGGTCTATGTGTATCAACTACAACTAGGAACTACTACCGCTTGAATCTATATATTTAGTTAGGAAACTTGATAAAAGAAGGTTGCTTGGGGCCATTCCTCAAAGCTAATGCTTCTCTTATTCGTGACCGGGGTTTGGATCCTATATGTAAAATTCTTTTAAAAGTTTTTATAGGTTGCAACCATGATTTCATTTTATAATTTTTGTGTTTTTCTTTAGTTTTGGCCCCTTCACCCTCTTTTCTTTTGACTAAACCTCTCTCTCCTAAAACCTCAAACCACACTTCTCTCCAAACCACAATTGGAGAAGTGTTATAGTCCTTGACACCTTTCACACTTTAGAGGCATCCCTATGTGTATTGTAGGGGCTCATTGGACTCCATTAATCTAGAAAAATATTACATTATATATACCTTAAAAACTAAATGCTTTGTCAAATGTGTCAACCAACCTCTGGTGTCCGGTCTATGTGTATCAACTACAACTAGGAACTACTACCGCTTGAATCTATATATTTAGTTAGGAAACTTGATAAAAGAAGGTTGCTTGGGGCCATTCCTCAAGTCTAATGATTCTCTTATTCGTGACCGGGTTTGCATCGTATTTGTACAATTCTTTTAAGAGTTTTCTATAGGTTGCAACCATGATTTCATTTTATAATTTTTTGTGTTTTTTCTTTAGTTTTGGCCCCTTCACCCCCTTTTCTTTTGACTAAACCTCTCTCTCCTAAAACCTCAAACCACACTTCTCTCCAAACCACAATTGGAGAAGTGTTATAGTCATTGACACCTTTCACACTTTCAGAGGCATCCCTTTGTGTATTGTAGGGGCTCATTGGACTCCATTAATCTAGAAAAACATTACATTATATATACCTTAAAAACTAAATGCTTTGTCAAATGTGTCAACCAACCTCTCGTGTCCGGTCTATGTATACGACCTCCAACTAGGAACTACTACCGCTTGAATCTATATATTTAGTTAGGAAACTTGATAATAGAAGGTTGCTTGGGGCCATTCCTCAAGCTAATGCTTCTCTTATTCGTGACCGGGTTTGGATCCTATATGTAAAATTCTTTTAAGAGTTTTTATAGGTTGCAACCATGATTTCATTTTATAATTTTTGTGTTTTTCTTTAGTTTTGGCCCCTTCACCCTCTTTTCTTTTGACTAAACCTCTCTCTCCTAAAACCTCAAACCACACTTCTCTCCAAACCACAATTGAAGAAGTGTTATAGTCATTGACATGTTTCACACTTTTAGAGGCAGTCCTATGTGGATTGTAGGGGCTCATTGGACTCCATTAATCTAGAAAAATATTATGTTATATATACCTTAAAAACTAAATGATTTGTCAAATGTGTCAACCAACCTCTGGTGTCCGGTCTATGTGTATCAACTACAACTAGGAACTACTACCGCTGGAATCTATATATTTAGTTAGGAAACTTGATAAAAGAAGGTTGCTTGGGGCCATTCCTCGAAGCTAATGCTTCTCTTATTCGTGACCGGGGTTTGGATCCTATATGTACAATTCTTTTAAGACTTTTTTATAGGTTGCAGCCATGATTTCATTTTATAATTTTTTGTGTTTTTTCTTTAGTTTTGGCCCCTTCACCCTCTTTTCTTTTGACTAAACCTCTCTCTCCTAAAACCTCAAACCACACTTCTCTCCAAACCACAATTGGAGAAGTGTTATAGTCATTGACACCTTTCACATTTTTAGAGGCAGCCCTATGTGTATTGTAGGGGCTCATTGGACTCCATTAATCTAGAAAAATATTCTGTTATATATACCTTAAAAACTAAATGCTTTGTCGAATGTGTCAATGAACATCTCGTATCGGGTCTATGTGTATCAACTGCAACTAGGAATTACTACCGGTTGAATCTATATATTTAGTTAGGAAACATGATAAAAGAACGTTGCTTGAGGCCATTCCTCGAAGCTAATGCTTCCCTTATTCGTGACCGGGGTTTGGATCCTATATGTAAAATTCTTTTAAGAGTTTTTAATAGGTTGCAGCCATGATTTCATTTTATAATATTTTTGTTTTTTCTTTAATTTTGGCCCCTTCACCCTCTTTTCTTTCGACTAAACCTCTCTCTCCTAAAACCTCAAACCACACTTCTCTCCAAACCACAATTGTAGAAGTGTTATAGTCGTTGACACCTTTCACATTTTTAGAGGCAGCCCTATGTGTATTGTAGGGGCTCATTGGACTCCATTAATCTAGAAAAATATTCTGTTATATATACCTTAAAAACTAAATGCTTTGTCGAATGTGTCAACGAACCTCTCGTGTCGGGTCTATTTGTATCAACTGCAACTAGGAATTACTACCGCTTGAATCTATATATTTAGTTAGGAAACTTGATAAAAGAAGGTTGCTTGGGGCCATTCCTCGAAGCTAATGCTTCCCTTATTCGTGACCGGTGTTTGGATCCTATATGTAAAATTCTTTTAAGAGTTTTTTATAGGTTGCAGCCATGATTTCATTTTATAATTTTTGTGTTTTTTCTTTAATTTTGGCCCCTTCACCCTCTTTTCTTTTGACTAAACCTCTCTCTCCTAAAACCTCAAACCACACTTCTCTCCAAACCATAATTGGAGAAGTGTTATAGTCATTGACAACTTTCACACTTTTAGAGGCATCCCTATGTGTATTGTAGGGGCTCATTGGACTCCATTAATCTAGAAAAATATTCTGGTATATATACCTTAAAAACTAAATGCTTTGTCGAATGTGTCAACGAACCTCTCGTGTCGGGTCTATTTGTATCAACTGCAACTAGGAATTACTACCGCTTGAATCTATATATTTAGTTAGGAAACTTGATAAAAGAAGGTTGCTTGGGGCCATTCCTCGAAGCTAATGCTTCCCTTATTCGTGACCGGTGTTTGGATCCTATATGTAAAATTCTTTTAAGAGTTTTTTATAGGTTGCAGCCATGATTTCATTTTATAATTTTTGTGTTTTTTCTTTAATTTTGGCCCCTTCACCCTCTTTTCTTTTGACTAAACCTCTCTCTCCTAAAACCTCAAACCACACTTCTCTCCAAACCACAATTGGAGAAGTGTTATAGTCATTGACACCTTTCACATTTTTAGAGGCAGCCCTATGTGTATTGTAGGGGCTCATTGGACTCCATTAATCTAGAAAAATATTCATTATATATACCTTAAAAACTAAATGCTTTGTCAAATGTGTCAACCAACCTCTCGTGTCGGGTCTATGTGTATCAACTACAACTAGGAACTACTACCGCTTGAATCTATATATTTAGTTAGGAAACTTGATAAAAGAAGGTTGCTTGGGGCCATTCCTCGAAGCTAATGCTTCTCTTATTCGTGACCGGGGTTTGGATCCTATATGTAAAATTCTTTTAAGAGTTTTTTATAGGTTGTAGCCATGATTTCATTTTATAATTTTTTGTGTTTTTTCTTTAGTTTTGGCCCCTTCACCCTCTTTTCTTTTGACTAAACCTCTCTCTCCTAAAACCTCAAACCACACTTCTCTCCAAACCACAATTGGAGAAGTGTTATAGTCGTTGACACCTTTCACATTTTTAGAGGCAGCCCTATGTGTATTGTAGGGGCTCATTGGACTCCATTAATCTAGAAAAATATTCTGTTATATATACCTTAAAAACTAAATGCTTTGTCAAATGTGTCAACCAACCTCTGGTGTCCGGTCTATGTGTATCAACTACAACTAGGAACTACTACCGCTTGAATCTATATATTTAGTTAGGAAACTTGATAAAAGAAGGTTGCTTGGGGCCATTCCTCGAAGCTAATGCTTCTCTTATTCGTGACCGGGGTTTGGATCCTATATGTAAAATTCTTTTAAGAGTTTTTATAGGTTGCAACCATGATTTCATTTTATAATTTTTTGTGTTTTTCTTTAGTTTTGGCCCCTTCACCCTCTTTTCTTTTGACTAAACCTCTCTCTCCTAAAACCTCAAACCACACTTCTCTCCAAACCACAATTGGAGAAGTGTTATAGTCATTGACACCTTTCACACTTTCAGAGGCATCCCTATGTGTATTGTAGGGGCTCATTGGACTCCATTAATCTAGAAAAATATTCTGGTATATATACCTTAAAAACTAAATGCTTTGTCAAATGTGTCAACCAACCTCTGGTGTCCGGTCTATGTGTATCAACTACAACTAGGAACTACTACCGCTTGAATCTATATATTTAGTTAGGAAACTTGATAAAAGAAGGTTGCTTGGGGCCATTCCTCGAAGCTAATGCTTCTCTTATTCGTGACCGGGGTTTGGATCCTATATGTAAAATTCTTTTAAGAGTTTTTTATAGGTTGCAGCCATGATTTCATTTTATAATTTTTTGTGTTTTACTTTAGTTTTGGCCCCTTCACCCTCTTTTCTTTTGACTAAACCTCTCTCTCCTAAAACCTCAAACCACACTTCTCTCCAAACCACAATTGGAGAAGTGTTATAGTCATTGACACCTTTCACATTTTTAGAGGCAGCCCTATGTGTATTGTAGGGGCTCATTGGACTCCATTAATCTAGAAAAATATTATGTTATATATACCTTTAAAACTAAATGCTTTGTCGAATGTGTCAACGAACCTCTCATGTCGGGTCTATGTGTATCAACTGCAACTAGGAATTACTACCGCTTGAATCTATATATTTAGTTAGGAAACTTGATAAAAGAAGGTTGCTTGGGGCCATTCCTCGAAGCTAATGCTTCTCTTATTCGTGACCGGGGTTTGGATCCTATATGTAAAATTCTTTTAAGAGTTTTTTATAGGTTGCAGCCATGATTTCATTTTATAATTTTTTGTGTTTTTTCTTTAGTTTTGGCCCCTTCACCCTCTTTTCTTTTGACTAAACCTCTCTCTCCTAAAACCTCAAACCACACTTCTCTCCAAACCACAATTGGAGAAGTGTTATAGTCATTGACACCTTTCACACTTTCAGAGGCATCCCTATGTGTATTGTAGGGGCTCATTGGACTCCATTAATCTAGAAAAATATTCTGTTATATATACCTTAAAAACTAAATGCTTTGTCAAATGTGTCAACCAACCTCTGGTGTCCGGTCTATGTGTATCAACTACAACTAGGAACTACTACCGCTTGAATCTATATATTTAGTTAGGAAACTTGATAAAAGAAGGTTGCTTGGGGCCATTCCTCGAAGCTAATGCTTCTCTTATTCGTGACCGGGGTTTGGATCCTATATGTAAAATTCTTTTAAGAGTTTTTTATAGGTTGCAACCATGATTTCATTTTATAATTTTTTGTGTTTTTTCTTTAGTTTTGGCCCCTTCACCCTCTTTTCTTTTGACTAAACCTCTCTCTCCTAAAACCTCAAACCACACTTCTCTCCAAACCACAATTGGAGAAGTGTTATAGTCATTGACACCTTTCACACTTTCAGAGGCATCCCTATGTGTATTGTAGGGGCTCATTGGACTCCATTAATCTAGAAAAATATTCTGTTATATATACCTTAAAAACTAAATGCTTTGTCGAATGTGTCAACGAACCTCTCGTGTCGGGTCTATTTGTATCAACTGCAACTAGGAATTACTACCGCTTGAATCTATATATTTAGTTAGGAAACTTGATAAAAGAAGGTTGCTTGGGGCCATTCCTCGAAGCTAATGCTTCCCTTATTCGTGACCGGTGTTTGGATCCTATATGTAAAATTCTTTTAAGAGTTTTTTATAGGTTGCAGCCATGATTTCATTTTATAATTTTTTGTGTTTTTTCTTTAGTTTTGGCCCCTTCACCCTCTTTTCTTTTGACTAAACCTCTCTCTCCTAAAACCTCAAACCACACTTCTCTCCAAACCACAATTGGAGAAGTGTTATAGTCATTGACAACTTTCACACTTTCAGAGGCATCCCTATGTGTATTGTAGGGGCTCATTGGACTCCATTAATCTAGTAAAATATACAGTTATATATACCTTAAAAACTAAATGCTTCGTCAAATGTGTCAACCAACCTCTGGTGTCCGGTCTATGTGTATCAACTACAACTAGGAACTACTACCGCTTGAATCTATATATTTAGTTAGGAAACTTGATAAAAGAAGGTTGCTTGGGGCCATTCCTCGAAGCTAATGCTTCTCTTATTCGTGACCGGGGTTTGGATCCTATATGTAAAATTCTTTTAAAAGTTTTTTATAGGTTGCAGCCATGATTTCATTTTATAATTTTTTGTGTTTTTTCTTTTGTTTTGGCCCCTTCACCCTCTTTTCTTTTGACTAAACCTCTCTCTCCTAAAACATCAAACCACACTTCTCTCCAAACCACAATTGGAGAAGTGTTATAGTCATTGACAGCTTTCACACTTTCAGAGGCATCCCTATGTGTATTGTAGGGGCTCATTGGACTCCATTAATCTAGTAAAATATACTGTTATATATACCTTAAAAACTAAATGCTTTGTCAAATATGTCAACCAACCTCTGGTGTCCGGTCTATGTGTATCAACTACAACTAGGAACTACTACCGCTTGAATCTATATATTTAGTTAGGAAACTTGATAAAAGAAGATTGCTTGGGGCCATTCCTCGAAGCTAATGCTTCTCTTATTCGTGATCGGGGTTTGGATCCTATATGTAAAATTCTTTTAAGAGTTTTTTATAGGTTGCAACCATGATTTCATTTTATAATTTTTTGTGTTTTTTCTTTAGTTTTGGCCCCTTCACCCTCTTTTCTTTTGACTAAACCTCTCTCTCCTAAAACCTCAAACCACACTTCTCTCCAAACCACAATTGGAGAAGTGTTATAGTCATTGACACCTTTCACACTTTCAGAGGCATCCCTATGTGTATTGTAGGGGCTCATTGGACTCCATTAATCTAGAAAAATATTCTGTTATATATACCTTAAAAACTAAATGCTTTGTCAAATGTGTCAACCAACCTCTGGTGTCCGGTCTATGTGTATCAACTACAACTAGGAACTACTACCGCTTGAATCTATATATTTAGTTAGGAAACTTGATAAAAGAAGGTTGCTTGGGGCCATTCCTCGAAGCTAATGCTTCTCTTATTCGTGACCGGGGTTTGGATCCTATATGTAAAATTCTTTTAAGAGTTTTTTATAGGTTGCAACCATGATTTCATTTTATAATTTTTTGTGTTTTTTCTTTAGTTTTGGCCCCTTCACCCTCTTTTCTTTTGACTAAACCTCTCTCTCCTAAAACCTCAAACCACACTTCTCTCCAAACCACAATTGGAGAAGTGTTATAGTCATTGACACCTTTCACACTTTCAGAGGCATCCCTATGTGTATTGTAGGGGCTCATTGGACTCCATTAATCTAGAAAAATATTATATTATATATACCTTAAAAACTAAATGCTTTGTCAAATGTGTCAACCAACCTCTGGTGTCCGGTCTATGTGTATCAACTACAACTAGGAACTACTACCGCTTGAATCTATATATTTAGTTAGGAAACTTGATAAAAGAAGGTTGCTTGGGGCCATTCCTCGAAGCTAATGCTTCTCTTATTCGTGACCGGGGTTTGGATCCTATATGTAAAATTCTTTTAAGAGTTTTTATAGGTTGCAACCATGATTTCATTTATAATTTTTGTGTTTTTCTTTAGTCTTGGCCCCTTCACCCTCTTTTCTTTTGACTAAACCTCTCTCTCCTAAAACCTCAAACCACACTTCTCTCCAAACCACAATTGGAGAAGTGTTATAGTCATTGACACCTTTCACACTTTTAGAGGCATCCCTTTGTGTATTGTAGGGCTCATTGGACTCCATTAATCTAGAAAAATATTACATTATATATACCTAAAAAACTAAATGCTTTGTCAAATGTGTCAACCAACCTCTGGTGTCCGGTCTATGTGTATCAACTACAACTAGGAACTACTACCGCTTGAATCTATATATTTAGTTAGGAAACTTGATAAAAGAAGGTTGCTTGGGGCCATTCCTCGAAGCTAATGCTTCTCTTATTAAGTGACCGGGTTTGGATCCTATATGTAAAATTCTTTTAAGAGTTTTTATAGGTTGCAACCATGATTTCATTTTATAATTTTTGTGTTTTTTCTTTAGTTTTGGCCCCTTCACCCTCTTTTCTTTTGACTAAACCTCTCTCTCCTAAAACCTCAAACCACACTTCTCTCCAAACCACAATTGGAGAAGTGTTATAGTCATTGACACCTTTCACACTTTCAGAGGCATCCCTATGTGTATTGTAGGGGCTCATTGGACTCCATTAATCTAGAAAAATATTCTGTTATATATACCTTAAAAACTAAATGCTTTGTCAAATGTGTCAACCAACCTCTGGTGTCCGGTCTATGTGTATCAACTACAACTAGGAACTACTACCGCTTGAATCTATATATTTAGTTAGGAAACTTGATAAAAGAAGGTTGCTTGGGGCCATTCCTCGAAGCTAATGCTTCTCTTATTCGTGACCGGGGTTTGGATCCTATATGTAAAATTCTTTTAAGAGTTGTTTTTAGGTTGCAGCCATGATTTCATTTTATAATTTTTATATTTTCTCTTTAGTTTTGGCCCCTCCACCGTCTTTTCTTTTGACTAAACCTCTCTCTCCTAAAACCTCAAACCACACTTCTCTCCAAACCATAATTGGAGAAGTGTTATAGTCATTGACACCTTTCACACTTTCAGAGGCATCCCTTTGTGTATTGTAGGGGCTCATTGGACTCCATTAATCTAGAAAAATATTCTGTTATATATACCTTAAAAACTAAATGCTTTGTCAAATGTGTCAACCAACCTCTGGTGTCCGGTCTATGTGTATCAACTACAACTAGGAACTACTACCGCTTGAATCTATATATTTAGTTAGGAAACTTGATAAAAGAAGGTTGCTTGGGGCCATTCCTCGAAGCTAATGCTTCTCTTATTCGTGACCGGGGTTTGGATCCTATATGTAAAATTCTTTTAAGAGTTTTTATAGGTTGCAACCATGATTTCATTTTATAATTTTTTGTGTTTTTTCTTTAGTTTTGGCCCCTTCACCCTCTTTTCTTTTGACTAAACCTCTCTCTCCTAAAACCTCAAACCACACTTCTCTCCAAACCACAATTGGAGAAGTGTTATAGTCATTGACAGCTTTCACACTTTCAGAGGCATCCCTATGTGTATTGTAGGGGCTCATTGGACTCCATTAATCTAGAAAAATATTCTGTTATATATACCTTAAAAACTAAATGCTTCGTCAAATGTGTCAACCAACCTCTGGTGTCCGGTCTATGTGTATCAACTACAACTAGGAACTACTACCGCTTGAATCTATATATTTAGTTAGGAAACTTGATAAAAGAAGGTTGCTTGGGGCCATTCCTCGAAGCTAATGCTTCTCTTATTCGTGACCGGTGTTTGGATCCTATATGTAAAATTCTTTTAAGAGTTTTTTATAGGTTGCAACCATGATTTCATTTTATAATTTTTTGTGTTTTTTCTTTAGTTTTGGCCCCTTCACCCTCTTTTCTTTTGACTAAACCTCTCTCTCCTAAAACCTCAAACCACACTTCTCTCCAAACCACAATTGGAGAAGTGTTATAGTCATTGACAGCTTTCACACTTTCAGAGGCATCCCTATGTGTATTGTAGGGGCTCATTGGACTCCATTAATCTAGAAAAATATTCTGTTATATATACCTTAAAAACTAAATGCTTTGTCAAATGTGTCAACCAACCTCTGGTGTCCGGTCTATGTGTATCAACTACAACTAGGAACTACTACCGCTTGAATCTATATATTTAGTTAGGAAACTTGATAAAAGAAGGTTGCTTGGGGCCATTCCTCGAAGCTAATGCTTCTCTTATTCGTGACCGGGGTTTGGATCCTATATGTAAAATTCTTTTAAGAGTTTTTATAGGTTGCAACCATGATTTCATTTATAATTTTTTGTGTTTTTCTTTAGTTTTGGCCCCTTCACCCTCTTTTCTTTTGACTAAACCTCTCTCTCCTAAAACCTCAAACCACACTTCTCTCCAAACCACAATTGGAGAAGTGTTATAGTCATTGACACCTTTCACACTTTCAGAGGCATCCCTATGTGTATTGTAGGGGCTCATTGGACTCCATTAATCTAGAAAAATATTATGTTATATATACCTTAAAAACTAAATGCTTTGTCAAATGTGTCAACCAACCTCTGGTGTCCGGTCTATGTGTATCAACTACAACTAGGAACTACTACCGCTTGAATCTATATATTTAGTTAGGAAACTTGATAAAAGAAGGTTGCTTGGGGCCATTCCTCGAAGCTAATGCTTCTCTTATTCGTGACCGGTGTTTGGATCCTATATGTAAAATTCTTTTAAGAGTTTTTTATAGGTTGCAACCATGATTTCATTTTATAATTTTTTGTGTTTTTTCTTTAGTTTTGGCCCCTTCACCCTCTTTTCTTTTGACTAAACCTCTCTCTCCTAAAACCTCAAACCACACTTCTCTCCAAACCACAATTGGAGAAGTGTTATAGTCATTGACAGCTTTCACACTTTCAGAGGCATCCCTATGTGTATTGTAGGGGCTCATTGGACTCCATTAATCTAGAAAAATATTCTGTTATATATACCTTAAAAACTAAATGCTTTGTCAAATGTGTCAACCAACCTCTGGTGTCCGGTCTATGTGTATCAACTACAACTAGGAACTACTACCGCTTGAATCTATATATTTAGTTAGGAAACTTGATAAAAGAAGGTTGCTTGGGGCCATTCCTCAAAGCTAATGCTTCTCTTATTCGTGACCGGGGTTTGGATCCTATATGTAAAATTCTTTTAAGAGTTTTTATAGGTTGCAACCATGATTTCATTTATAATTTTTATATTTTCTCTTTAGTTTTGGCCCCTTCACCCTCTTTTCTTTTGACTAAACCTCTCTCTCCTAAAACCTCAAACCACACTTCTCTCCAAACCACAATTGGAGAAGTGTTATAGTCATTGACACCTTTCACACTTTCAGAGGCATCCCTATGTGTATTGTAGGGGCTCATTGGACTCCATTAATCTAGAAAAATATTCTGTTATATATACCTTAAAAACTAAATGCTTTGTCAAATGTGTCAACCAACCTCTGGTGTCCGGTCTATGTGTATCAACTACAACTAGGAACTACTACCGCTTGAATCTATATATTTAGTTAGGAAACTTGATAAAAGAAGGTTGCTTGGGGCCATTCCTCGAAGCTAATGCTTCTCTTATTCGTGACCGGGGTTTGGATCCTATATGTAAAATTCTTTTAAAAGTTTTTATAGGTTGCAGCCATGATTTCATTTTATAATTTTTTGTGTTTTTTCTTTTGTTTTGGCCCCTTCACCCTCTTTTCTTTTGACTAAACCTCTCTCTCCTAAAACATCAAACCACACTTCTCTCCAAACCACAATTGGAGAAGTGTTATAGTCATTGACACCTTTCACACATTCAGAGGCATCCCTATGTGTATTGTAGGGGCTCATTGGACTCCATTAATCTAGAAAAATATTCTGGTATATATACCTTAAAAACTAAATGCTTTGTCAAATGTGTCAACCAACCTCTGGTGTCCGGTCTATGTGTATCAACTACAACTAGGAACTACTACCGCTTGAATCTATATATTTAGTTAGGAAACTTGATAAAAGAAGGTTGCTTGGGGCCATTCCTCGAAGCTAATGCTTCTCTTATTCGTGACCGGGGTTTGGATCCTATATGTAAAATTCTTTTAAGAGTTTTTTATAGGTTGCAACCATGATTTCATTTATAATTTTTGTGTTTCTTCTTTAGTTCTGGCCCCTCCCCCGTCTTTTGTTTTGACTAAACCTCTCTCTCCTAAAACCTCAAACCACACTTCTCCCCAAACCACAATTGGAGAAGTGTTATAGTCCTTGACACCTTTCACATTTTTAGAAGCAGCACTATGTGTATTGTAGGGGCTCATTGGACTCCATTAATCTAGTAAAATATTATGTTATATATACCTTAAAAACTAAATGCTTTGTCAAATGTGTCAACCAACCTCTGGTGTCCGGTCTATGTGTATCAACTACAACTAGGAACTACTACCGCTTGAATCTATATATTTAGTTAGGAAACTTGATAAAAGAAGGTTGCTTGGGGCCATTCCTCGAAGCTAATGCTTCTCTTATTCGTGACCGGGGTTTGGATCCTATATGTACAATTCTTTTAAGAGTTTTTTATAGGTTGCAACCATGATTTCATTTTATAATTTTTTGTGTTTTTTCTTTAGTTTTGGCCCCTTCACCCTCTTTTCTTTTGACTAAACCTCTCTCTCCTAAAACCTCAAACCACACTTCTCTCCAAACCACAATTGGAGAAGTGTTATAGTCATTGACACCTTTCACACTTTTAGAGGCATCCCTTTGTGTATTGTAGGGGCTTATTGGACTCCATTAATCTAGAAAAATATTCTGTTATATATACCTTAAAAACTAAATGCTTTGTCAAATGTGTCAACCAACCTCTGGTGTCCGGTCTATGTGTATCAACTACAACTAGGAACTACTACCGCTTGAATCTATATATTTAGTTAGGAAACTTGATAAAAGAAGGTTGCTTGGGGCCATTCCTCGAAGCTAATGCTTCTCTTATTCGTGACCGGGGTTTGGATCCTATATGTAAAATTCTTTTAAAAGTTTTTTATAGGTTGCAGCAATGATTTCATTTTATAATTTTTTGTGTTTTTTCTTTTGTTTTGGCCCCTTCACCCTCTTTTCTTTTGACTAAACCTCTCTCTCCTAAAACATCAAACCACACTTCTCTCCAAACCACAATTGGAGAAGTGTTATAGTCATTGACAGCTTTCACACTTTCAGAGGCATCCCTATGTGTATTGTAGGGGCTCATTGGGCTCCATTAATCTAGTAAAATATACAGTTATATATACCTTAAAAACTAAATGCTTTGTCAAATATGTCAACCAACCTCTGGTGTCCGGTCTATGTGTATCAACTACAACTAGGAACTACTACCGCTTGAATCTATATATTTAGTTAGGAAACTTGATAAAAGAAGGTTGCTTGGGGCCATTCCTCGAAGCTAATGCTTCTCTTATTCGTGACCGGGGTTTGGATCCTATATGTAAAATTCTTTTAAGAGTTTTTTATAGGTTGCAACCATGATTTCATTTTATAATTTTTTGTGTTTTTTCTTTAGTTTTGGCCCCTTCACCCTCTTTTCTTTTGACTAAACCTCTCTCTCCTAAAACATCAAACCACACTTCTCTCCAAACCACAATTGGAGAAGTGTTATAGTCATTGACACCTTTCACACTTTCAGAGGCATCCCTATGTGTATTGTAGGGGCTCATTGGGCTCCATTAATCTAGTAAAATATACAGTTATATATACCTTAAAAACTAAATGCTTTGTCAAATATGTCAACCAACCTCTGGTGTCCGGTCTATGTGTATCAACTACAACTAGGAACTACTACCGCTTGAATCTATATATTTAGTTAGGAAACTTGATAAAAAATGGTTGCTTGGGGCCATTCCTCGAAGCTAATGCTTCTCTTATTCGTGACCGGGGTTTGGATCCTATATGTAAAATTCTTTTAAAAGTTTTTTATAGGTTGCAGCAATGATTTCATTTTATTATTTTTTGTGTTTTTTCTTTTGTTTTGGCCCCTTCACCCTCTTTTCTTTTGACTAAACCTCTCTCTCCTAAAACATCAAACCACACTTCTCTCCAAACCACAATTGGAGAAGTGTTATAGTCATTGACACCTTTCACACTTTCAGAGGCATCCCTATGTGTATTGTAGGGGCTCATTGGACTCCATTAATCTAGAAAAATATTCTGTTATATATACCTTAAAAACTAAATGCTTTGTCAAATGTGTCAACCAACCTCTGGTGTCCGGTCTATGTGTATCAACTACAACTAGGAACTACTACCGCTTGAATCTATATATTTAGTTAGGAAACTTGATAAAAGAAGGTTGCTTGGGGCCATTCCTCGAAGCTAATGCTTCTCTTATTCGTGACCGGGGTTTGGATCCTATATGTAAAATTCTTTTAAGAGTTTTTTATAGGTTGCAGCAATGATTTCATTTTATAATTTTTGTGTTTTTTCTTTAGTTTTGGCCCCTTCACCCTCTTTTCTTTTGACTAAACCTCTCTCTCCTAAAACATCAAACCACACTTCTCTCCAAACCACAATTGGAGAAGTGTTATAGTCATTGACACCTTTCACACTTTCAGAGGCATCCCTATGTGTATTGTAGGGGCTCATTGGGCTCCATTAATCTAGTAAAATATACAGTTATATATACCTTAAAAACTAAATGCTTTGTCAAATATGTCAACCAACCTCTGGTGTCCGGTCTATGTGTATCAACTACAACTAGGAACTACTACCGCTTGAATCTATATATTTAGTTAGGAAACTTGATAAAAGAAGGTTGCTTGGGGCCATTCCTCGAAGCTAATGCTTCTCTTATTCGTGACCGGGGTTTGGATCCTATATGTAAAATTCTTTTAAGAGTTTTTTATAGGTTGCAACCATGATTTCATTTTATAATTTTTTGTGTTTTTTCTTTAGTTTTGGCCCCTTCACCCTCTTTTCTTTTGACTAAACCTCTCTCTCCTAAAACATCAAACCACACTTCTCTCCAAACCACAATTGGAGAAGTGTTATAGTCATTGACACCTTTCACACATTCAGAGGCATCCCTATGTGTATTGTAGGGGCTCATTGGACTCCATTAATCTAGAAAAATATACAGTTATATATACCTTAAAAACTAAATGCTTTGTCAAATATGTCAACCAACCTCTGGTGTCCGGTCTATGTGTATCAACTACAACTAGGAACTACTACCGCTTGAATCTATATATTTAGTTAGGAAACTTGATAAAAGAAGGTTGCTTGGGGCCATTCCTCGAAGCTAATGCTTCTCTTATTCGTGACCGGGGTTTGGATCCTATATGTAAAATTCTTTTAAAAGTTTTTTATAGGTTGCAGCCATGATTTCATTTTATAATTTTTTGTGTTTTTTCTTTTGTTTTGGCCCCTTCACCCTCTTTTCTTTTGACTAAACCTCTCTCTCCTAAAACATCAAACCACACTTCTCTCCAAACCACAATTGGAGAAGTGTTATAGTCATTGACACCTTTCACACTTTCAGAGGCATCCCTATGTGTATTGTAGGGGCTCATTGGGCTCCATTAATCTACTAAAATATACAGTTATATATACCTTAAAAACTAAATGCTTTGTCAAATATGTCAACCAACCTCTGGTGTCCGGTCTATGTGTATCAACTACAACTAGGAACTACTACCGCTTGAATCTATATATTTAGTTAGGAAACTTGATAAAAGAAGGTTGCTTGGGGCCATTCCTCGAAGCTAATGCTTCTCTTATTCGTGACCGGTGTTTGGATCCTATATGTAAAATTCTTTTAAGAGTTTTTTATAGGTTGCAACCATGATTTCATTTTATAATTTTTTGTGTTTTTTCTTTAGTTTTGGCCCCTTCACCCTCTTTTCTTTTGACTAAACCTCTCTCTCCTAAAACCTCAAACCACACTTCTCTCCAAACCACAATTGGAGAAGTGTTATAGTCATTGACATCTTTCACACTTTCAGAGGCATCCCTATGTGTATTGTAGGGGCTCATTGGACTCCATTAATCTAGAAAAATATTATGTTATATATACCTTAAAAACTAAATGCTTTGTCAAATGTGTCAACCAACCTCTGGTGTCCGGTCTATGTGTATCAACTACAACTAGGAACTACTACCGCTTGAATCTATATATTTAGTTAGGAAACTTGA
This sequence comes from Anisodus acutangulus, assembly GCA_029783415.1. NCBI lineage: Eukaryota > Viridiplantae > Streptophyta > Magnoliopsida > Solanales > Solanaceae > Anisodus > Anisodus acutangulus. The sequence continues at coordinate 12,222,597 of CM056501.1, forward strand.
TAAAAGAAGGTTGCTTGGGGCCATTCCTCGAAGCTAATGCTTCTCTTATTCGTGACCGCGGGTTGGATCCTATATGTGAAATTCTTTTAAGAGTTTTTATAGGTTGCAACCATGATTTCATTTATAATTTTTGTGTTTTTTCTTTAGTTTTGGCCCCTTCACCCTCTTTTCTTTTGACTAAACCTCTCTCTCCTAAAACCTCAAACCACACTTCTCTCCAAACCACAATTGGAGAAGTGTTATAGTCATTGACACCTTTCACACTTTCAGAGGCATCCCTATGTGTATTGTAGGGGCTCATTGGACTCCATTAATCTAGAAAAATATTCTGTTATATATACCTTAAAAACTAAATGCTTTGTCAAATGTGTCAACCAACCTCTGGTGTCCGGTCTATGTGTATCAACTACAACTAGGAACTACTACCGCTTGAATCTATATATTTAGTTAGGAAACTTGATAAAAGAAGGTTGCTTGGGGCCATTCCTCGAAGCTAATGCTTCTCTTATTCGTGACCGGGGTTTGGATCCTATATGTAAAATTCTTTTAAGAGTTTTTTATAGGTTGCAACCATGATTTCATTTTATAATTTTGTGTTTTTTCTTTAGTTTTGGCCCCTTCACCCTCTTTTCTTTTGACTAAACCTCTCTCTCCTAAAACCTCAAACCACACTTCTCTCCAAACCACAATTGGAGAAGTGTTATAGTCATTGACAGCTTTCACACTTTCAGAGGCATCCCTATGTGTATTGTAGGGGCTCATTGGACTCCATTAATCTAGAAAAATATTCTGTTATATATACCTTAAAAACTAAATGCTTCGTCAAATGTGTCAACCAACCTCTGGTGTCCGGTCTATGTGTATCAACTACAACTAGGAACTACTACCGCTTGAATCTATATATTTAGTTAGGAAACTTGATAAAGGAAGGTTGCTTGGGGCCATTCCTCGAAGCTAATGCTTCTCTTATTCGTGACCGGGGTTTGGATCCTATATGTAAAATTCTTTTAAAAGTTTTTTATAGGTTGCAGCAATGATTTCATTTTATAATTTTTTGTGTTTTTTCTTTTGTTTTGGCCCCTTCACCCTCTTTTCTTTTGACTAAACCTCTCTCTCCTAAAACCTCAAACCACACTTCTCTCCAAACCACAATTGGAGAAGTGTTATAGTCATTGACAACTTTCACACTTTCAGAGGCATCCCTATGTGTATTGTAGGGGCTCATTGGACTCCATTAATCTAGAAAAATATTCTGGTATATATACCTTAAAAACTAAATGCTTTGTCAAATATGTCAACCAACCTCTGGTGTCCGGTCTATGTGTATCAACTACAACTAGGAACTACTACCGCTTGAATATATATATTTAGTTAGGAAACTTGATAAAAGAAGGTTGCTTGGGGCCATTCCTCGAAGCTAATGCTTCTCTTATTCGTGACCGGGGTTTGGATCCTATATGTAAAATTCTTTTAAGAGTTTTTTATAGGTTGCAACCATGATTTCATTTTATAATTTATGTTTTTTCTTTAGTTTTGGCCCCTTCACCCTCTTTTCTTTTGACTAAACCTCTCTCTCCTAAAACCTCAAACCACACTTCTCTCCAAACCACAATTGGAGAAGTGTTATAGTCATTGACAGCTTTCACACTTTCAGAGGCATCCCTATGCGTATTGTACGGGCTCATTGGACTCCATTAATCTAGAAAAATATTCTGTTATATATACCTTAAAAACTAAATGCTTTGTCAAATGTGTCAACCAACCTCTGGTGTCCGGTCTATGTGTATCAACTACAACTAGGAACTACTACCGCTTGAATCTATATATTTAGTTAGGAAACTTGATAAAAGAAGGTTGCTTGGGGCCATTCCTCGAAGCTAATGCTTCTCTTATTCGTGACCGGGGTTTGGATCCTATATGTAAAATTCTTTTAAGAGTTTTTTATAGGTTGCAACCATGATTTCATTTTATAATTTTTTGTGTTTTTTCTTTAGTTTTGGCCCCTTCACCCTCTTTTCTTTTGACTAAACCTCTCTCTCCTAAAACCTCAAACCACACTTCTCTCCAAACCACAATTGGAGAAGTGTTATAGTCATTGACACCTTTCACACTTTCAGAGGCATCCCTATGTGTATTGTAGTGGCTCATTGGACTCCATTAATCTAGAAAAATATTCTGTTATATATACCTTAAAAACTAAATGCTTTGTCAAATGTGTCAACCAACCTCTGGTGTCCGGTCTATGTGTATCAACTACAACTAGGAACTACTACCGCTTGAATCTATATATTTAGTTAGGAAACTTGATAAAAGAAGGTTGCTTGGGGCCATTCCTCGAAGCTAATGCTTCTCTTATTCGTGACCGGGGTTTGGATCCTATATGTAAAATTCTTTTAAGAGTGTTTTATAGGTTGCAGCCATGATTTCATTTTATAATTTTTTGTGTTTTTTCTTTAGTTTTGGCCCCTTCACCCTCTTTTCTTTTGACTAAACCTCTCTCTCCTAAAACCTCAAACCACACTTCTCTCCAAACCACAATTGGAGAAGTGTTATAGTCATTGACACCTTTCACACTTTCAGAGGCAACCCTATGTGTATTGTAGGGGCTCATTGGACTCCATTAATCTAGAAAAATATTATGCTATATATACCTTAAAAACTAAATGCTTGGTCAAATGTGTCAACCAACCTCTGGTTTCCGGTCTATGTGTATCAACTACAACTAGGAACTACTACCACTTGAATCTATATATTTAGTTAGGAAACTTGATAAAAGAATGTTGCTTGGGGCCATTCCTCGAAGCTAATGCTTCCCTTATTCGTGACCGGGGTTTGGATCCTATATGTAAAATTCTTTTAAGAGTTTTTTATAGGTTGCAGCCATGATTTCATTTTATAATTTTTTGTGTTTTTTCTTTATATTTGGCCCCTTCACCCTCTTTTCTTTTGACTAAACCTCTCTCTCCTAAAACCTCAAACCACACTTCTCTCCAAACCACAATTGGAGAAGTGTTATAGTCATTGACACCTTTCACACTTTCAGAGGCATCCCTATGTGTATTGTAGGGGCTCATTGGACTCCATTAATCTAGAAAAATATTCTGTTATATATACCTTAAAAACTAAATGCTTTGTCAAATGTGTCAACCAACCTCTGGTGTCCGGTCTATGTGTATCAACTACAACTAGGAACTACTACCGCTTGAATCTATATATTTAGTTAGGAAACTTGATAAAAGAAGGTTGCTTGGGGCCATTCCTCGAAGCTAATGCTTCTCTTATTCGTGACCGGGGTTTGGATCCTATATGTACAATTCTTTTAAGAGTTTTTACAGGTTGCAACCATGATTTCATTTTATAATTTTTTGTGTTTTTTCTTTAGTTTTGGCCCCTTCACCCTCTTTTCTTTTGACTAAACCTCTCTCTCCTAAAACCTCAAACCACACTTCTCTCCAAACCACAATTGGAGAAGTGTTATAGTCATTGACACCTTTCACACTTTCAGAGGCATCCCTATGTGTATTGTAGGGCTCATTGGACTCCATTAATCTAGAAAAATATTACATTATATATACCTTAAAAACTAAATGCTTTGTCAAATGTGTCAACCAACCTCTGGTGTCCGGTCTATGTGTATCAACTACAACTAGGAACTACTACCGCTTGAATCTATATATTTAGTTAGGAAACTTGATAAAAGAAGGTTGCTTGGGGCCATTCCTCGAAGCTAATGCTTCTCTTATTCGTGACCGGGGTTTGGATCCTATATGTAAAATTCTTTTAAGAGTTTTTTATAGGTTGCAACCATGATTTCATTTTATAATTTTTTGTGTTTTTTCTTTAGTTTTGGCCCCTTCACCCTCTTTTCTTTTGACTAAACCTCTCTCTCCTAAAACCTCAAACCACACTTCTCTCCAAACCACAATTGGAGAAGTGTTATAGTCATTGACACCTTTCACACTTTCAGAGGCATCCCTATGTGTATTGTAGGGGCTCATTGGACTCCATTAATCTAGAAAAATATTCTGTTATATATACCTTAAAAACTAAATGCTTTGTCAAATGTGTCAACCAACCTCTGGTGTCCGGTCTATGTGTATCAACTACAACTAGGAACTACTACCGCTTGAATCTATATATTTAGTTAGGAAACTTGATAAAAGAAGGTTGCTTGGGGCCATTCCTCGAAGCTAATGCTTCTCTTATTCGTGACCGGGGTTTGGATCCTATATGTAAAATTCTTTTAAGAGTTTTTTATAGGTTGCAACCATGATTTCATTTTATAATTTTTTGTGTTTTTTCTTTAGTTTTGGCCCCTTCACCCTCTTTTCTTTTGACTAAACCTCTCTCTCCTAAAACCTCAAACCACACTTCTCTCCAAACCACAATTGGAGAAGTGTTATAGTCATTGACACCTTTCACACTTTCAGAGGCATCCCTATGTGTATTGTAGGGCTCATTGGACTCCATTAATCTAGAAAAATATTACATTATATATACCTTAAAAACTAAATGCTTTGTCAAATGTGTCAACCAACCTCTGGTGTCCGGTCTATGTGTATCAACTACAACTAGGAACTACTACCGCTTGAATCTATATATTTAGTTAGGAAACTTGATAAAAGAAGGTTGCTTGGGGCCATTCCTCGAAGCTAATGCTTCTCTTATTCGTGACCTGGTTTGGATCGTATATGTAAAATTCTTTTAAGAGTTTTTTATAGGTTGCAACCATGATTTCATTTTATAATTTTGTGTTTTTTCTTTAGTTTTGGCCCCTTCACCCCCTTTTCTTTTGACTAAACCTCTCTCTCCTAAAACCTCAAACCACACTTCTCTCCAAACCACAATTGGAGAAGTGTTATAGTCATTGACACCTTTCACACTTTCAGAGGCATCCCTATGTGTATTGTAGAGGCTCATTGGACTCCATTAATCTAGAAAAATATTCTGTTATATATACCTTAAAAACTAAATGCTTTGTCAAATGTGTCAACCAACCTCTGGTGTCCGGTCTATGTGTATCAACTACAACTAGGAACTACTACCGCTTGAATCTATATATTTAGTTAGGAAACTTGATAAAAGAAGGTTGCTTGGGGCCATTCCTCGAAGCTAATGCTTCTCTTATTCGTGACCGGGGTTTGGATCCTATATGTAAAATTCTTTTAAAACTTTTTATAGGTTGCAGCCATGATTTCATTTTATAATTTTTTGTGTTTTTTCTTTAGTTTTGGCCCCTTCACCCTCTTTTCTTTTGACTAAACCTCTCTCTCCTAAAACCTCAAACCACACTTCTCTCCAAACCACAATTGGAGAAGTGTTATAGTCATTGACACCTTTCACACTTTCAGAGGCATCCCTATGTGTATTGTAGGGGGTCATTGGACTCCATTAATCTAGAAAAATATTCTGTTATATATACCTTAAAAACTAAATGCTTTGTCAAATGTGTCAACCAACCTCTGGTGTCCGGTCTATGTGTATCAACTACAACTAGGAACTACTACCGCTTGAATCTATATATTTAGTTAGGAAACTTGATAAAAGAAGGTTGCTTGGGGCCATTCCTCGAAGCTAATGCTTCTCTTATTCGTGACCGGGGTTTGGATCCTATATGTAAAATTCTTTTAAGAGTTTTTTATAGGTTGCAACCATGATTTCATTTTATAATTTTTTGTGTTTTTTCTTTAGTTTTTGCCCCTTCACCCTCTTTTCTTTTGACTAAACCTCTCTCTCCTAAAACCTCAAACCACACTTCTCTCCAAACCACAATTGGAGAAGTGTTATAGTCATTGACAGCTTTCACACTTTCAGAGGCATCCCTATGTGTATTGTAGGGGCTCATTGGACTCCATTAATCTAGAAAAATATTCTGTTATATATACCTTAAAAACTAAATGCTTTGTCAAATGTGTCAACCAACCTCTGGTGTCCGGTCTATGTGTATCAACTACAACTAGGAACTACTACCGCTTGAATCTATATATTTAGTTAGGAAACTTGATAAAAGAAGGTTGCTTGGGGCCATTCCTCGAAGCTAATGCTTCTCTTATTCGTGACCGGGGTTTGGATCCTATATGTACAATTCTTTTAAGAGTTTTTTATAGGTTGCAACCATGATTTCATTTTATAATTTTTTGTGTTTTTTCTTTAGTTTTGGCCCCTTCACCCTCTTTTCTTTTGACTAAACCTCTCTCTCCTAAAACCTCAAACCACACTTCTCTCCAAACCACAATTGGAGAAGTGTTATAGTCATTGACACCTTTCACACTTTCAGAGGCATCCCTATGTGTATTGTAGGGGCTCATTGGACTCCATTAATCTAGAAAAATATTCTGTTATATATACCTTAAAAACTAAATGCTTTGTCAAATGTGTCAACCAACCTCTGGTGTCCGGTCTATGTGTATCAACTACAACTAGGAACTACTACCGCTTGAATCTATATATTTAGTTAGGAAACTTGATAAAAGAAGGTTGCTTGGGGCCATTCCTCGAAGCTAATGCTTCTCTTATTCGTGACCGGGGTTTGGATCCTATATGTAAAATTCTTTTAAAAGTTTTTTATAGGTTGCAGCCATGATTTCATTTTATAATTTTTTGTGTTTTTTCTTTAGTTTTGGCCCCTTCACCCTCTTTTCTTTTGACTAAACCTCTCTCTCCTAAAACCTCAAACCACACTTCTCTCCAAACCACAATTGGAGAAGTGTTATAGTCATTGACAGCTTTCACACTTTCAGAGGCATCCCTATGTGTATTGTAGGGGCTCATTGGACTCCATTAATCTAGAAAAATATTCTGTTATATATACCTTAAAAACTAAATGCTTTGTCAAATGTGTCAACCAACCTCTGGTGTCCGGTCTATGTGTATCAACTACAACTAGGAACTACTACCGCTTGAATCTATATATTTAGTTAGGAAACTTGATAAAAGAAGGTTGCTTGGGGCCATTCCTCGAAGCTAATGCTTCTCTTATTCGTGACCGGGGTTTGGATCCTATATGTAAAATTCTTTTAAGAGTTTTTATAGGTTGCAACCATGATTTCATTTTATAATTTTTGTGTTTTTTCTTTAGTTTTGGCCCCTTCACCCTCTTTTCTTTTGACTAAACCTCTCTCTCCTAAAACCTCAAACCACACTTCTCTCCAAACCACAATTGGAGAAGTGTTATAGTCATTGACAGCTTTCACACTTTCAGAGGCATCCCTATGTGTATTGTAGGGGCTCATTGGACTCCATTAATCTAGAAAAATATTCTGTTATATATACCTTAAAAACTAAATGCTTTGTCAAATGTGTCAACCAACCTCTGGTGTCCGGTCTATGTGTATCAACTACAACTAGGAACTACTACCGCTTGAATCTATATATTTAGTTAGGAAACTTGATAAAAGAAGGTTGCTTGGGGCCATTCCTCGAAGCTAATGCTTCTCTTATTCGTGACCGGGGTTTGGATCCTATATGTACAATTCTTTTAAGAGTTTTTTATAGGTTGCAACCATGATTTCATTTTATAATTTTTTGTGTTTTTTCTTTAGTTTTGGCCCCTTCACCCCCTTTTCTTTTGACTAAACCTCTCTCTCCTAAAACCTCAAACCACACTTCTCTCCAAACCACAATTGGAGAAGTGTTATAGTCATTGACACCTTTCACACTTTCAGAGGCATCCCTTTGTGTATTGTAGGGGCTCATTGGACTCCATTAATCTAGAAAAATATTCTGTTATATATACCTTAAAAACTAAATGCTTTGTCAAATGTGTCAACCAACCTCTGGTGTCCGGTCTATGTGTATCAACTACAACTAGGAACTACTACCGCTTGAATCTATATATTTAGTTAGGAAACTTGATAAAAGAAGGTTGCTTGGGGCCATTCCTCGAAGCTAATGCTTCTCTTATTCGTGACCGGGGTTTGGATCCTATATGTACAATTCTTTTAAGAGTTTTTTATAGGTTGCAACCATGATTTCATTTTATAATTTTTTGTGTTTTTTCTTTAGTTTTGGCCCCTTCACCCTCTTTTCTTTTGACTAAACCTCTCTCTCCTAAAACCTCAAACCACACTTCTCCCCAAACCACAATTGGAGAAGTGTTATAGTCATTGACACCTTTCACACTTTCAGAGGCATCCCTATGTGTATTGTAGGGGCTCATTGGACTCCATTAATCTAGAAAAATATTATGTTATATATACCTTAAAAACTAAATGCTTTGTCAAATGTGTCAACCAACCTCTGGTGTCCGGTCTATGTGTATCAACTACAACTAGGAACTACTACCGCTTGAATCTATATATTTAGTTAGGAAACTTGATAAAAGAAGGTTGCTTGGGGCCATTCCTCGAAGCTAATGCTTCTCTTATTCGTGACCGGGGTTTGGATCCTATATGTACAATTCTTTTAAGAGTTTTTTATAGGTTGCAACCATGATTTCATTTTATAATTTTTTGTGTTTTTTCTTTAGTTTTGGCCCCTTCACCCTCTTTTCTTTTGACTAAACCTCTCTCTCCTAAAACCTCAAACCACACTTCTCTCCAAACCACAATTGGAGAAGTGTTATAGTCATTGACACCTTTCACACTTTCAGAGGCATCCCTATGTGTATTGTAGGGGCTCATTGGACTCCATTAATCTAGAAAAATATTCTGTTATATATACCTTAAAAACTAAATGCTTTGTCAAATGTGTCAACCAACCTCTGGTGTCCGGTCTATGTGTATCAACTACAACTAGGAACTACTACCGCTTGAATCTATATATTTAGTTAGGAAACTTGATAAAAGAAGGTTGCTTGGGGCCATTCCTCGAAGCTAATGCTTCTCTTATTCGTGACCGGGGTTTGGATCCTATATGTAAAATTCTTTTAAAAGTTTTTTATAGGTTGCAGCCATGATTTCATTTTATAATTTTTTGTGTTTTTTCTTTTGTTTTGGCCCCTTCACCCTCTTTTCTTTTGACTAAACCTCTCTCTCCTAAAACATCAAACCACACTTCTCTCCAAACCACAATTGGAGAAGTGTTATAGTCATTGACACCTTTCACACTTTCAGAGGCATCCCTATGTGTATTGTAGGGGCTCATTGGGCTCCATTAATCTAGTAAAATATACAGTTATATATACCTTAAAAACTAAATGCTTTGTCAAATATGTCAACCAACCTCTGGTGTCCGGTCTATGTGTATCAACTACAACTAGGAACTACTACCGCTTGAATCTATATATTTAGTTAGGAAACTTGATAAAAGAAGGTTGCTTGGGGCCATTCCTCGAAGCTAATGCTTCTCTTATTCGTGACCGGGGTTTGGATCCTATATGTAAAATTCTTTTAAGAGTTTTTATAGGTTGCAACCATGATTTCATTTTATAATTTTTTGTGTTTTTTCTTTAGTTTTGGCCCCTTCACCCTCTTTTCTTTTGACTAAACCTCTCTCTCCTAAAACCTCAAACCACACTTCTCTCCAAACCACAATTGGAGAAGTGTTATAGTCATTGACAGCTTTCACACTTTCAGAGGCATCCCTATGTGTATTGTAGGGGCTCATTGGACTCCATTAATCTAGAAAAATATTCTGTTATATATACCTTAAAAACTAAATGCTTTGTCAAATGTGTCAACCAACCTCTGGTGTCCGGTCTATGTGTATCAACTACAACTAGGAACTACTACCGCTTGAATCTATATATTTAGTTAGGAAACTTGATAAAAGAAGGTTGCTTGGGGCCATTCCTCGAAGCTAATGCTTCTCTTATTCGTGACCGGGGTTTGGATCCTATATGTAAAATTCTTTTAAGAGTTTTTATAGGTTGCAACCATGATTTCATTTTATAATTTTTGTGTTTTTTCTTTAGTTTTGGCCCCTTCACCCTCTTTTCTTTTGACTAAACCTCTCTCTCCTAAAACCTCAAACCACACTTCTCTCCAAACCACAATTGGAGAAGTGTTATAGTCATTGACACCTTTCACACTTTCAGAGGCATCCCTATGTGTATTGTAGGGGCTCATTGGACTCCATTAATCTAGAAAAATATTCTGTTATATATACCTTAAAAACTAAATGCTTTGTCAAATGTGTCAACCAACCTCTGGTGTCCGGTCTATGTGTATCAACTACAACTAGGAACTACTACCGCTTGAATCTATATATTTAGTTAGGAAACTTGATAAAAGAAGGTTGCTTGGGGCCATTCCTCGAAGCTAATGCTTCTCTTATTCGTGACCTGGGTTTGGATCCTATATGTAAAATTCTTTTAAGAGTTTTTTATAGGTTGCAACCATGATTTCATTTTATAATTTTTTGTGTTTTTTCTTTAGTTTTGGCCCCTTCACCCTCTTTTCTTTTGACTAAACCTCTCTCTCCTAAAACCTCAAACCACACTTCTCTCCAAACCACAATTGGAGAAGTGTTATAGTCATTGACAGCTTTCACACTTTCAGAGGCATCCCTATGTGTATTGTAGGGGCTCATTGGACTCCATTAATCTAGAAAAATATTATGTTATATATACCTTAAAAACTAAATGCTTTGTCAAATGTGTCAACCAACCTCTGGTGTCCGGTCTATGTGTATCAACTACAACTAGGAACTACTACCGCTTGAATCTATATATTTAGTTAGGAAACTTGATAAAAGAAGGTTGCTTGGGGCCATTCCTCGAAGCTAATGCTTCTCTTATTCGTGACCGGGGTTTGGATCCTATATGTAAAATTCTTTTAAGAGTTTTTTATAGGTTGCAACCATGATTTCATTTTATAATTTTTTGTGTTTTTTCTTTAGTTTTGGCCCCTTCACCCTCTTTTCTTTTGACTAAACCTCTCTCTCCTAAAACCTCAAACCACACTTCTCTCCAAACCACAATTGGAGAAGTGTTATAGTCATTGACAGCTTTCACACTTTCAGAGGCATCCCTATGTGTATTGTACGGGCTCATTGGACTCCATTAATCTAGAAAAATATTCTGTTATATATACCTTAAAAACTAAATGCTTTGTCAAATGTGTCAACCAACCTCTGGTGTCTGGTCTATGTGTATCAACTACAACTAGGAACTACTACCGCTTGAATCTATATATTTAGTTAGGAAACTTGATAAAAGAAGGTTGTTTGGGGCCATTCCTCGAAGCTAATGCTTCTCTTATTCGTGACCGGGGTTTGGATCCTATATGTACAATTCTTTTAAGAGTTTTTTATAGGTTGCAACCATGATTTCATTTTATAATTTTTTGTGTTTTTTCTTTAGTTTTGGCCCCTTCACCCTCTTTTCTTTTGACTAAACCTCTCTCTCCTAAAACCTCAAACCACACTTCTCTCCAAACCACAATTGGAGAAGTGTTATAGTCATTGACACCTTTCACACTTTCAGAGGCATCCCTATGTGTATTGTAGTGGCTCATTGGACTCCATTAATCTAGAAAAATATTCTGTTATATATACCTTAAAAACTAAATGCTTTGTCAAATGTGTCAACCAACCTCTGGTGTCCGGTCTATGTGTATCAACTACAACTAGGAACTACTACCGCTTGAATCTATATATTTAGTTAGGAAACTTGATAAAAGAAGGTTGCTTGGGGCCATTCCTCGAAGATAATGCTTCCCTTATTCGTGATCGGGGTTTGGATCCTATATGTAAAATTCTTTAAGGGTTGTTTTTAGGTTGCAGCCATGATTTCATTTTATAATTTTTATATTTTCTCTTTAGTTTTGGCCCCTCCACCGTCTTTTCTTTTGACTAAACCTCTCTCTCCTAAAACATCAAACCACACTTCTCCCCAAACCACAATTGGAGAAGTGTTATAGTCGTTGACACCTTTCACATTTTTAGAGGCAGCCCTATGTGTATTGTAGGGGATCATTGGACTCCATTAATCTAGAAAAATATTCTGTTATATATACCTTAAAAACTAAATGCTTTGTCAAATGTGTCAACCAACCTCTGGTGTCCGGTCTATGTGTATCAACTACAACTAGGAACTACTACCGCTTGAATCTATATATTTAGTTAGGAAACTTGATAAAAGAAGGTTGCTTGGGGCCATTCCTCAAAGCTAATGCTTCTCTTATTCGTGACCGGGGTTTGGATCCTATATGTAAAATTCTTTTAAGAGTTTTTTATAGGTTGCAACCATGATTTCATTTTATAATTTTTTGTGTTTTTTCTTTAGTTTTGGCCCCTTCACCCTCTTTTCTTTTGACTAAACCTCTCTCTCCTAAAACCTCAAACCACACTTCTCTCCAAACCACAATTGGAGAAGTGTTATAGTCATTGACAGCTTTCACACTTTCAGAGGCATCCCTATGTGTATTGTAGGGGCTCATTGGACTCCATTAATCTAGAAAAATATTCTGTTATATATACCTTAAAAACTAAATGCTTTGTCAAATGTGTCAACCAACCTCTGGTGTCCGGTCTATGTGTATCAACTACAACTAGGAACTACTACCGCTTGAATCTATATATTTAGTTAGGAAACTTGATAAAAGAAGGTTGCTTGGGGCCATTCCTCAAAGCTAATGCTTCTCTAATTCGTGACCGGGGTTTGGATCCTATATGTAAAATTCTTTTAAGAGTTTTTTATAGGTTGCAGCCATGATTTCATTTTATAATTTTTTGTGTTTTTTCTTTAGTTTTGGCCCCTTCACCCTCTTTTCTTTTGACTAAACCTCTCTCTCCTAAAACCTCAAACCACACTTCTCTCCAAACCACAATTGGAGAAGTGTTATAGTCATTGACACCTTTCACACTTTCAGAGGCATCCCTATGTGTATTGTAGGGGATCATTGGACTCCATTAATCTAGAAAAATATTCTGTTATATATACCTTAAAAACTAAATGCTTTGTCAAATGTGTCAACCAACCTCTGGTGTCCGGTCTATGTGTATCAACTACAACTAGGAACTACTACCGCTTGAATCTATATATTTAGTTAGGAAACTTGATAAAAGAAGGTTGCTTGGGGCCATTCCTCGAAGCTAATGCTTCTCTTATTCGTGACCGGGGTTTGGATCCTATATGTAAAATTCTTTTAAGAGTTTTTATAGGTTGCAACCATGATTTCATTTTATAATTTTTGTGTTTTTTCTTTAATTTTGGCCCCTTCACCCTCTTTTCTTTTGACTAAACCTCTCTCTCCTAAAACCTCAAACCACACTTCTCTCCAAACCACAATTGGAGAAGTGTTATAGTCATTGACACCTTTCACATTTTTAGAGGCAGCCCTATGTGTATTGTAGGGGCTCATTGGACTCCATTAATCTAGAAAAATATTCTGTTATATATACCTTTAAAACTAAATGCTTTGTCGAATGTGTCAACGAACATCTCGTATCGGGTCTATGTGTATCAACTGCAACTAGGAATTACTACCGCTTGAATCTATATATTTAGTTAGGAAACTTCATAAAAGAGGGTTGCTTGGGGCCATAGCTCGATGCTAATGCTTCCCTTATTCATGACCGGTGTTTGGATCCTATATGAAAAATTCTTTTAAGGGTCTTTTATAGGTTGCAACTATGATTTCATTTTATAATTTTTTGCGTTTTTACTTTAGTTTTGGCCCCTTCACCCTCTTTTCTTTTGACTAAACCTTTCTCTCCTAAAACCTCAAACCACACTTCTCTCCAAACCACAATTGGAGAAGTGTTATAGTCGTTGACACCTTTCACACTTTCAGAGGCATCCCTATGTGTATGGTAGGGGTTCGACTCCGTTAATCTAGAAAAATATTATGTTATATAGACCTTAAAAACTAAATGCTTTGTCGAATGTGTCAACCAACCTCTGGTGTCCGGTCTATGTTTATCAACTACAACTAGGAAAAGTTGTCATCTCACTTTCCGCTATCGGGGGTTGAACTTTTGCTGCTTCTGCCCTCCACTTCATGGCATATTCTCTGAAGGTCTCTGTGGATTTCTTTTCCAACTTCATCAGATAAAATCTACCCAAGACTGTGTCAGTGTTGAACTTAAATCTGTCCACGAAATCTTGTGCCATCGTTCCCCAAATACGCCATTTCCGCAGGTCTTGGCTTGCGTACCAGTCGAGTGCATTTCCTGTCAAACTCCTTACGAACAACTTCATTATAATGGCATGGTCTTTACCTACCCCAACCAGTTTCTCGCAGTACGATCTTAAATGATAGTGTGGATTTCCCTTTCCATCAACCAAGTCAAATTTTGGCATCTTATATCCGACAGGCAGTTTAATGTCGGGGTGCATGCAGAGATCTTCATACTAGAGTCCTTCATGTCCCTTGCTGGTTTGGATGTTCTTGAATGCTTCTTTTAGGCTATGAATTTCTCTCGCCACACTTTCATCGGTTTTGGTCCTTACTTGCCTTCCCACCCACTCATTCTGGTCAATTCCCTGAGGAGCCATGTTTGGTATTGTGGTAGTAAAAGGTTGAGCTTCCGTTACATATACTTGTGGAACATACTGCTTGTTGTGATCAGCGACGTGTGCCATCAGTATGTGCTGGGTTGCCTGGTGATTTTGCGTGGGAGGGGTGTTTTGGATGAGTGGGGTAATTTGGGTAAGTGGAGCTTGAGGTGCATGTAGAGTTGTGAAGGATGCCGGATCATTTTGTAGCGGGCTTTGTTGTGGACTGGCTTGTGGGTTGATAGACTGTGGGTTAGTGTGATGCGGATTAGTTTTCCTTAGTGGGGAATTTTCGGGGAGGTTTTGGGGAAATGGCGGTTCAGGAGATGAAAACGTTTGCGGTGCAGTTGCATCCGTCCCTTGTTCAGGGAGTGGAGCATTGAGGCTAATGGACATGTTGGTGAGATTTTGGAGCCGCTCAATCTCAATCTGCATGGTTTCCATCTGTTTCAACCGTCGGGCGATGTATTCTTCCTGGACGGTAGGATTTCTCTTTTTTGAAGCTTCTGGTTCATCTCTCGAAAGAGCGATAAGTCCCAAGCCAGTCCGTTCTGATGCATCTGAATCAGTCATTTTACTGAATGATCGTGCCTTTGATCTCGTGAAGTAGGGGTGTTTCGCCAGTTTTAGTCAACGCAAATTAACTTTGGGGAAAAATAATTTAGGCAAAAAAAAACCTTCTGAAAAATGAAGAAAACCAAGTTAGTATAAGACGAGTAATTATTGCTTCAAATAATATGCACAGAGTGAAAAGTAGCAGAAAATAGCAAGCAGATTGTATGGAAATTAAATGCGCGTCCTAATATACATGGGGCCTCTCTTATGCCAGAGGTGGGCCTAAACGCCAAATAAGCGAGATTATGATAGATTGATCCAAGCTGTCAAATTGTAATGCTTTTGTTGGAAATAAAGACAAAATGGACGTGCATTTTCCAATTTTTGGCATGTCATGATTAGGCTTGGATTAGTCTATCATTATCACGCTACACATAATATGCTGATTGGTCATTGGGTTGTGAGACCCGTCTATAATTTTGGTGGATTTCTTAATTGTAGAGTCGATGCCAAAGATCGACCCACCTAAGGTGTATACATGCATGACTTAAAATAAAGGGTGGTATAGCTCTATCGTAAATTTTCTAAGATTTGGCCGACTAGACTCAAGGTTCCCGTGCGGACTACTAGAGTGAGAAAGCTACGCGGCCACTGGATGGCCCGGACACTCCGCGCATACGCCAACTCTCCTAAAATTTGGAAATTTGAAAGAAAGTTTGGGGGTGCCCAAAACACACCTCTCGTGTAATGTGTGATAGTATCAATTTTCCGAAGTGGAAGAAATATAAGAGAAATGCCAATTTAAGAAAAGCAGCAAAGAAAGTAGCAAGTTAAAGTTGTTAAACATACAAAGTTTCAGAAAGAAAATAATTTAAAGCAGTAGATCAAATAAGGAGCCAAATAATGCTCAATAATAATTAACCTGAATTTGCTATGGTTATGAACCTGAAATTCCCCAGCGGGGTCGCCACACTGTCGCGTCCCATTTTTGACCCGTGGTCAAAGCGAAGTACAACATATTGATTATGAACATGATATGTTGTAAAAGACAGTTGTCGTGCTACTAAGTACATGGGGTTTCCCCAGCGGAGTCGCCATTCTGTCGCACCCATTTTTAACTAGCGGCTCACGACGTGATGGGTCGATTCCGTCTGGATTGGATAAAAATGCTTGCTTTGAGGAGTCTCCACCTAATTATTCTAAGGTGAATTAGGGCACCTAAATGCTAACTAAAAGCTGCAAAATAACTCCAATTTTGTAGTCTGCGAAACTAATGAGATTCTAGGTAAGGGTTCTTTATTATCCTAAAGGGAAGGGGTTAAGCATCCTTTAAGATCCGCTAACTTATGGTTATCCGGTCAAACTCAGGTTAATTATTATGCTAAGAAAAATACATGTTTTTACAAGTATAAAAATAATGTTGCAAGTAGTTAATAAAATGATGCATTTTGTACAAGTATGCATTTGTATGGCATTAAAATACATGTAGAGTTGAAAAAAAAGTATGCATTTGTATGAAAATTGATAAAAATGTGCGCAAGGTGATTTTTATGGGCAACGGGCCTAAAAATAGATAAATGAACTAGCGATGGGTTTCCAGTTTTAGACTATCCTATTAATTAATTATAAGTCTACCTATTCTAAACATTTTAATAATTTCACGAGTACAATAATATTACAATACAGAATGGAATAAAGTTGAATTAAAGAAAGTAAAAACAACAACAAAATAAATAATCTCCGATGGATATTTGCCTTCTTTGACTTTATACCTTGCAAGCTGTCAAGAACAAACGGTTAGAAACAATATAATATAAATAACTTCGGATCCGTATCCAAAACAGTAAATGTTTTTATTACGGAGGGCTCAGGCTTAAATTTTGAAAAGATCATTCCAATCACGTCGTGGCTGCGAACATATGACTCGTTTATCATTTTAGTTGCCTTGCCTACCGAACGTGTTGGTCTCTCGGGTAAAAAAAGATTTAAGTTTCATCCTTGCCCAGAAGTTTTATTTTTCGTCTTTCCAACTGTGGAGGCCTAAAAATCGACGGATATTTTTTAATCGGCCAGAGTGCAGTATTTATTCAAATCAGTAAAACAGTAAAGAAAACAGAAACTGAGAAAACAATTTCCTAAGGGACACAGCCTCAAATTTAATTTCATTGGCAAGAGTGCAGTATTTGTTCAAATTTGTAAAACAGTAAGCTATCCGTGTACGGATGTTTAAATGCTAAAAATAGCAAACTGAAACAGAAGAGCATTTTCCGAAGCGGCACGACCTCAAATTCAATTTCATTGGCCTAAATACAGCATCCGTTCAAATCAGTAAAACAATAAAGACCGAAATCGAGAACCAATTTTAGAAGGGACATGTCCTTAAATTTAATTTCATTGGCCTAAATACAGTATTTGTCCAAATTAGTAAAATAGCAAGATAATTGTGTAACGGATGTTCAAATGCCAAAGTAAACCAACAGTCTGCAATTAAAAGTCTGACCCGAATTCTGATATTTTCGAATCGAAACAGGATCTTGAGCATTTCTGAAAATCTGACCCAAATAGACGATGAATTAGTAAAGAAAAATTAGGTAATCGACCCAGTTTTGGAAAACAGACTCGGATTTCGGGTCGAACCGACCCAAGAAATGCACCCGAAACAGTGACCCGACTCGGAATCAGAATTTTTGATTTTCAGATAGCCAACAACAATATATTAAACACAAAATCTTGAAATTTTACTTGAACCGGGTTGACCCGACCCGGATTGATGACTCGACCCGAATCAAATTCTTCACAAATTTCAGATAACCAACAAGATATAAAATACAAAATCTGGAAATTTTACTTGAACCGGGGTGACCCGACCCGGATTGAAGTCCCGACCCGAATCAGATTTTTCTCAGATTTTCAGCTAACCAACTCAAAATGTAAAAACCGAATTCTGACCCAGATCGATGACCCGACCCAAAACCAAAATAGGCAAATGGAAGTGGACCACAACCATGGTAAAACAGTGGCGAAAATAGCCAAAAATAGAGCAAAGTCCAAAAAATGAGCAATAATCAACGGATCAAATAGAGGCAAATGCCGGAGTAATTATCCAGTTAGAAACTATCACAAGTTAGCAAAATATAAGTCCAAAATAAGTCAGCACGCCGAAAAACATACTCGTCGGAGTATGTCAAAATGAGATTAAATCAGTCCAACAAAACACACAATAATATAACCACAAGAGAAATAGAAACGACCGTAGTGTCGCCGGAGTTCGACCTCCGGTCAGATCTGGAAAAAATGAAGAGCACAACAAAACCAAGTATCATCGTAGTTCCCACGGTGATGGGCTAGCAGTGATGGTGGTGGTGGTTCGCTCCGGTTCATCAGAGCTAGAAGCTCCTCATCGGAGCAGTGGGGTTGAGGTGATGGAGGCAGGGCCTGTGTCACGGGTATGGGGTGGCGGCGATGTTGGCGAGGGGTGTGGTGGTGGTTCTCCGGATTTTGGGAGCGGGTGTGGAGTTTTTTGGCAATGTCGGTTTTGTAAGGGAAATGAAAAAGTGTGGGGCACTCCCCTTTTTTTAGGTGTGCGGTTGATCCCAAAAAATGAGAGGGATGGTCTTTTATTTTTAGGGGATGGGGACGGCGGCCGGTGGTGGCAGGGCTGCTGTCGCGGCGAGTTGAGAGAGAAAGAGAGAGATTTTTGTTGTTATGGAGTGCAACTGATTTCGCTTTTTTTTTGGAGTGTTTGTGTAGTGTTAGGGTTGGTTTGGTTAAAAAGGGGGGAAATAAAGAAGGGATTAGGCTTGGGGTGTTTCGGTTGGGCTTGGCCGAAAATGGGGGTGGCCAAATGGGCTGCCCCTTTAAAATGGGTGTTTGTTTTGGGTTGGGAAATAAATGGGTTATGGGTTTGAAATATAAAAAGGAGTTTTATTATATAAAAAGAAAGCTTTGAAGATTTTATAAATGGTAAAGATGACAATATGATAAAAATATAATATTTGCGAAATGCTTGGTGCTTAAAAAAATGAGATGCCGTTTTGCGAAAATAAAATAACATATAATATTAGGAAAAAAGTATTATTATGATATTAAAATGCAAATGACAATAAAAATGCAAATAATAATAATAATGATGATAAATAATGATAGTCAGAATAATATATATATGTACATGCCTATATATTAAAATTATTTTGAGGTGTCAAAAATATTTAAAATTACAACTAAAAAACAAAAAAGATGGGACAAAATTGGGTGTCAACAGATGCCCCTCTTTGGCCGGAGACGCTGAAAGAGTTTTCGGACAAAGAAGTTGAATGAGTAGCCAATTTTGTCCTGATTATTGGGCTTTGAACGAGGAGTAGGAATGCACTGGTAGAGATAGAACTCCGAGGGAGAAGAAATTGCAAAATATTGGTGCAGATTCAAGAAATATTGCCCCAATGCCGAATTATGATGACACTGGTTGTGGCGAAATACTGGGGGAAGGGCGGAACGACGTTCGAAGTACTTCCTCAATGCAGATGACATCGTTGCATAAGCTTAATGAGATAATGTCGTTGCTTAGACGTTATGCAGATGGCGTCGTTGCATAGGCGTGATCGAAATTAAAAATACCTGCATTAGAAGGTGGGTGCCTGATTGAAAATAAAATACCCTCATTAGAAGGTGGGCGCCTGACTGAAATTAAAATACCCGCATTGGAAGGTGGGCGCCTGACTGAAATTAAAATACCCACATTAGGAGGTGGACGCCTGATTGAAATTAAAATACCCGCATTAGAAGGTGGGTGCCTGAATTAAAATACTCGCATTTGAGGTGGGTGCCTGAATTAAAATACCCGCATTATGAGGTGGGCGCCTAACTGAAATTAAAATACCAGCTTTATGAGGTGTGCGCCTGACTGAAATTAAAATACCTACATTAGGAGGTGGGCGCCTGACTGAAATTAAAATACCCATATTAGGAGGTGGACGCCTGAAATGACGTCGTTGTGTTGACGTGATGCAAAGATATCGTCGTTGCATAGACGAAATAAAATGATGTCATTGCTTAGACGTGATACAGATGTCGACGTTGCATAGACGAAATGTAATGATGTCGTTGCTTAGACGTGATGCAGATGTCGTCGTTGCATAGACGAAATGAAATGACATCATTGCTTAGACGTGATGCAGAGTGTGACCCTAAGGTCGAATTTCTATGTCATCAATCTAGATTAAAAGTTAATGCACGGACATAAGTGATATAAAAGGAATGGATAAGGATGAAAATATGACCCTGTGAGTCAAAATACCGTCCTTGTATGGACATAGCAGCTGGGACCCTGTAGGTCAAGATGATATTTTTGTATAGACGCAAAATATGAATGTGATCCTTGTGTGCTGAATTGTGATGCGGAAGTTCTTTGCCAAATTAAACACACATGTTGCGGCTTCCCTGCCTTTTTCAACTTGAAGACCTGCACTCAAGGAAATACGTGAGTTCAGGGTAGGGGCGGTTGATTCGCGTCGACTTCGTAGCTTTGGCTCTTGACGCTTGCAAGTTCAGAAGACTTAGTTGGCCGACACTTTTCCATATCTATTGGCGTATTCTTGCAATAGATATGGATGCTTTTGTTGGAAATGAAGACAAAATGGACGTGCATTTTCCAATTTTTGGCATGTCATGATTAGGATTGGATTAGTCTATTATTATCACGCTACACATAATATGCTGATTGGTCATTGGGTTGTGAGACCCGTCGATAATTTTGGTGGATTTCTTAATTGTGGAGTCGATGCCAAGGATCGACCCAACTAAGGTGTATGCATGCATGACTTAAAATAAAGGGTGGTATAGCTCTATCCTAAATTTTCTAAGATTTGGCTGAGAAGACTCAAGGTTCCCGAGTGGACTACTCGAGTGAGAAGGCTACGCGGCCACCGGATGGTCTGGACACTCCGCACATACGCCAACTCTCCTAAAATTTGAAAATTTAAAAGAAAGTTTGCGGGTGCGCAAAACACACATCGCGTGTAATGTGTGATAGTGTCAATTTTCCGAAGTGGAAGAAATTTGAGTGAAATGCCAATTTAAGAAAAGCAGTAAAGAAAGTAGCAAGTTAAAGCAGTTAAACATACAAAGTTTCACAAAGAAAATAATTTAAAGCAATAGATCAAATAAGGAGCCAAATAATGCACAATAATAATTAACCTGAATTTGCTATGGTTATGAAACTGAAATTCCCCAGTGGAGTCGCCATTCTGTCGCACCCGTTTTTTACCGCGGCTTCGCGACGCGATGGCGTCGATTCCCTCTGGATTGATTAAAAAATGCTTTGCTTGAGGAGTCACCACCTAATTATTCTAAGGTGAATTAGGGCACCTGAATGCTAACTAAAAGCTGCAAAATAACTCCAATTTTAGTCTGCGAAACTAATGAGATTCTAGGTAAGAGTTCTTTATTATCCTAAAGGAAAGGGGTTAGGCATCCTTTTAGATCCGCTAACTTGCGGTTATCCGATCAAACTCAGGTTAATTATTATGCTAAGGAAAATCCATGTTTTTACAAGTATAAAAATAATGTTGTAAGTAATTAATAAAAAGATGCATTTTGTACAAATATGCATTTTGTACAAATATGCATTTGTAGGGCATTAAAAATATATGTAAAGTTGAAAAAGTATGCATTTGCATGGAAATTGAAAAATATATATATATACAAGGTGATTTTTGGATGAAACATATATTTGTATTGTATTATTTACAAAAATACATGCGAAGTGATTTGCAGGATAAAAATACACTTTGATTGTGTTATTTACATAATATATGCAAAGTGATTTTTTGAATAAAACATGCATTTGTATGGCATTATTTATAAATATATACAAGATGATTTAGTAAGAAGAAAACCACTTATTGGTAATGCAAGGAAAGTGATATTTTGAAAGTCATTTTAAATATCGAATCGGATAACAATAAAACTCCATTTGTATGATTTAAAGTGTGAATAAAAGGTGAATAATAGTTTTGAAAATTCTGAACAGTTCAAAAGTAAGCTAGCGTTTTGAAGGTATAAGCGACGAACCTAAAATAAATAAACTAACATTTTGAAAGTATGGGCGACGGACCTAAAACAGATAAACTAGTGGTTTTCGATTTTAAAGGTAACCGAACCTAAAATGAATAAACTAGCGATAGATTTTCAGTTTTAGATTACCCCATTAATTAATTCTAAGTCTACCTATTCTAGACATTTCAATAATTCACAAGTACAATAATATTACAATACATAATGAAATAAAGCTGAATTAAAGAAAGTAAAAACAAAAACAACAACAAAATAAATAATCTCCTAGGGGTATTTGCCTTCTTTGACTTTCATAGATATGTCTTGCAAGCTGTCAAGAACAAACGGTTAGAAACAGTTGAATATATATAACTTCGAATCCGTATCCAAAATACTAAATGTTTTGATTACGGAGGGCTCATACTTAAATTTTAAAAAGATCATTCCAATCACGTCGTGGTTGCGAACATATGACTCGTTGGTCATTTTAGTTGCCTTGCCTACCGTACGTGTTGGTCTCTCGGGTGAAAAAAAAATTAAGTTTCATCCTTGCCCAAAAGTTATATTTTCGTCTTTCCAACTGTGGAGGCCTAAAAAATCGACGGATATTTTTTCATCGGCCAGTGTTGTATCATGTTCAAATCAGTAAATTATACCAAAGAAGCAAGCCGAAACCGAGAGGCATTTTCCGAAGGGACGCGATCTCAAATTCAATTTCATCGGCCTAAGTGTAGTATTTGTTCAGATCGGTAATATAAACCGAAAACAAAAGACTGAAACCGAGAAATGATTTCCTAAGGGACGAGGCCTCGAATTCAATTTCATTGGCCTAAATGCAGTATTTGTTCAAATCAGCAAAATAGTATCAAAGCAGTAAAACCAAAAATCGAGAGGCAATTTTTGAAGGGGCGCGACCTCGAATTCAATTTCATTGGCCAAATGCCGTATTTGTTCAAATAAACAGAATAATATCAAAGCAATAAACTAAAACAGAGAAACAATTTTCAAAGGGACGCGGCCTCGAATTCAATTTCATTGGCTAAATGCAGTATTTATTCAAACCAGTAAAATAAACAACATAGCAATAAACTGAAATAGAGAAACGATTTTCAAAGGGACGCAACCTCGAATTCAATTTCATTGGCCTAAATGTAGTATTAGTTCAAATCGGTGAAATAAACAATATAGCAATAAACTAAACAGAGAAACGATTTCCGAAGGGGTGCGGCCTCGAATTCAATTTCATTGGCCTAAATGCAGTATTAGTTCCAATTAGTAAAACAGTAAGTTTAAATTCAAAAATAGCAAACTAAAACAGAGAAACTGTCACGACCCGACCCGACGGGCCGCGACAAACCGCCCTAATGACGTCATTATCCTGACATGTCACACATAATCTAACTAACACCTAATGAGTCTAAAATCCGGCAGCATAACGCTGCAATAACAACATATGCCAGGGTAGGCAAGCCAACTAGGATGCCTTTACCCCCGAATGTACCTGCCTCCTGAGGAGTCACAACTAGCTAACACAATACAACAGGCAAGCCAACAAGGCTTCCACTAGATAATATCATATATACACGGGGACACCCCAACACAGAGTACAATAGCATGACTGACCAAAATGGAGTTATAACCCTTACATAAGTACAATCCACAACTGTCTACAGACCTCTAAAAGAAGGACAATGACGGGACAGGGCCCCGTCGTGCCCCTAAATATACATAAATCAAAATGATGGGGTTCTGTACCAAAATGGTAAAGCTCTGGATCAAAGGAGCTTTCCAAACAGCTACGCAGGAACCTAAATCGTAGGGTCACCAAACTGAGCACCTGTACCTGCGGGCATGAACGCAGCCCCCAGAGGAAAGGAGGTCAGTACAAAATAATATACTGAGTATGTAAACATGAAATACTGCAAATGAGATCATAAGTAGCCAATGGATAACAAGAGGTCAGTATAAAAATCAGGATCCAAATCCAACTGTGCCATAAACAATAAAAGTCAGTTGTGCCTTATAAAAATGAGAGTCAAGTCAAGAAAACATGAAAGCATGTCCATATACATATATATACCTGTAACATAACCCGGCCCACTAATGCGGGAATCGGTGGAATCATATCGTAACCCGACCCATATTGGGACTCGGTGAAGTCATATCATAACTCGGCCCATTCTGGGACTCGGTAAAGTCATATCATAACCCGGCCCATTCTGGGACTCGGTAAAGTCATATTATAACCCGGCCCATTCTGGGACTCAGTAAACAATGCAAGGTTGTGCACGAACATAACCCGGCCCGGGACTCGGTGAAGTGAAGTAATAACACTTAGCACGAGTAGATTTCATGAGTAACCATATGCAATCAAAATTTTCATTTGACTCCCAATAAAATCATTATAATAATGTCATAATAAACTCTTTACTGAAAAATCATAGGCACTTCTCATAACTAACATCTTTAGGAATTAAACTGTATAAGAATCATGTACGTCCGTCGTACCTTCATTAAATAAAAATCATGCCAAAGAAAGAAGGAATAGTTCACATACCTCTTAGACGAACTAATCAACTCAATATTAGAGTACGTCTCATTTTAGAACTTCAACCTATAATAATGGTAATACGTTCGTCAATTATATGATCACTAGCATACTTTATATATCGAATAACGACTTCCTATTCTATAAAAAATTGGGCAGCACTTCCCTTGTTTATACATGTTTCCACAACTTCCAAACGAGGCTAATAACATCAATAGCCAAGCACCAATTAAGGGCACAACCAAAATAGCAACAAAGGGGATTTACTCACCCACTTCTCATGTAAATTTAGCCTCTTAATCCACATTAAACATCCCACAAAAATAGTCCATGTTCCAACAACAATGACGGTAGAATGTGAAGCCTTTCTACACCTTTCTACACCCTTATTCCTTTAGGACTTACATTAGCAATTACCACACTTAAACATGCATAATGGTAACTAAATTTTCAGCATTATAACACCACAAAATAGTCCCTAAAACAGTCCTTATCCATCTCAACATGTCCAACGATTTCATGCAAGTTCTTGGTCACAACATGTCATAATTCCATATTTCAATACTTCCATATAACTAATTTTAAACTTTAATATCAATGTTTCCTTTCAATTTCATCATGCAATTAGTGATAATAATAACAACAATAACCAACGAATCCAACAATCACCAAAATCTGTCCCAAATTGGCAACTAGCCCAAAATTATCACATGCATTGTTTAAATTCCAAATTTTCCTTAACACCAATTCATATCCTTAATTCTAACAACATGCATTCCAATTAAATTATAGAAAGAATAATTTTATACCTCAATTTCGTCCAAAACAGGCCGCACAATTTGCTCACTGCCCGGGTCCGAAAATCCCCACTGTTTTCGTATTTCTATCCCTTTTTTGTTCACTTCTTCAACTCCAATTGACATGCAAGTGTTCTACAATATTAAGCCATCATCCCTACACGTTTTTCTTCCAAAATTTCATCCCAAAAATCTTGAAATTTTTGGGCAATTCTCGGCCAACACTGGCTGTTTTGCCACTGTTTTTGGTGTTGTTTTGGCTTCCAATTTTTAGTGAAAATGTAGTCTAAGAAGAGGAGATAAAAATCTTAAATTTGGTTATGGGTGGAGGGGTTTTTCGGCTGAGCTTGGAGGAGAGAATGAGAGGAGAGTTTTTTTGGTTAAGTTAGAATGAAGATGAAGAGGTAAGTGTAGGTTATATAAAAAAAATATGAATTTTCCTTTTTACACTTTGGCCCCCAAGTTCTTCAATTAATAAATCTCAAACCCACTTCTTTTAATTTCTGAGAATTTCATAAGCCTCGTATCCTCTTGTATACTAATTTCCGGTATTTGAATCTTATTTCTTTAATCTTACGAGGTGTAACAGAAATGATTTCCGAAGGGACGCGACCTCGAATTCAATTTCATTGGCCTAAATGCAGTATTTGTTCAAATCAGCAGAATAATATCAAAGCAATAAACTGAAACATAGAAATGATTTCCGAAGGGACGCGACCTTGAATTCAATTTCATTGGCCTAAATGCAGTATTTGTTCAAATCAGCAGAATAATATCAAAGCAATAAACTGAAACAGAGAAACGATTTCCGAAGGGACGCGACCTTGAATTCAATTTCATTGGCCTAAATGCAGTATTTATTCAAACCAGTAAAATAAACAACATAGCAATAAACTGAAATAGAGAAACGATTTTCGAAGGGACGCGCCCTCGAATTGAATTTCATTGGCCTATATTAGTTCAAATTAGTGAAATAAACAACATAGCAATAAACTGAAACAGAGAAACGATTTTTGAAGGGACGCGGCCTCGAATTCAATTTCATTGGCCTAAATGCAGTATTAGTTCAAATCAGTAAAATAAATAACATAGCCGCATAACGGATGTTCAAGTGCCAAAATAAACCAACAGTAAGCAATTAAAATATCCAACTCGAAATTCTGAAATTTTCGAACCGAAACAGGATTCAGAACGTTTATGAAAACCCGACCCAGATTCTGAACAGTGACCGGAATCAGGAAACAACGACCTAACCCGGTGCTAGAAACAGACACGGATAGACGACCCGGATTTCGGGTCGATCCGACCCGAGAAATGCAACCCGAAGCATTGACCGGAATTGGAATCAAATTTTTTGATTTTTCAGATAACCAACAAATAAGATGTAAAACACAAAATTTGGAAATATATCCAAACCAGGTCGACCCGACCCGAATCAGAGGTCTCAACCCGAATCGACTTCCTTCCAAATGTCAGATAACCAACAACAAAATATCAAGCATATAAACCTGGAAATCTTACTTGAAAAGGGTCGACCCGACCCGGATCAAAAAACCCAATTCAGTGTAGAACAACAACAACAACAACTAAACAGATTTTCGGATTGGGATTCGCGAAGCCAATAGAAGTATTTAACCCCAAAAGTTAATAATGAAACTCACCCCTTTTCCTTCCGATTTTGGACTTGTTTGCGGACTTATTTCTTGAATAACAAGGAAGGTGAATGATAAATATCAAGAACACAACATATATTTTTTTTCTTTATTTTCGGTCCGGTCTCTCTCTTTTCGAAGAACAAAAATGGGGGTTTTATAGGTGGATTCGGACCTCCAATCGACCTCCCTTTTTTGCTTTTTCGGTCAAAGATAATGATAAATAAAAGATGATATCAAGCCCAAAAATAGTTAACCCGTCGGAGCCAAATAAGAGTTGGTATGCGAAATCAAGAGTAGAAAATCCGACCACTTCGCAGAACAAAAAATGAGGGGTTTTATAGGTGGATTCGGACCTCAAATCGACCTCCCTCATGAAGCACAAAAAATGGGGGTTTTATAGGTGGATTCCCCCCAAAAACCGAGCTTGAATTTAAAATAAAGGGGCCCAAAAGCAACGATTTTGGAATGAATTTTAGGGGTATGAGTCATCGATTTTGGGGGGGATAGGGTATGGGTCGAAGGGTTGGTGGTGGCAGGGGTGAGGTGACCGGCGATGTGTGGGGTCGGGGCCTGGGTATGGGGGTGTCGGCCGAAAGGGTGTGTTTGGTTGAGAGAGAAATGTTTAGGGTTTGGTTTTGTGTTAGGGCGATAAAAGGGTGGTTGGGTGAGTTGGGTTTGGGCCGGTCGGGTGTGGGCTGCGGGAGTTGGGCCACCGGGTTTGGGGAAATAAGGGTCGAATGGGCTGGCTTGTTTTGGGGTGTTTTATAGGTTGGGAAATAAAAAATGAGTTATGGGTTAAAAATAAAAAAATAAAAGAAAGGATATAATAATAAAAAATGCTTGAAGAAATGCAAATTATATATATATATATATATATATATATATATATATATATATTAAATAAGATATAACGATTTGATGATAATAAAACATAATATTTGCGAAAGCTTAATGCATGATAAAAAAATAGAAATGCGATGCCATTTTGCGGAGAATAAAATAACATATAATATTATGATAGAAGTATGATTATGATATTAAAAATACAAATGACAGTAAAAAATGTAAATAATAATGATAAATAATGATATTGAGAATATGTATATATTTATTAAAATTATTTTAAGGTGTCAAAAATATTTAAAATTGCAAATAAAATCAGAAAAGATGGGACAAAAATGGGTGTCAACAGTAACATAGTCTTTTTTTTAAAGTTTGTCTTTCTGTAAATGCATGGAAAGTGTTAATTATTTTCTTTTCAATTTAGTTATGTATTATATTTTTAAAATGATAGGTTAATTGGAGTTATGAATTTGACAACATCGCTCTCTAGAATCCTTGTAATCTCACCTTAGTGTAAATAAATGTTATGCCATTTAGTGGGACAATAACAATTTTCCTCGATGATGCCACACTCTAACATTAGTGGGGGG
The DNA here is from genome assembly GCA_029783415.1 of Anisodus acutangulus. Classification (NCBI taxonomy): domain Eukaryota; kingdom Viridiplantae; phylum Streptophyta; class Magnoliopsida; order Solanales; family Solanaceae; genus Anisodus; species Anisodus acutangulus. The sequence goes on from CM056501.1 coordinate 12,251,015, forward strand.
TCGCCGGCACCCAGTTCCTTAACGGCCCGAGCGTACCACCTCTAAAACGTACCTTGGATCTGCAAGTATTCGGGCCTACAAGGCCTCAGGATGACCCTCATAAGAGAATCAAAACATAACAACCTATGGAAGCAGAACAATTCAAATATATATGCATAGAGAAGGCCAACAAGGCCACAATATACATCAACTAACTAACAGGAAGGCCGGAAAGGCCATGCATGACATTTATACACAGGACATCTGTCTACAAGCCTGTCAGAGTGAATAACATCATAAGATCGGGACAGGGCCCTGCCATACCTATAGTATGTACATAAAACCATAACGACTCAGACTAGCACCTCCGAAACAAGTGGAATGCTCCAACACCACAGCTGAGCTAAGAACCTAATGAGAAGGGTCGTCAATCCGCCTATCTGAACTTGCGGGAATGGAATGCAGCGCCCCCAACAAAGAGACGTTTGTATGAAAAACGTACTAAATAAGGCAAGTAAAACATAAGTAGATATAGTAATATAAATAGAGAAATGGAGAAAGACAACTTGTAACTATGAATTCCACTAAGGGCATATGATATGCATTCTTTCTTTTAAAAACATATACGAATATATATATATAAGCCACATAATGTGGCAGCACCATAACATCAAGCTACTCTCTAGGGCTACATCATCATAACGTACCCAACTGCAGTTGTGTGCACATATAAGTGTCGTACCCGAATGACTATAGCATGACTCGGTATCATAAAATAGATACATATATATAATTCTTGAAATACCTCATAAGAATATCATGAACATGAATGGAGAGATATAAGGTCGTTACCCTTCGACTACAATTATGTAGCTAAATATATCAATTGCCGTGAAATTAATAAGGAGTATAGAATATCACATACTGAGAGATAATATAGGATGCGTAAAAGAGCTCCCGAAAAGGGATAAACAAGATTGAAGAAATATTTTCAAGAATAACAAACAAGTACTTCTCCAATGTTCGAGAGTAGAGTCCTTTTTAAGGATATTTCGTTATATGTCATTTCCACTAGGATAATGCCAAAAGAAAGGGGTAAGCCTTAGATACCTTGTAATCTTCTTTAATAATCCAATGGACACAACCGTACATTACTTCAATCTAGAACAAGTGATAAGGAACCATCATTATGCTTCAGACACTAGAATTTGATACTAAGAGCGACAAACTCATCTATAGTAATTTTGACAACACCTTCCCTACTTTTTTAACTTTCATCGAATCTCAACAACAATATTAACATGGTTAGCACAGAAACAACTACATACAAAACTATATCCAACCTTATACCCATTACAAGAACACCACCAAATAGCCCAATAAGGCACAACAACACTATAACCAATTCTCAAGTTATATCTTGCAATTTCTTAACCATATAACTTAGCTAGGAAATTATTTGTACTCAAATACATTAAGGAGAGGTAGACTTACCTTCAACAACAATAATAACTCTTAAAACAAATCTCCTTAAACTAGGAAGAACCACAACTCATCAATAACACCATACAAGTGATCTTCTCATCATCTACAACACTTACGATGAAGGTATAAGATGGTTTGGGCTTGGATTTTCTTAGGGACCTTAGGGATATGTTTAGAAAGAGCTTAGAGGTGCTTCAGATCTATTTTGGTCAAAAATGAAGGAGAAAGATGAAGCCATCGCTTTAAATATGTGGATAATGATGCACCGCCTCCAATCCGCGGTTAGATTTATGGGGCATAATACATTATGCTAAGGCATATCGTAAGGAATATTGAACTAGAAAACTTAGGGCCAATTGCGGCCAAATATATGGGGCATAATCACTTTTATGGGGCATATTGCTCTACATGTCACACTAATATTGTCGGACTTCGTCCAAACTTATTTTCTTCGATCCGGTTAGTCTCAAACTTTTCCCAAACTTACCCTCCTTAACTTTGTAGAGGTATCTCACCCTGTCCAAGCTTAGGTTAGTTAACTTACAACAACAACAACGTATAAAGTATAGCGTGTGACATCCTTCCGCCCATAGAAATATTCATCCTCAAATGTAGGGGTGTACACAAGTATACAACAATCCCTAAGACTTTCTGGAAATCTAGACATAGTCTCCCCTATAAATGGGGTTATCCGTATCCATGTGATCAACCAGAAGCTATCAAAGTTTTCCTCGTAAGGCCATACAACTTAACATACACAACATTTGTCCTCATATGGTCATCAAATATCAAATATCACATCCCAAAATAGGAACTCATCTTATGAATCAATACACTAGCTCTTGGTCACACTATTCTTTACTCAGAGCATCAACTAATCATAAAATAAAGGGTTAGAATCAAGTCTCACATTAATCTTAATTAAATCATAATTGTATAGAGCCTTCGGTTTGAAACAATTTAAAGGTGCCTATACTTCATTTCTTCTTCCACTTCCTACATTATTTCTTTCGTATCTTTACTCATCCATAAAACCTTTTACGGATGTTATCAATCCTTAGTACTTAACTTGCGTTCTTATCGATCTTAAAATAATGGTAAAAATTTCTTGATATGATAAGTTCTCCATAACTCGTACATCATCAATGGGTATGATTCGAGAAGGATTCCCAATATACATTCCTGACATTGAAACATGGAAAAGTATATAGACGAACTCTAACTTTGGAGGCATGTCTAATTTGTAAGCCACTTATCCTATTCATTAATTTATTCGATATGGTCCAATATACCATAGACTAGGGTCTCCTCTTTTTCCTAAATCTCATAACACCCTTCATAGGTGAAATCTTAAGAATACCTGATCATCAACTTGGAACTCTAAGTCACGTCGACACACATCTGAATACAACTTCTGATGACTCTGAGCGGTAAACATTTTCTCTTGAATAACTTCACCTTTTTATGACTTGGTGCATTAAGTCAGATCCTATTAACTTGGGTTTTCTTAACCCAAACTATTCGATAGGAGTTCTACATCTTTTCTCATACCGAGCCTTGTATGGATTTATTCTGATGCTTAGTATAATAGTTGTTGTTGTATGTAAACTCAGTAAGCGGTTGATGTCATCCCAATTTCCTATGGAATCCAATACATAAGTTCATAATATGTCCTCGAGCATCTGAATCACACACTCGTCCTGTCCATTTGTCTGAGGATGGGACAAATTTGAGTTCCCAAACCCTTTTAGAAACAACCTCCATAAATTAGCAGTAAATATAGCACCTTTGTTACATGTCATAAAACCACGGACACCATAAAGGCGAACAATCTTTTTAATAGACAAGTCTCACATAGTTCTCAGTCGTATAGGCAGTTCTAATCGGCCAGGAGTGAGCTGGCTAGTCAGCCTATCAATAATCACTCAGGTAAAATCAAACTTATGATAAGAGCGAGATATACCCTTAATGAAATCCACATTAGTCATTTTCCCATTTTTCATATCGGTTTCTCAATATTTTGAGTCAACCCACCAGGCTTCTGGTGCTCATTCTTTACCCAATGACAATTATTACACTGGCTACAACCTATATAAGGCTCATTTTCATGTTGTTCCATCAATACATCCCTCTATCATCAGGATATATGTCAGAATCTCATACGTATAATCTCAAACATTGCCCCGATTCCAATCTTTTATGTAAATTTTGTGCAGATAATGTGTCATTAAGGTATTCCTTCGTTGGGTATGTATGAGATTTTGAAGGATGTCAACGTTACATGATGTTATTCTACTGTATCCAAATATGATCGTTGTACTTAGACTAAAACCTTTTTACTTGCCTTATGGCTAAGACTTTTTGCCAACGACTCATTTGGGAAAAGATTTCCTTTTTCTCATTAAGTTGTAAGACAGTTACTCTCTTTATCTCGTAGAACCTTTAGTCAATGAAAAACACTCATAATTATCTTTATTTTCCCGTCACCTCCTCTTTGTTCTCATATCATTGCATCAGAACATATCTCTTTAATATCTATATTATATCCTTAGGCTCATTGGCCGCTTTTTACTTCTTTATATACTTATATCGAGCTTTACTCACCATTTCTTATGTTTACATACTTTTTAAGGGCCATGGTCGTGCATGTTGCTGAATCGATGTTGCGCACATTTAGATCCAATTCATAGTTTTACATGATTTGATAACTCATCTGAGTCTCATTGTCTTAGTCATAATTAAGTCTCCCGTAAATCGATTGCTCATCCGTCTCCACTTTACATTTTCATTTTAAGTTACCTTGGGGATATCTCTTGTCTCAATGTGCTTCTCATACTAATTTCCTGAATACCGAAGGTGCGACACTTCTAGCCGAAGAGTCCTTATTATCGCTTCTCTACCATTGGTTCTTACACTATTTTAGAGTAATTACACTTCTAACTGGCATAACTACAATATTCACTCCTATCATTCTTTGTCGAAACTCTTCTACATGTCCGTCATCAGGCGAAAGACAATCTGTCTTGATACTTCATCATACCCTTTCCATTCACACTCACTTATGGTTTTCATGTTTCTTACAACCATTCTTCAATTACTCCTAAGTCATCATCGTCATTTGTCCCTAACAAGCTATATCCGGAGGTTTTTTGATATTATATCATATTGCACGATGATTCCGAGGATCTTACCAGTCTAATGCCTATAGCATGCTTTAGCTTACTAATATCAATATATGTAACATTTCCATGATAAGTGGTATGACTCCTTTGCAAATGGACGAATAGCTTGTGTCGCCTCCTACTGCTGTTTGGACGTTTCTAATCCTTGTAAATGACTCGGGATCACCACTCTAGGTATATCACTTTACTTGGTCGTCTTAAATATATGAACGGTTAATATTCACACGATTCGATTGTGGTAGCCTAGTCTCATTAATGATATCTCGATTCATCCCTAAAGCATTCTTAGGCAAGGTGTTAAAAGTTGGGTCGCGCGTACATATCGTATTCCCCTATGCTAATTGATGAAGGTCATCATTAAATGGGCGGATCCTTATAGGTTGTTGAACATTCTAATGATGCTTTCTGCATTTCCTCTTTACAACTTATCTTTATCTTATAATTCTCCCATAAAACTTAGACTTTCATACAACCATCGGGGTAACATGATACCATAGATTCGGTGTCTATCTAATATATTTATTTGAGTAGGGGCAAACATATTACACACTCTATCACTGCGTTTGGTGTAGGCTCCGAATCCTTTCAATCTACTAATGCATATACATGGTTCTAACTATCGTTTGGTTGGACGTCCCTTTTGACCTTTACCTTTACATCCATAACTTACCCCTATCGGAACGTCTTGTCCCACAAGTGGTACCATTAAATCGATCCCTAAGATAAAGGGTCAATATTCTTGAACAAAAAACAAGTCAATACTAAGCCTACAAGAGGCATATAGATCAACAGAAAAACCAATAGAATACTTGCATCCACAACTAACCTCAACCTGCATCGGAGCTCGATGCTCCATCTCATGTAATACCCTTACCTTTGCGGCCTAACCCATGACACTCCCGAATCTTCTAACCTTAAATGACATACCAATAACAACCCCTTGTTCCTTATGACATGGTCGGGCATGCGCCTGACCACACTGACTACAAAATGGCCAGGGCGGCCTCACTCGGTCTGCACCACTCTACCCCTAAGATATTGATGCATGCGAACCCTGTCTCGGCCTTAACAAGGAAATTTAGTCATGCGTACTCTGCTGTAAAAGTCTAGTCTGCTGACTATACAATTGTAGCTCATCACTAGTCCATCATCCTCTGCGGTCACCAATCATCCTGGCCCTCTTGGCCCTCCCATCAACCTTAGCTGGGTTAAACCATATAAACATTGGCGATCCATGACCAATGAACTACCTAGGTTGTGAGCTCTCTAAACCTTCAAGGGGGCTATCACTATCAGACGCTCTAGAGTGGCATCATACCTAAGAGGAAACCATCTAAATCAATATCTGCATCTCTCCCAACATCCTTATCAGACGGAGTCAGTGGTGTAACTAATGATACATGATCTTCCCTTTGCTCTTCTAGTACTATTGGAGTTTGAGATACCTAAGAAAGTGACTTACTCGTATCCCTGATGGGTCTGCCTTAATGGATGGCGTACTACTCGCATCCCCTCTTGACCAATCTCAATCTCCCGGCTAGTCATGGCCTTGCTAGAAAGAAGTATCATTCTGATCATAAACACGACAAAATTAGGAGTGGAATGCTTATGACTCAACTCTATCGCACGATCTAGAAAAAGAAGGAAATGTAACCATACTAAATGTCCCCTATCCTCATGTTTTTAAGTATGGTGCACAACACACCCATAAATAAGACTCTACTAGACATGGCTTGTTGACTTCCTAGGACAGACCTGCTCTGATACTAAGTTTATCACACCCCAATATTGAGAGGTGTGGCCAGCACCCGGTGCCTTAACGGCCAGAGCGTACCACCTCTGAAATGTACCCTAGATTTGTAAGTATTCGAGCCGATAAGGACTCAAGATGACCCTCAACAGACAATCAAAACATAACAACCTGTAGAAGCATAACAACTCAAACATATATGCATAGAAAAGGCCGTTAAGGCCACAATATACATCAACTCACTAAAAGAAGTCCGGCAAGGTCATACATGACATTTATACACATGACATCTGTCTACAAGCCTCTAAGAGTGACATAACATCACAAGGTCAGGATAAGGTCCCGCCATACCCATAATATGTACATAAAACCATATCGACTCAAACTAGCACTTTCAGAACAAGTAGAGTGCTCTAACACCATACCTGAGCTGAGAACCTACTAAGAAGGGTTGTCAATCTGCCCATCTGAACCTGCAGACATGAAATGCAGTGCCCCCAACAAAGGGATGTTAGTATAAAAAATATACTGAATAAGATAAGTAAAACATAAGTAGATGCAGTAATATAAATAGATAAATAGAGAAAAACAATCTGTAATTCCAAATGCCACTAAGGGTGTATGCTATGAATGCTTTCTTTTAAAAACATATACGAATATATATATATATAAGCCACACAATAGAGATGTACCATAACATCAAGCCTCTCTCTAGGCCTACATCATCATAACGTACTCAACTGCAGTGGTGTGCACATATAAGTGTCGTACCCGAACGACTATAGCGCGGCTCGGTGTTATAAAATATATACATATATATAATTCTTGAAAGATCTCAGAAGAATATCCTGAACATGGTCAGAGTGACATAAGCTCATTATCCTCCGACTATCATTATGTAGCTAAATATATCAGATGTCATGAAACCAATAAGGAGCATATAATATCACATAGTCAGAAATAATATAGGATGTGAAAAAGTACTCCCAACAAGGGAAAAACAAGATCCAAGAAACGTTTTCAAGAATAAAGAACAAGTACTTCTTCAACGTTCAAGGGTAGAGTCCTTTTTAGGGACGTTTCATTATATGTCATTCCACTAGGATAATGCCAAAAGAAAGAAAGGGGTAAGACTTACATACCTTGTAATCTTCTGTAATAATCCAACAGACCCATCCATACATCACTTCAATCTACAACAAGTGATAAGGAACCATCGTTAAGCATCGGATACTAGAACTCGATACTAAGAGCGACAAGCTCATCTATAGTAATTTCGACAGCACTTCCCCAACCTCTTTCAGTTTCATCAAATCCCAACAACAAGATTAACATGTTAAGTACACAAACAAAATACATACACAATAATATCCAACCTTATATCCATCACAAGAACACCACCGAGCAACCCAACAAGGCACAACCACACTACACCCAATTCTCAAGTTATATCTTGCAATTTCTCAACCATATAACTTAGATAGGAAATTAGTAATACTCAAATACATGGAGGAGAGGTAGAACTTACCTTCAGTAGTAATAAGAACTCTTAAAACAAATCTCCTTCAACTTGGACGAACCCACAACTCATCAACAACACCATACAAGTGATCTTCTCATCATCGACAACAATTTCAATGAAGGTATAAGATGGTTTGGGCTTGGAATTTCTTAGGGACCTTACATATATGTTTAGAGAGAGATTGGAGGTGTTTCGGGTTTATTTGGTCCGAATTTGAAGGAGAAAGATGAAGCCACCACTTTAAATAAGTGAATAAGGATGCACTGCCTCCAATCTGCGGTCAGATTTGAGGGGCATAATGCATTATGTTGAGGCATATTGTACCAGAAAATATAGGGCCAATATGCGACCAAATATGTGGGGTAGAATCACTTTTATGGGGCATAATTCTCCACATATCACACTAATATTATCGAACTTCGTCGAAACTTATTTTCTTCGATCCGATTACTCTCAAACTTTTCCGAAACTTACTTAATACTCCAATAAACCTTCCTTAACCTTGTAGAGGTGGCTCACCCTCTCCGAGCGTACATTGTTTAACTTATGACGAGAACAACGTACAAAGTATGTGGTATAACAGATGGTGCATGAAATCTTTATTTGTTAGTAATTATTATAGCATCGACTGAACATGCTAGTTATCATTAGAGGCGGATCTATGGTTAATGGTGGGGTGCACAGGAACCCATAAGTTTAGTTGGAATTGCGCCTAGGCAACGAGTTGAGCCCTTTTATGGGCTTTCCTGTATTTACACCGATTCGACTTGGCTCGGTTACAATCAAAATTTGACTCGGGTTGGCTCGACTCGATTAATGTTCGATCAATGCTCAGCTCGCGGTCCGGTCAAGCTCCGGCCTGGTTGAGCCGTCTTGGTCCAGCGCAATTGGCTTGTTTAGTCATGTAAGAATTACTTTAGTTAAATTTAATTACATCGAATTAATCTACCAATTTAAATAAAAGAAAACATTAAAAATAATAATGCCATTTTTTTTAGTTTAAATTGTAACTACTTATTTGTATAATTTTCATTATCCAGAAGGAAAGGACCTCTTATTGCCAGTTACAATTTGAATACAATAAATTATTCTACAAAGCTCTCATGTGTTTTATTTACCTTTTTGTTGTGTTACCCAATCTTTGGTGAAAAAGGCCATATAATTAAAATAATATTTATAATGAGCCATAAAAACGGTCTCCCCGTTATAAAATAATGTTAAATACCCTAGTGGAGTATTGTTTTCTGCCTTTGGATCCTTCTTGTACATAAATTCTCGGTGTCTAATGTCTCGGTTTTTTTAGAGGTCAACTCACTAATTGAATTACATAGAGTGCAATTGATACTTGGGTAGTTGAGGATTATCATGTCAGCTTCCTTATAAAATTAGTTGGTTCTACGTGTCACAATTGTCTAATGATTATAGGTTTCGATTATGTTTCACAATCGTCTACTGATTGATTTTTAATTTCTTTGTCTAGTTATGTGCGTTAGCAAATGTAGTGTATGTAAATAATGAGTTCCACAACAAATATTGTACAAAATTGATATGGATTATTTTTATAGTATCACATCCTATAAAAAATATAACTAAAACTGTCCTAACTCTATATTTATGTGAAATGGCACGACTTAGATGATTGTGTATCTTGCAGATGTTTTATCATGTGGATATGAAGATGGTCTCAAAGCTCTCACTTCTCATGTCTCAAGACGTTGTCAATGTCTTCTGATATATATCTGCCACTTTAAGGTATGTTCTCTGGTTTTATTGCCACTGATATGTGAAGTATTAGCGAATTCTTGGTGGGTTATTAGCGTATATTATTAGATATAGTTCATATATTTTGTAATACTTAGTGTTGTATAATTATGGTGAAATAGGATTCCTATTGGATTAGGATTCCACGATGTACACACAATATATATTTGTATTAATGAGAAAGACTCCCCAAGGGAGATTAATACAATTCTACATGGTATCAGAAGCCAAAACTTCATCCCTATCCTAAACACCCAGATCGGCCACCCTTCCCCTTACTTTTTCCGGCGCCAAACCGGCCATCTACCACCAGTATACCACCGATATACCACCGATATACGTTGATATACACTGCTTATACAACGACCTAGACCTCTACTACCTCGTATACCTCTGATATATCGCTAATATACGGTCCTCTCCCCTCTAATAATTCTCCAACAGGTCGTATACTACAAGTATACAGCCTCTGGACGCCGATATACACCTCCTATTCGGCCTATTCTGCCTCACATCCACCTCGACTACGCCCTGAAACCCCCCGCCCCAAATTTTATTTTCCGGCAGAACCTATGGCGGAGACCACCCTTGGTGGGTTTTCTGGCAACAGTGGGCGCAAACAGTGGCCCTGGGCCTCCAACAGCTACCTAGAGCCTACGGACCAAATGCCTGCAGCCCAGCAGCCTGGGCGCACCACCAACAGGCCACAACCATCCGACCCACTATCCTGGATCCCAGCAGTCCGCTCCAAGCCTTCCTCAATCCAGTTTGGGCTAAGCTTTCGGCACGTTGACTCATCGAAAGTCCGATAATGCGTGGTATATGGATACGGGTGTCACGTCTCACCTCACCAATAATTCTGGTAAGATTCCTCAAATGCGTAATTTAAATACTCCACAATCTATTCTGGTTGGAAAAGGTCATCGCATTCCAGTTCAGGGTTTTGGCCACACTCTAACCCCACCACCGCATCCCCACTTCTCCCTAAATAACATTCTTTATACGTCACACATTATCAAGAACCTAATTTTCGTTAGAAAATTTGCCATAGCTAATTTCGTCTCAATTAATTTTTACCCGTTTGGGTTTTCTGTAACGGACCTACGTACCAAAAAACTCCTTACACGATGCAATAGTGAGGGGGGCCTCTATCCACGTTCGTTGCCAGTGTTACCCCTCCCATACCTCTAACTGCCCAAGTCTCTCCTCCCACAACTTTAGCAATAATTTCTCCGTCAACTTGGCACAATAGACTTGAACATCCCGGAGCTTCTGTTTTTAATTTTCTTCGGAACAATAATTTAATTCGTTGTTCTAGTGGGAAACCTGTCCAATAGTGTTTTTCTTGCCATTAAGGCAAACACGTTTGCCTCCCCTTTTTCAGTCTTCTTTTAAGTGTTATGTTTTCTCCGTTTTATATTGTTAATGCAAATTTATGGACATCCCCTGCTATTAGTGCACTGGGTCATAAATTTTATCTTGTGTTGTTAGATGACTTTTCTCACTTTATATGGATTTACCCTCTAAAGTTCAAGTCTGGAGTTTTTACCAAGTTTCTTGAGTTTCGTAACTTTATCAAAACACAATTTGAAAAATCCATCAAATCATTCCAATGTGATAACAGTTGTGAGTTTAATAATTTCGTGTTTCATAATTTTTGCACCAATAATGGCATGGTCTTCCGTGTCAAAATGGTAGAATACATCTACCTACCAGTACTCTTCACAACAAAACCTCAACCGAAATTCTATTCCGTAGGATCCCAACTTATGAGCACTTACGAATTTTCGGTTGTCTGTGCTACCCGAATAATTCCCCCACAATCCCGCATAAACTTGCACCCCGCACCACCCCTTGTGTGTTCTTAGGTTTTCCGACTAATCATAGAGGATACTTGTGCTACGACTTGTTTTCCCGCAAAATTATTGTGTCTCGTCATGTCACGTTTAATGAAGCTATCTTTCCCTTTGCAAATATCCAAAAATTTTAAAACACGAATTATATATTTCTAGACGAGTCTGCAGTCTCCCCCATCTACAACACGTTACTCTACTGTGACGCCATTGTTAAAATCACAAATTGGATCCCATCTGCTCAAAGACAAATGACTTCCGCTCGCCACCCCTACACCTTTACCGGTTTCAATCCATTCAATTGTTACCTCTCCTGTTCTGACAGACACCAAACATCACTATTCAGGTCGACCTCTGCATCAAGTTACTATTCTAATTCTACCAAATACCGACACTGTCATCCCTGTCACGTCGAATCTCCCATCGCCCACCACTGTTCATTCCATCACTATCTTACCCACAACCCAACCTGACATCCCAGTACGCAACCCGGTACCACCACTCACCACCTATTGCCTTGAGTCAGATCCCAAAACAAACCCCTCCCACCGTCGAACCATCGGCCCATCACCATTCCCGGCCAACAAAACATACTAGAACTCGTCACAAACATCCACCGACACTCACAACCCATCGCCATCATCCATCCACCAGCAAACCCTCACACCGCCACCGCCACTGCCTGACACCCACAACCCGTCACCAATATCGACCCATCCCATCATAGATCTGGTAGCCCAGCCCTCACCTGAGACCCAATCAGCACAAATACCATGTGCCCAACCTAACCCAATCCCTACGCACCGTATGGGAACCCGTTCCTAACACGGAATTTTCAAACCCAAAGTCCATTTTAACATTTCTACACAAACCATATCCCCCATTTCCAAAAACCCAAAATTAGCCAAACTAGACCCTAATTGGAATGCGGCCATGCATAAGAAATTTAATGCCTTAATGATGCAGCACACTTGGGATTTGGTTCCTAGACCGTATGGGGTGAATGTGATCCAATGCATGTGGCTATTTCGTCACAAATTCAAAGACAACGGTGACCTTTGGATTATCCAGCTAGATATATCATCATCGCGATTATTCTCACACTAAGGTCTCTTATTTATGGACATCAGCCACATACGACTATTACTTCTATTTCTATGCTTCATCCTTTCTAGTTCAAGCCTAGGTAATTCATTCTAATCTCACTTAATATCTATAAGATGGGTCCCCCCTCCTCCTAGCCATCCACGTAAAGTCTCTTACTGGAAGTCATCATCTACTCCTCACTCTCCTGATCTTACGCTTCTTGTGCCCTTAACCCCTGATTTACCTCAAAGTGGCTACTCTGGTCGCATCCTCGACTCTTCTGTTAGATTTCTACTACTTGATAGCATTTCGATAACTAGATACCTCATACCCTTCTCACCTTGCCCATTTCAGCTGTTAGAACTTCTTTCATCCTTCTGATATTTTCAATACCCAACATTGTTCAAAAGTCTCTATACTAATGTTCATGCTTCAGTGTTGGATCTTCAGCTAGCGATAATATTTCGGGCTGCAAACATCTCTTCGCAATACCTATCGAATAGAAGTTCAACATTGACCTCTTACGACAGAAGCTCTATATAGCATGATTTGGATAAAAAAGAAGGGTAACTAAATCCTAAAATGCCATGTAGCCTATCATTCATAAATGTGATGCACAACACATTCATAAACAAGACTCTACTGGACACGACTTTGTAGACTCCCTAGGACACGACTAGTTCTGATACCACTTTGTCACCTCCAACTTAGGTGAGGCATGGCTGGCACCCGATGCCGTAAAGTCTCGACATAACCATTATGTAACTCGTAGCTATTAAGCTTAACTAAGGTATACATAGGTCGAAAGCGTCAAACGTATCTTTACTAGACGTTACTATGGGCCGAGAAAGCCTTTGTAATAACTAATGCTAGATAAACTCAAAAACATAAACTAAGTGTCGGCAAGGCCACTGATATAATAAACATACTAAACTTATTTCTACAAATACTCTAAAAATAACGGGCATAAAACATGGTCGAGATAGGGCCCCTTCCTACCCATAGTCTGTACAGAATATTTGTTACCTGACCTCTAGACTCGGCTACACTCCGGAAGAGATGGAGTCTTACTGATCCTTCACTGAGTCCTAATCTTTACTTTGGGCGAACTCATCAAACTGATTACCTAGATCTGTAGGCATAACATGCAGCGCCCCAGTAATGGGACGTCAGTATAAAGAAATGTACCAAGTTTTTAAGGCATGAAAAAATTTGAATATAAATAAACTCTAAAGCTGAAGAACATGAGTAGATATGCTGGAAGTCTTTACTGAAAGAAAGGGATGGGAGTGGATTGACCACAACCTCTCAGTCAATTACCTGGTCGTTGTCACTGGGACCGTTTGGCCCCTCTACTTATCTATATAATATATTTTGTGACTGCTCTTTGTACTATCCTTACTACTTCTAATTTCTGATATTCATTACGTTACTATTTAGCATATAATCTGAATACAATATCCTGGCCTTATAAGGGATCTGATGTGTAAGTGCATGGACCCAAAGGTAAGTGTATCTGAATGGCTCTGAAGTCAATCTATAAATGTATAGCACGAAGGCAAGTGTGCATTTGTATACCCCCGAAGGTAATCTGTATCTGGATAGCTTCAAAAGTAGTGTAAATAACCCCGAAGGTAACATCATATCCCCGATGGAAAATGCCTAAAACAATAAGCCAACAATAAGCCAACAATAAGCAAAACTAAGTAACTATGTGCATAACTCATAGCTCGTCTAGAAATTTCTATAATCCACGATTTGTACTTACTATCTTGTGAGCTACTCTGTTAGCTTTTAGGGAGTCATATACCATCTTAGCTCTTGTCTGACTATCTTGTTATGCTACTCAATGAATTTGTTCCATAACTCGCATATCTTCCTTTCTTAGGTCTGAGGAGTACCTTATATACCTGTGTGCTACACCCTTCTACGTGACTTATCCTGATGTACCTCGTATTATATTTCTCTTGATCTTAGGGAGTCTCTTTATCCTCTTTGAATATGCGCACTTGCTCATCTTTCTAGGCTATTACAACCTGATCTTCTAGCTAGTGTAATCTCACATTTTCTTTACTTATGTTCTGCTACTAGTTAATTAGCTCATTTTTCGGATCTCTTTCTATTCGGAACTCTTAACTTATCTAAGAATGGCTTACGTATGTCTTAGAGGCATTACTAACTATGCTTCATAGGAGTTACACGAGAGCTCTACTAAGAGTCGACTCCGTAACTCTTAGACGATCTCAATCTATCACTAAGAAACTTAGGGTCGAGCTAGTTCCTTCATCATCCATCTACAACAACAAATAACACTTATGTTAACAAGAAGGGATGTGCTAACTAGCTATCGAGCGACAAGCTCATTCTACGACAAATCAGACAACATCTCCCCCATTATATTACCTCCTCCAAATCAAGGACAGCATCCACAAAAACAACATAAGCAACTTATTCTTCATACTTTCCATCCATTCAACATCAAGGAATTTTTCCCTTAACAACTCATACTTTCAATAACATGGAACTCAACTTTCACATGCTTTATAGTTATTTTTTCCTTTAGATTGTGATGTAATTCTTAACCTTCAATATCAATAGTTAAAAATCACAACAACAACATGAACATCATATCTAAATTACTTTTCATGAATTTCAACTACAACAAATTATACTTATTGCTCCAAAATAGTCCAACAACAAGACACCTACATCTCTTCGTTATCTCAAGTTCTAGTTCATGATTCTTTTTCCAAATAACTCATCTAACATGAGATTTATCTTAAACAAAACCATCAAGAGGTTATACTTATGTTGTACAGAAAATTTGACTTGGACTCAAAGCTCCACCTATCTCACAACAACTCTCAACTTCATATGAACATCACACAAGCTTATTCTCGTGATTTCCATCATCTTCATGCTAAACTTGGGTTAATTTTCTTTGGAATCACACTTGGATCCTTGGAGAATGTATAGGGAGATTTTAAGGGTGTTTGGGATCAATTTGGGTCGAAATTGACTTGAAATGAGACTTCCACCGCTTTAATAGGGAAAGAAGGTCGGCCACCGCTTCCCATCTGCGGGACCATCTGCGCCGCATATGGCCATATGAAGGCCCATTTGCGGCTGCATCTTACTTCAAAAAATTCCTTAACTATTGGCTTCTCTTTTGCGTCCCCATCTGTGAGGTGGATCCTATCCGCGATGCAAAATACTTAGCGTATCACTCTAACTTCATCGAGGGGTGGTTCCTTCAATACCAATGACTTCCAACCTTTAGTACACCCTCACAAAATCCATCTAAGTCGCAATGGACCCTCAGAAATGATCTCGAACCATCGGCTCACGTTGCCTAGATATGCCCCCATCCGCGTACCAAACTTTGGAATGTAACATCCCTTCCCTCTTTAGGAACATTCGTCCTTAAATGTTAGGGCTTATTGATCTAGCTATCTCATCATTGCGATTGTTCTCACACTAAGGTCTATTGTCTATGGACATCAGCCACGTACGACTATTACTTCTATTTCTATGATCTCACTTAATATCTATAAGTTGGGTCCCCCCCCCTTCTAGCTATCCACGTAAAGTCTCTTACTGGAAGTCATCATTTTCCCCTCGCTCTTCTGATCTTACACTTCTTGAGCCCTTAATCCATGATTTACCTCAAATCGGCTACTCTAGTCACAACATCGACTCTTCTAATATTAGCTACTACTTAATAGCGTTTTGATAACTAGATACCTCATACCCTTCTCATATTTCTCCTTTCAGCTGTTAGAATTTCTTTCTTCCTTCTTTCTTCCTCCTTTCATGGGCTACTATTTTGGCTCTTCAGCTAGCGATAATCTTTTGGGCTGCAAACATCTCTTCGCAATACCTACCGAATAGGAGTTCAACATTGACCTCTTACGACATAAGCTATATATAGCATGATCTAGATAAAAAAGAAGGGTAAACAAATCCTAAAATGCCCCGTAGCCACCCATTTATAAATGTGGTGCACAATACATCCATAAACATGACTCTATAATACATGACTTGTAGACTCCCTATGACACGATCAATTCTGATACAACTTTATCACACCCCAACCTAGGTGAGGCATGGCTGGAACTCGGTGTCGTAAAGGCCCGAGGGAACCATTCTGTAACTCATAGATGTTGAGCATAACTAACGTATACATAGGCCAAATGGGCCAAAGTTATCTTTACTATATGCTACTGTGGGGCCGAGAAAGCCTCTGTAAATACTAGTGCTGGGTAAACTCAAGAAAATATAAACTGAGGGATGGCAAGGCAACTGATATACTGAACATACCGAACTTGTGTCTACAAAGCCTCTAAAGATAACTGACATCAAATGTAGTCAGGACAGGGCCCTAGCCTACCCATAGTCTGTATAAAATATCTACTAGATAACCTCTAGACTTGGTTGCACTCCGCAAGAGATGGAGTCTTACCGATCCTTTGCTAAGAACCAATCTGCTCCACTAGGCGAACTCGTCGAACTGATTACCTACTTCTGCAGGCATGAAATACAGCACCCCGGTAATGGGATGTCAGTACAAAAATATATACCAAGTATGAAAGGCAGAAAATAATATGAATATAAATGAACTCTGAAGCTGAAGAACATGAGTAGATATACTGGAAGTATTTATTGAAAGGAAGGGACGAGAGTGGACTGAACACAACCTCTTGGTCAACTAACCTGGTCGTTGTCACTTGGACCGCTTAGCCCCTCTACTTATCTATACAATATATACTATCTATGCTCTATGTACTATCCTTACTACCTCGTATTTCTGATCTTTATTACGTTACTATGTAGCATATAATCTGAACACAATATTCTGACCTCACAAAGGATCCGGTGTGTAAGTGCATGGCCCTAAAGGCAAGTGTATCTGAGTAGCTTCGAAGGCAATCTATATTTGTATAGCCTCGAAGGCAATGCACATATATGTACAGCCACGAAGGCAATCTACATCATAACCCCAAAGGCAATTTCAATAGCCTAGAAGGTAACATCATAGCCCCAAAGGAAATTGCCTAACAACAACTAGCCAACAATATGTAAAATAGAGTAATTGCGTACATAACTCATAGCTCGTCTAGCACTTTCTGTAACCCACAATTCGTACTTACTATCTTGTGAGCTACTATGTCAGCTTTTAGGGAGTCTTGTACCATCATAGCTCTCGTCTGACTATCTCATTATGCTAATCAATGCATTTCTTTTATAACTCACATATATCTTCTTTTCTTAGGTCTGATGAGTATCTTATATACCCATGTGTTACACCTTATCATGTGACTTATCCTGACATACCGCATACTCTCTTTCTTTTATTCTTATGGAGTCTCTTTATCCAATTCGAGATGCGAACACGCTCATCTTGCTAGGCTATTACAACATGATCTTCTAGATAGTGTAATCTCACTTTCTCTTTACTTATGTTCTGCTACTAATTATGTTACGCCTCGTAAGATTAAGACGATAATTAAGAACGTTATTAAGGAAGTAAGATTCGGATATTGAATATAAGGAACGCTTATATATGTTAATACGGGAAATTAGTGTATAAACAGATGTTATCCCGGAATAGTTTTTCTTTAGTGCTATACATGTGACGACGAGAATTAATCCTAGTAGTTGAATTTATTCCAATGGAGTTATGGAATAGTATTGAATTATAAAATTATGACATTAAGGATATGAGGCTTTATGAAATTCTCGGGAATTAAAAGAAGTGGGTTTAAGATTTATTAATTGAAGAACATGGGGGCCAAAGTGAAAAAAAGAAAATTCAGATTTTTATAACCTACACTCTTCATCTTCATCTTCATCTTCATCTTCATCTTCATCTTCATTCCAAATTAACCAAAAAAAACTCTCATTCTCTCCTCCAAAGCTCAGCCGAAAAATACCCAACCCCATACCCAATTTAAGATTTTTATCTCCTCTTCCTAGACTACATTTTCACCAAAAATTGGAAGCCAAACAACACCAAAAACAGTGGAAAAACAATCACTGTTGGGCCGAGATTATTCCCAGAAATTTTGAATTTTTAGGATGTAATTTTGGAAGAAAAACGTGCAGGGATAATGGCTTAACATTGTAGAACACTTGCCTGTCAATTAGAGTTGAAGAAGTGAACAAAAAGGAAAAGAAATACGAAAACAGTGGGGATTTTCGGACAAACATTGGGCAGAAAATTGTGGACTGTTTTGGGACGAATTTGAGGTATAAAATTCTTCTTTCTATGATATAATTGGAATGCATGTTGTTATAATTAAGGTAATGAATTTGTATTAAGGAGAAATTGGAATTTAAGCATTGCATGTGACAATTTTGGGCTAGTTGCCAATTTGGGACAGATTTTGGTGTTATTGGATTCGTTGGTTATTGTTGTTATTATTGTCACTAATTGCATGATGAAATTGAAAGGAAACATTGATATTTAGTTAGAATTAGTTATATGGAAGTATTGAAATACGAAATTGGATTTTAGGACTTAGGATAAGAGTTATGGAATTATGACATGTTGTGGCCAAGAACTTGCATGAAATTGTTGGACATGTTGTGATGTATATGGACTGTTTTAGGGACTGTTTTGTGGTGTTATAATGTTGAAAATTTAGTTACCATTATGCATGTTTAAGTGTGGTAATTGCTAAGGTAAGTCCTAAAGGAATAAGGGTGTAGAAAGGCGTAGAAAGGCTTCACATTCTACCCTCGTTGTTGTTGGAACATGGACTGTTTTGTGGGCTGTTTTTAATGTGGATTAAGAGGCTAAATTTACATGAGAAGTGGGTGTGTAAATTCCCTTTATTGTTATTTTGGTTGTGCCCTTAATTGGTGCTTGGTTATTGATGTTATTAGCCTCGTTTGGAAGTTGTGGAAACATGTATAAACAGAAATCTTGCCTAAATTTTATAGAATAAGAAGTCGTTATTCGATATAAAGTATGCTAGTAATCATAGAATTGACGAACGTATTACCATTATTATAGGTTGCAGTTCTATAGCGAGGCATATTCTAATATTGGGTGGATTAGTTCATCTAAACGGTATGTGAAACTCTTACTTCTTTCTTTTGGCATGATTTAATGAAAGTACGGCGAACGTACTTGATTCTTATACAGTTTAATTCCTAAAGAGGATTGTTATGAGAAGTGCCTATGATTTTTTAGCAAAGAGTTTATTATGACATTATTATAATGATTTTATTGAGAATCAAATGATAATTTTTACTTGCATATGGTTACTCATGATATCTACTCGTGCTAAGTGTTACTACTTCACCTCACCGAGTCCCGGGAGGGGTTATGTTCGTGCACAGCCTTGCATTTTTCACCGAGTCCCTCACTAGAGGGCCGGGTTACGTAGGATGGATCCATAGATGAGATATGACTTTACCGAGTCCCAGCATGGGTCGGGTTATGATATGACTTCACCGAGTCCCAGTATGGGTCGGGTTATGATATGATTCCACCGAGTCCCGCACTAGTGGGTCGGGTTACGTTACAGATATATATATATGTATATGGACAGGCACTCATGTTTTCTTGACTTGACTCTCATTTTTATAAGGCAACTGACTTTTATTGTTTATGGCACAGTTGGATTTGGATCCTGATTTTTATACTGATCTCATGTTTTCTGTTGGCTACTTATGATCTCTTTTACAACTTCATGTTTTACATACTCAGTACATTATTTCGTCATCGACCCCTTTCCTCAGTGCATTTCATGCCCGCAGTCTGAGTTTTCAGTTTGGTGAACCTCAGGCCTAGGTTCCTACTCAGCAGGCTGGGAAGCTCCTTTGATTCAGAGCTTTGTCATTTTGGGTACAGAACCCTATTATTTTGACTTTTGTATATTTAGGGCACGACGGGGCCCTGTCCTGTCATATGTCGTTATCCTTCTTGTAGAGGTTTGTAGACAGTTGTGGGTTGTACTTATGTAAGGGTTATAACTCTATTTTGGTCAGTCATGCTATTGTACTCTGTGTTGGGGTGTCCCCGTGTATATATGACATTATCTAGTGGCAGCCTTGTCGGCTTGCCTGTTGTATTGTGTTGGCTAGTTGTGACTACTCAGGAGGCAGGTACATTCGGGGGTAAAGGCAGCCTTGTCGGCTTGCCTACCCTGACATATGTTATTATTGCAGCGTTATGCTGCCGGATTTCAGACTCATTAAGTGTTAGTTGGATTATGTGTGACAGGTTAGTGTAATAACGTCATTAGGGCGGTTAGTCGCGGCCCGTCGGGTCGGGTCGTGACACAAAAGTGGTATCAGAGCAGTTAGTACTCGGAATGTCTACAGACCGTGTCTAGTAGAGTCTTGTGTATGGATATGTTGTGCACCATACTTATACGCAGGAGGCTGCAGGGCATTTAGGATTGGTTTCTATTCTTTCATCTCTTAGATCGTGCAATAGATCTATGTTCTTAGGATAATCCCTTTCTGACAACTTACTATGTTTACAGCTATGCCTCCGAAGAAGGCGATAGCAGCCCAGAAGGGCAAGCCTACAACGGGAGATACCAGCCGGATTCAGAGAGTTACCAGGTCCCGTACCCAGTCTATACCAGAGACTGTGCCCCAGTCGACGAGCTCTGCTTCGTCGCCACCACCAAAGGCTCCAGTTTAGGGGGCAACATCACCAGTATCCGAGGCCCCAGCACCTGAGCCTCCAGTTCTTCAGTCAGGGGAAGAGGATAGGGCCATGAGAGATGCAGTTCAGCTGCTGACTAGATTGGTGGCAGGGCAGAACCGCAGACAGGGACCAGGAGTCGACCCTAGGTCTGACAGTTTAAGGGTTCATAATTTCTTGAGTTGTAACCCTCCAGAGTTTTTCGGGTCTCAGCCCGAGGATGACCCGCAGGAGTTTATCCGACAGATGCAGCGTACCTTGAGGGTAATCAGGGCTTCGAAGACTAAGTTGGTGGAGTTGGCTTCGTATAGGATGCGGGATATAGCTACAAATTGGTATGAGTCTTGGGAGTTGTCCAGGGGAGAGGATGTTCCTCCAGCTACATGGGATGAGTTTATAGAGGCCTTCATTGGTCACTTCTTGCCTCCAGAGATGAGGAGAGCTAGAGTGGACAAATTCTTACAGTTGAGGCAGAGTGGCAGGACCATTCATGAGTATAGCCTGAAGTTTGATTCATTGGCCAGATACGCACCCACTATTGTAGCAGATATGGCAGACATGGTGCATCGCTTTGTGATAGGGCTGGACCATTATCTGATCGATGGTTGTATGGTGGTGGCTCTTCAGCCGGGTATGGATATTGCTCGTATCCAGGCATACACACAAGGGGTTGAGGACCGACATAGAGGGCGACAGCCAGACAGAGGTCATGACAGGGACCAGCATAAGAGGGCAAGGTCGGCAGCTTATTTCGGTGAGTCTCGAGGCAGACAGTTCCAGCAGCAGGTCAGATATTCATCTCAGCCAGCACAGAGTGCTCCTCTACAGTCTATGGGCAGGAGGTTCGACCGCCCCGGGTATTCAGGAGCCGGACAAAGCTCCATGGCTTCGGGTTCTCAGAGGAACAGGGGCTCTAGTCAGTTAAGGCCATCTTATCCTCGGTGCCCTCAGTGTGGTAAGCTTCATATTGGGGAATGCCATTCGACCACAAGTGTTTGCTTCTCTTGCGGCCATCAGGGCCATATGATGAGAGAGTGTCCCAACATGGGTGGTTCAGGTGGGATGGCTCGGCCTCTGGTCAGGTCGGTCTTTGGTTGTCATCTATGGCTATCGCCCCACGGGCGAGGTATTGAGACGCCGATGGGCCGTGGTAGAGGTCGTGGCGGTGTTTCTAGTTCGGCGGTCCTTCAACCGCATATATGCTGGCGATGAAGCGTGATCGGAGGCGTCACCAGATATTGTTACAGGTATACTATCGGTCGTTTTCTGTGATGTATATGCTTTGATAGATCCAGGTTCCACCTTATCCTACATATCCCCTCTTGTTGCTAATATAATAGGGATAGAACCTGAGCCGATAGAACCATTTGAGGTAGCTACACCGGTAGAAGATTCGGTTATAACTGAGCGTGTCTATAAAAATTATTCGGTGATGATATATAGCCGTCATACCTTAGCAGATTTGATATAGTTGGATATGACCGACTTTAATGTCATTATGGGTATGGATTGGTTGGCTTCTTGTTTTGCCAACGTTGATTATAGAGAAAGTTAGTTCGATTCAGTTCCCAGGCGAGCCAGTTATAGAATGGAAAGGGAATGCAGCATCGCCGAGGGGTAAGTTTATTTCATACCTCAAGGCATGGAAGATAGTCAGAAAATGTTGTATTTATCATTTGGTTCGGGTACATGATACAGAAGCAGAGATACCGGCTCTTCAGTCAGTTCCGGTAGCTAGTGAGTTTCTGAATGTATTCCCAGATGATCTTCCAGGTCTCCCTCCAGAGCGGGAGATAGATTTCAGTGTAAATGTATTGCCAGGTACCCAACTTATATCCATTCCTCCTTATAGAATGACACCTGCAGAGCTGAAGGAGTTGAAAGAGCAGCTGAGAGACTTGTTGGAGAAAGGCTTTATTAGGCCAAGTACATCTCCATGGGGAGCACCAGTGTTATTTGTGAGGAAGAAAGATGGATCGCTGCGGATGTGTATGGATTATAGGCAGCTGAACAAGGTAACCATCAAGAACAGGTACCCCCTTCCCAGGATTGATGATTTATTTGACCATTTGCAGGGTGTTATGTGCTTCTCGAAGATAAACTTGCGGTCAGGTTATCATCAGGTGTGGGTAATGGAGGCAGATATTCCAAAGACAGCATTCAGAACCCGATATGGACATTATGAGTTTAGGGTGATGTCTTTTGGACTGACCAATGCTCCAGCAGTGTTTATGGATTTGATGAACCGGGTATTCAGGCCGTTCTTAGACATGTTCGTCATTGTATTCATTGATGATATCCTGGTTTATTCCCGTTCAGAGCAGGAGCATGCAGACCATTTGAGGACGGTACTTAGGGTCCTCCAGCACCAGCAGTTGTATGCCAAGTTTTCCAAGTGTGAGTTCTGGTTTACTTCGGTGGCATTCTTGGAGAATATTATCGGGGCTGATGGTATTCGGGTGGATACACAGAAGATTGAGGCGGTGAAGACTTGGCCCAAACCTACGACACCTACTGAGGTACGCAGTTTTCTAGGGCTAGCAGGGTATTACAGAAGGTTTGTGGAGAAGTTTGCCTCGATCTTAGCGCCTTTGACTAGGCTAACTCAGAAGGCAGCTAAGTTTTAGTGGACGGATGCCTGTGAGCACAGTTTCCAGTTGTTGAAGGATAAGTTGACTACGGCTCCAGTCCTGACTCTTTCTGAGGGACCGGATGGTTATGTCATCTATTGTGATGCTTCAGGTATTGGGCTAGGTTGTGTGTTGATGCAGGATGGAAAAGTTATAGCTTATGCATCCCGACAGCTCAGAAAGCATGAAAAGAATTATCCCACTCATGATTTGGAGCTAGCAGCGGTGATTCATGCCCTGAAGATTTGGAGACATTATTTGTATGGGATTCATGTTGATATTTATACGGATCACAAGAGTCTCCAATATATCTTTACGCATAAGGAGTTGAACCTATGGCAGAGGCGGTGGTTAGAGTTGCTAAAGGACTATGATGTTGATATCTTGTACCCCCCAGGAAAAGCCAATGTTGTGGCAGATGCTCTTAGCCGTAGATCCATGGGTAGCTTGACGGATGTGCAGCCAGACAGAAGGAAGATAATTTGTGAGATACATAGGCTAGCGAGTCTTGGAGTCCGGTTGGCGGATTCGAGAGATAACGGGGTTCTTATTCGGGATGTTGCTGAGTCCTCTATCGTGGAAGAGGTAAAGAAACGTCAGTATGAGGATCCTGTTCTGGCCCGGTATAGAGATGCAGCTCTCCGAAAGGGAAAGACTTTATGTGAGGTTACACCTGATGATGTGCTGAGGTATGAGGGCAGATTATGTGTACCTGATGTTGCAGGGCTACGACAGTAGGTTATGGGAGAGGCACACAATGCCCGTTATTCCATTCATCCAGGATCGACGAAGATGTACCATGATCTTAGATGCTTGTATTGGCGGGATGGCATGAAAAGAGACATAGCAGAATTTGTTGCCCAGTGCCCGAATTGTCAGCAGGTTAAGGTTGAACATCAGAAACCTGGTGGATTATTACAAGAGATTGAGATCCCGACTTGAAAGTGGGAAGTGATCAATATGGACTTCATTACAGGCTTACCTCGCACTCAGCGGAAGTGTGATTCCATATGGGTTATCGTGGATAAGCTGGCGAAATCAGCCAATTTTCTTCCAGTGAGGACTACTTACTCAGCTAAGGACTATGCTAGGTTGTACATCAGGGAGATAGTGAGACTGCACGGGGTTCCCACATCTATTATATCAGACCGAGGAGCTCAGTTTACAGCTAACTTCTGGAGATCGTTCCAGAAGGGATTGGGGACACAAGTGGTCTCAGCACAGCATTTCACCCTCAGACGGACGGGAAGGTAGAGCGTACTATCCAGACATTAGAGGATATGCTGAGGGCCTGTATTATTGACTTCATAGATAGTTGGGATGACCATTTACCACTCATTGAGTTTTCTTATAACAACAGCTACCATTCTAGCATCCAGATGGCACCGTATGAGGCTTTATATAGGAGAAAGTGCAGGTCACTTATTGGTTGGTTTGATGTAGGTGAGACTAAGTTGATCGGCCCAGACATGGTTCAACAAGCTGTTGATAAGGTGAAACTCATTCAGGAGAGGTTATTAGCAGCACAGAGTCGACAGAAGTCATATGCTGATAATCGATGTCGACACTTAGAGTTTCAGGTGGATGATTGGGTGTTCCTAAAGGTGTCACCCATGAAGGGTGTGATGAGGTTTGGCAAGAAAGGGAAGCTTAGCCCAAGGTACATCGGGCCTTACCAGATCATTCGTAGGATAGGCAAGGTTGCCTATGAGTTAGATCTACCACCTGATTTGGAAGCAGTACATCCAGTCTTCCATGTATCTATGCTGCGTAAGTGTATTGGTGATCCTTCCAGAGTCTTCCCAGTAGATGACGTCCAGGTGACAGAGGAGCTGTCCTACGAGGAAAGCCCCGTAGCCATACTTGATCGCCAGGTCAGGAGATTACGGACGAAGGATGTGGCTTCCGTCAAGGTATTGTGGAGGAACCACAATAGGGAGGAAATGACTTGGGAGGCAGAGGATGAGATGAAGAAGAAGTATCCTCATTTGTTCCCTGTGCCTCCAGGTAATTCAATTCAACTCCCCATTTGATTATTGTAATTGGTGAATTGCATTGCATGTGTGTGATATATTGTGGCCCTGTGTGGCATCTGTTGGTTTGCTGAATATAGGCAGATAGGCATAGTTATAAAGGAGGCCCTGCCAAAAAAAATTCTAGCATTAGACTTATTATGAGCATTCGAGGACGAATGTTTCTAAGGGGGGAAAAATGTTACACCTCGTAAGATTAAGACGATAATTAAGAACGTCATTAAGGAAGTAAGATTCAGATATTGAATATAAGGAACGCTTACATATGTTAATACGGGAAATTAGTGTATAAACGGATGTTATCCCGGAATAATTTTTCTTTAGTGCTATACATGTGACGATGAGAATTAATCCTAGTAGTTGAATTTATTCCAATGGAGTTATGGAATAGTATTGTATTATAAAATTATGACATTAAGGATACGAGGCTTTATGAAATTCTCGGGAATTAAAAGAAGTGGGTTTAACATTTATTAATTGAAGAACTTGGGGGCCAAAGTGAAAAAAAGGAAATTCAGATTTTTATAACCTACACTCTTCATCTTCATCTTCATCTTCATTCCAAATTAACCAAAAAAAAAACTATCATTCTCTCCTCCAAAGCTCAGCCGAAAAATACCCAACCTCATACCCAATTTAAGATTTTTATCACCTCTTCCTAGACTACATTGTCACCAAAAATTGGAAGCCAAACAACACCAAAAACAGTGGCAAAAATAGTGGCAAAACAGCCACTGTTGGGCTGAGATTATGCCCAGAAATTTTGAATTTTTGGGATGAAATTTTGGAAGAAAAATGTGTAGGGATGATGGCTTAACATTGTAGAACACTTGCATGTCAATTGGAGTTGATAAAGTGAACAAAAAAGGAAAAGAAATACGAAAACAGTGGGGATTTTCGGACAAACAGTGGGCAGAAAATTGTGGACTATTTTGGGATGAATTTGACGTATAAAATTCTTATTTCTATGATATAATTGGAATGCATGTTGTTAGAATTAAGGTAATGAATTTGTGTTAAGGAGAAATTGGAATTTAAGCGTTGCATGTGACAATTTTGGGCTAGTTGCTTATTTGGGACAGATTTTGATGTTATTGGATTCGTTGGTTATTGTTGTTATTATTGTCACTAATTGCATGATGAAATTGAAAGGAAACATTGATATTTAGTTGGAATTAGTTATATGAAAGTATTGAAATACGAAATTGGATTTTAGGAGTTAAGATAAGAGTTATGGAATTATGACATGTTGTGGCCAAGAACTTGCATGAAATTGTTGGACATGTTGTGATGTACATGGACTGATTTAGGGACTGTTTTGTGGTGTTATAATGTTGAAAATTTAGTTACCATTATGCATGTTTAAGTGTGGTAATTGCTAAGGTAAGTCCTAAAGGAATAAGGGTGTAGAAAGGCGTAGAAAGGCTTCACATTCTACCCTCGTTGTTGTTGGAACATGGACTGTTTTGTGGGCTATTTTTAATGTGAATTAAGAGGCTAAATTTACATGAGAAGTGGGTGTGTAAATTTCCTTTATTGTTGTTTTGGTTGTGCCCTTAATTGGTGCTTGGTTATTGATGTTATTAGCCTCGTTTGGAAGTTGTGGAAACATGTATAAACAGGGAAAGTGCTGCCCGAATTTTTATAGAATAAGAAGTCGTTATTCGATATAAAGTATGCTAGTAATCATAGAATTGATGAACGTATTACCATTATTATAGGTTGAAGTTCTATAGCAAGGCATATTCTAATATTGGGTGGATTAGTTCATCTAAAAGGTATGTGAAACCCTTACTTCTTTCTTTTGGCATGATTTAATGAAAGTACGGCGGACGTACTTGATTCTTATACAGTTTAATTCCTAAAGAGGATTGTTATGAGAAGTGCCTATGATTTTTTAGCAAAGAGTTTATTATGACATTATTATAATGATTTTATTGAGAATCAAATGATAATTTTTACTTGCATATGGTTACTCATGATATCTACTCGTGCTAAGTGTTACTACTTCACCTCACCGAGTCCCGGGAGGGGTTATGTTCGTGCACAGCCTTGCATTTTTCACCGAGTCCCTCACTAGAGGGCCGGGTTATGTAGGATGGATCCATAGATGAGATATGACTTTACTGAGTCCCAGCATGGGCCGGGTTATGATATGACTTCACCGAGTCCCAGTATGGGCCGGGTTATGATATGATTCCACCGAGTCCCGCACTAGTGGGCCGGGTTACGTTACAGATATATATATTTGTATATGGACAGGCACTCATGTTTTCTTGACTTGACTCTCATTTTTATAAGGCAACTGACTTTTATTGTTTATGGCACAGTTGAATTTGGATCCTGATTTTTATACTGATCTCATGTTTTCTGTTGGCTACTTATGATCTCCTTTACATCTTCATGTTTTACATACTCAGTATATTATTTCGTACTGACCCCCTTTCCTCGGGGGGCTGCGTTTCATGCCCGCAGGTACAGGTTTTCAGTTTGGTGAACCTCAGGCCTAGGTTCCTACTCAGTAGGTTGGGAAGCTCCTTTGAATCAGAGCTTTGTCATTTTGGGTACAGAACCCTATTATTTTGACTTTTGTATATTTAGGGCACGACGGGGCCCTGTCTCATCATATGTCGTTATCCTTCTTGTAGAGGTCTATAGACAATTGTGGGTTGTACTTATATAAGGGTTATAACTCTGTTTTGGTCAGTCATGCTATTGTACTCTGTGTTGGGGTGTCCCCGTGTATATATGACATTATCTAGTGGCAGTCTTGTCGTCTTGCCTGTTGTATTGTGTTGGCTAGTTGTGACTCCTCAGGAGGAAGGTACATTCGGGGGTAAAGGCAGCCTTGTCGGCTTGCCTACCCTGGCATATGTTGTTATTGCAGTGTTATGCTGCCGGATTTCAGACTCATTAAGTGTTAGTTGGATTATGTGTGACAGGTTAGTGTAATGACGTCATTAGGGCGGTTAGTCGCGGCCCATCGAGTCGGGTCATGACAAATTAAATAGCTCGTTCTTTCGGATATCTTTCTATTCTGAACTCTTAACTTATCTATGAATGGCTTACGTATGTCTTAGAGGCATTATTAACGTTGCTTCATACGACTTACATGGGAACTCTACTAAAAGTTGACTCCTTAACTCTTAGACGGTCTCAATCCTTCACTAAGAAACTTAAGGGCGAGCTAGTCCCTTTTGGCTTCTAAGGAAAGGGGACATACTTACAGATTCATACCAAGAAGAAGGAAATGTAGCCCTTACATACCGTAAAAAATTAGCCTTCGAAAATGACTTTGCAACCCATCTCTTCATCATCCATCTACAACAACAAATAACACTTATGTCAACAAGAAGGGATGTGCCAACTAGATATCGAGCGAGAAGCTCATTCTACGGTAAATCGGACAGCATCTCCTCCATTATCTTACCTCCTCCAAATCAAGGACAACATCCACAACAACAACATAAACAACCAATTCTTCATAATTTCCAACCATTCAGCATCAAGGAATTTCTCCCAAACAACTCATACTTTCAATAACATGGAACCCAACTTTTACATCTTTTATAGTTACTTTTTCCTTTAGCTTGTGATGTAATTCTTAATATTCAATATCAATACTTAAAACAAGAACAACATCACCATGAACATCTTATCTAAATTACATTTCATGAATTCCAACTACAACAAATCATACTTATTGCTCCAAAACAGTCGAACAATAAGACACCTACATCTCTTCTTAACTCAAGTTCTAGTTCATGATTCTTTATCCAAACAACTCATCTAACATGGGATTGATATTAAAAAAACCATCAAGAGGTTATACTTACCTTTTAAAACAAATTTGACTTGGACTCCAACCTCCGCCTATCTCAAAACAACCCTTAACTTCATATGAACGTCATATAACCTTCTTCTTGTGATTTCCATCATCTTCATTCTAAACATGGGTTGGTTTTCTTTGGAATCATTCTTGGATCCTTGGAGAATGTCTAGGGAGAGTTTAGGCGAGTTGGGGATCAGTTTGGGTCGAACATGACTTAAAATGAGGCTTCCACTGCTTGAATAGGAAAAGAAGGTCAGTCGTCGCTTCCCATCTGTGGGACCATCTGCGCCGTATATGGACATATGCGGGCCTATATGTGGGTGCATCTTACTTCAGTAAATTCCTCAACTTTTGTCTTCTCTTTATTGACCCCATCTGCGAGGTGGATCCCATCTGCGATGAAAAATGCTTAGCATATCACTCTAACTTCATCAAACTTCATCGAGGGGTGGTTCCTTCAATCCCAATGACTTCTAACCTTCTGTACACCCTCAAAACATACATCCAAGTCATAAGGGACCCTTGAAAAGAATCACAAACCATCGGCTCATGCCACCTAGCTATGCCCTCATCCGCGTACCAAACTCCGGGGTGTAACATTTCTATTGGCATGATCGTAAAGAAAACGTCATTGAACGAATAGACCATATCCAAGTTCTATTCTTGAATATAGAAACATGTCCACTCCTATTATTAAATATTGTAGGAACATTACATGTCCCTTGTCGGAAGTACTCTTTGCACTCTATTGAGATCTTTTGATTTGTCCCTTGTCGGGATTGCTTATCGCACTTCGTGATATTACATGTTACATGATTAGCTCTGAGCTTCTACTTGGATTGCAACGATTGCTGAATTTTGTTCCATAATAATAGACAGGGGTTGATGACCCTATGTCACTCCGCCATATATATATATATATATATATAATGCATAAATGACCTTTGAATACCAATAGGAACAATGGCGGAGTGACATAGGGTCATCAACTTATATATATATATATATATATATATATATATATATATATATATATATATATGGTTTTCAGTGATAGCATGCTTTGCATATGCCCTATGTGGCTTCCCGAGGTTCAAGTGGTTAGTTTACTCTTCCTTGCACTTGTTTTTTGTCTTTATTTACATTATCTACCTAACATATTCAGTACATTTTTTTGTACTGATATCCCTTTCTGGGGCGTTGCCTTTCATGCCCCCAGGTACAGATAGAGGACGATGCCCCGTAGTAGGTGGCCTGATTCAACTGTTGTTGCCACACTCCTTTTCTTTGGAGTTGTCTAGAGTGTTGGTAGGTGCCAATTTTGTTGCACATATATATCATGGATAGTGCGGGGCCTTGTCCCGACCTGTTACTACTCTATATTATGTTTAGAGGCTTGTACACTGGTGTCATGTATTTAGGTGTTTGATATGGCCTTACCGGCCCCCTTTCAAATGGTATGCTATGTCTATGATGGCCTTATTCGCCTTAGTGTGTATGTGTATATATATTATTGGGTTTATTATGCTTCCACGACATTGTTGCACCTTACTTTACAACTGTTGATAGAGGCCTTGTCGGCCCAAGTCTCATTACGTGTGGTTCAGGTACTATGGTTGCTACGCTCGGGCCTTAAAGTGCCGAGTGCCGGCCACCACCACCTCCACCACCCCCTTTCTAAAGTTGGGGTGTAACATTATTATTCATCTATATAACTTTAATGTAGGCAATCTCCGTAATCCATATCTTTCGAATTTGACAATCTAGGATAGAAATCGGGACCTCCTCATAGGCGAAACTTTTAGGAATACTCAATCACCAACTGCAAACTATAAATCTCAGCGTCGAACATCTAAATAGGACTTCTGCAGACTTTGGGTAATCAATAAGCACTCTTGTATTAATTTTACCTTCTCTACTGCTTGCTAAACCAAATTGGGACCTAACAACGCAGCTTTGCCCACCTCAAACTAACCAATCGAAGATCTACACTTTTGCTTATACAAGGCTTCATACGGAGCCACCTTGATGGTAGAATTATAGCTATTATTGTAAGCAAACTTAATAAGCGGCAAGTGATTGTCCCAGCTACCTTTGAATTCCAATACATAAGCATGTAACTTGTATTCAAGCGCTCGACCTGACCGTATGTCTGCGGGTGGAAGGTTGTGCTAAGGTTCACCTGAGTGCCCAAACCTTTCTGAAAGGACTTCCAAAAATTAGCTATGAACTGGGTGCCTCTGTCAAATATAATGGAAACTGGAATACCATGAAGTCGAACTATCTCTTTAATGTACATCTTGGCATAATCTTCAGCCGAATAAGTAGTTTGAACAGGTAGAAAATACGCCGACTTCATAAGCCTGTCAACGATAGCCTAAATAGAGTCAACCTTGTGATAGGAATAAGGAAAGCCTGTAATGAAATCCATATTAATCTTCTCCCATTTCGACATCGGGATCCCTATATTCTGAATCAATCCCCTAGGCTTCTGATAATCGATCTTAACTTGTTGACAATTCGAACATAGGGCTATAAACTCTGAGATGTTTCTTTTCATATCATTCCACTATGAGATCTGTCGAAGGTCATGATACATCTTTGTCGATCCAAGATGAATATAATATCTGGACTGGTGGATCTCTTCCATAATCTACTCTCAGAGCCCCCAAACATCTGGTATACATAATCGGCCTTGGTATCTAAGAATCTCGTCTTCTGCAAGTTCTAACATTGGCTTTTTCTATATAGAAATTCCTTCTTTCATTATGACTAAGGATAATTCTGCGGTATTCTGAACTATGGCGTTTCCGTCACCCGTATCAAGCAGTCGCATTTAGGCTGGCTAGCCGACACAAATTTTTGGTCATCTCTAACTTGTAGGCTTTAACATGGCTCAAACTACCAATGGACTTACGGCTCAAGGCATCAGCCCCAACATTCTCCTTGTCGGGATAATATAAGATATCAACATCATAATCCTTCAACAACTCAAGCCATCTCATCTGCCTTAGATTCAACTCCTTCTGTCGGAGTATATACTACAAGATCTTATGGTCGGTAAACAAATAAACATGAGTCCTATATAAATAATGACGTCATATATTCAAGGCAAATACAATGGCCTCTAACTCAAGATCACGAGTCTAGTAGTTTAGCTCGTGTTTCCTCAACTATCTCAAAGCATATGCAATAACCTTGTTGTGATGTATTATAATACAGCCTAGGCAAACTCTAGAGGCATCATAATATACAACATAGCCATATGTACATTCTGAAAGTACAAAAACAAGTGTTGATGTCAATCCATTGTTCAACTCTTGAAAACTTCGCTTGCACGCATCTGACCACTGAAACGTTATCCCCGTGTGAGTGAGCTTAGTCATAGGTGTCGAAATAGAAGAAAAAACTTATACAAACCTTCGGTAATAACCTGCCAAGCCCAAGAAACCATGAACCTCCATAGGAGTTGTGGGCCTCGGCCAATTCTTTACTGCCTAAATCTTTTAACTATCCACTTACCTTTCCACGAAACTATATGGCCCAGAAAGGCAACTGAGTTCAACAAGAACTCACATTTGGAGAACTTGGCATACAACGTACGATCTTGGAGAGTCTGCAATACCACTCGTAGATGATTCACATGATCTACCTCAGTCGGTGAATACACCAAAATATGATCAATGAATACAATTACAAAGATATCGAAGAACAGCTTGAAGACCCGATTCATGAAGTCCATAAAGGTCGTTGGTGCATTAGTGAGCCCAAATGACATCACAAGAACTCAATGTGATAATACTTGGTCCAGAGGTTATCTTCGGAATATCTTGCTCCTTTACCCTCAACTGGTGATACCCAGATCTCAAATCAATCTTTGGGAAGTACTTAGCACCCTGTAATTATAAATTGTCAATCCTCGGATGTGGATACTTGTTATTGAAAGTAACTTTATTCAGT
Source organism: Anisodus acutangulus (assembly GCA_029783415.1). Classification (NCBI taxonomy): domain Eukaryota; kingdom Viridiplantae; phylum Streptophyta; class Magnoliopsida; order Solanales; family Solanaceae; genus Anisodus; species Anisodus acutangulus. The sequence continues at coordinate 12,284,753 of CM056501.1, forward strand.
TGTCTATAGTCAATGAACATCCTCATAGAACTGTCCTTCTTATGAACAAATAATATCGGTACACCCCACAATGACGTACTAGGCCTGATAAAGCTCTTCTCCAATAAATCCTGCAAATGTTCTTTCAACACCCTTAGCTTAGCAAGAGCCATTCTGTAAGGAGGGATACATATAGGTTAAGTATCTTGAAGCACATCAATGGTGATCTCTCTCTCAGAAGAATGACCTGAACTTTTTCTAGAAAAACATCTGGGAATTCATTCACAACAGGAACAGACTGAAGGGTCAGAGACTCTGCATTTTTATCTTTGACTCACACCAGATAATAGATATAGCCTTTAGAAGTCATAAACTTTCCCTTAGGCGTATCTGAGTTACCCTTCCATTCTAGGGTCGGTTCACCTGGAAAACTGAACTTAACAACCTTTGTTCGGCAATCGACATTGGCATAACATGATGCCAACCAATCTATACACATAATAATATCAAAATCAACCATTGGTAGCTCATCTAGATCAGCTAAAGTATGACAATTGCAAATTTTCACTATACAACCTCGGTAGACTCATCTAGCCATAATTATCTCGTAGACCGCGTATCCACTTCATATGTCTTAGACAATAACTTTGGCTCAAATAAAAACTTACTAGAAACAAAGGACATAACAAAGGACAAAGTGGAGCTAGGATCTATCAATGCATATACATCAAAAGCGAAGACGGATAATATACCTGTGACAACATCTGGAGATGACACTAAGTCTTGTCTACTTGATAGGGCATATATACAGTTCTAAACACTGCCTAAACTATACGCTTCCCCCTGCCTTTACCTCTACATGCTGAGGTTTATGGTCCATTACCAGGAGGATATACACTCGATGAAGAACTATTGTCGACCCTGTCAGCTGCACCGGACCACCTCTACATCTGCTCGAATAGTGAAGCATGTAATGACCAGGGCATCCATACTAATAACATGTATCTGAGCCCTGATGACTCTGCCCTGGATGTACCATACCACACTGGCCACAAGGTGGTAACAGGGGCCTCACCAGACTTGAACCTACCTGCCCCTAAAAACCAAAAGTCCTCAAACTCTTACCTGGTCAAAACTGTGCATATCTATCGTAAATAGGCCCCTGAAATGACATGGAGAACTACTAGTAAAAAGGGGTAGAGATCTAGTAAATAGTTGCATAGAAACACATGATGCCTCCCCGTACGACCCGACAGATCTAGGTCACTTACTCAATTCTCTCTCGGCATCTTTGTCAGCTCGAAACTGGCTCTTAGGATCATCTACATTCTGAGCATACGCCTGTATAGAGATATCCATAACATGAAAGTTATTTTACACACTCCAATCAAATATGGGTGAAGACTTGCTATAATCTGATGAACTCGAGCCCTCATCGTGCTCACAATAGTCGGAGCATACCTAGCCAATGAATCGAACTGAAGGTTGTTGTCTCGTACACTCATACCCCTCTGTTGGAGGTTCAATAACGATCTACCATAGACTCACATGCCTCCAGTGGAAAGTAATGATCCAGCAAAGCATATAAGAATTCCTCCCATACTGCTAGAGGTGCATCTGGACCTCTGGACTGTTCCAAAGTAGCATACCATAAAATAGCCAAATCTCATAGCATGAAGGATGCCAGATCTACTGCCTCAATATCTGTATCATGCATAACCCTAAATACCCTCTGTATCTGATTAATAAATTTCTGAGGATCCGCATCTGGATCAGTACCAGTAAACACTGGCAGGCTCAACCCGAGACTCTCGGGCTCTAGAACTCCCTGCACTATTTGAAGACCCAGCTCCTGTAGATGCTCTTATATGTTGTTGTTGTGAAGCTACGATTTGTGTCAATAACTAAATGGCACTCAAAACACCCTGCTCAGTAGACTTAAGTAGAGGAATTGGGGGAACTGGATTCTAATGAGCTGGAGGTGTTGTATCCTGAGGAGCTGGGGTACTGTGCCTCCTCTGATCTCCTCAAGTGGGGGCCGAGTACGTGATATGTGATAATGTGACTCACCCTCCGTCTCAACTCTATTACACTAGCCAGCCGGGGCATTTCTAGTACTTTCGCCACTATCTGCACTAGCGCGTCGACTAGCGATAGTCTTTCTAGTAACCGACATTACTGAAAAGGGATAAAGCATGAATTAGACTCGAATTTTTATAACTCAGATCTATATCACAATGTAGGAGATGAAATAATAGTAACCATACCTAAATTCCCGGCAACCTCTCGCTTATAAGTTTGGTGCACAACACACCTATAAATAAGACTCTACTAGACACGGCTTGTAGACTCCCTAGGAATGACCTTCTCTGATACCATATTTGTCACACCCCAACATGGGGAGGTGTGGTTGTCACCCGATACCACACTTGCCCGAGGGTACCACTCTGAAACAATACTTTTGCACGTGTAGAAACTCCGTCTGACAAGGCCTTACAAAAATATAATCTGAATAGCAACATATTCAATACAAATGAGGAGCCGACAAGGCCACAATTTGTAAATTGGAATACAATCTAGACATCTAAAACTAAATGAGGGAAACCAACCCAAAACAAGTATACATATATACAAGGCCTTAGTACAAGATAATAACAAGGCCGGCAAGGCCATACATCACCTCTATAAAGACCGACCACGCTTATAAGCCTCTATGACTAACAGAACTGTCATATGGTCGGAACAGGGCCCCGACCAACCCATTATCTGAATATATACATAAGACACAACTCAAACACCTTGATCGAAAGCTCTGAAATAAGTGAAGCTTACCAACCAACAACTGAGACTCAACAATTCCTATTAGGGAGGTTTATCTAGGCCTCTACCTGATCCCGCATCATGAAATACAACGCCCCCAACAAAAGGGATGTTTGTACGAATGAAATGTACTAGTATGTAAGGCATGAATGAAAACATGAAAGTATAAACTGTAAAATAGAGCATAATAAGCAATTGAATAACCTTATAAACTGAAATGCCTCTCAGGGGGAACATGGAAATCCAAACCACTTTCTGAGATTCATATATATGCATATGTACTGTACTATACATCCTCTAGCTTAAGTTATAAAACGGGTGTTATATATATACTTCCTCGCCCTCCGATTATAGACCGGGGTGTTTATAATACATACTTCCTTTCCCTTCGGTTATAGCTCGGGGAGTTCATAATAAGTATACATATTTCCTTGTCATCCAGTTATAGCCTGGGGTGTTCATTAACATACTTATATATCAATAGCACTATTGTCTCTTGACTTCATAGACTCTTCCTTTTTGGTTTTAAGATAACATTTTGTTTATTCTAATAGATGATTCGTTTATACGTTCTTTGTTGACAGTGTATGAAACTCAAAGGCACTCAAAATATAGCTAACAACCCAACTCATGCAAGGTATGATTTCAAGACAAGAAAGTACTCCCGACAAGGGACAAATAACTCAAGAGTAGAGTACATATTTGGACATTTTTTCCTTGGAAACCAATAGATAGGTCAGAATCCATGCTTCGAAAGAAGGGTTAGCCATTACATACCTCAATCGCCTTAGCTATGATGATCTCACGGGTTCTAGTCCACCTTACGAGAGATGATCTACATAACAAAATTAACGTGAATCATAATCGGATGAATAACCTAAGAATCAAATCACTACGACATTCTATTAGAGTGCACAATTCTCATATTTTTCTTTCATGGCAACCAAAGTACTATCAATCAATCTTCATCTACTACAGCACAACCAATATTACAACCTTCACACTCCATAACTTCCAGCCATAAACATCTCAAGAAACCAAATAAAACAATCCAACAATCATAATACCTCCATCATGGAGTTTACTTAAATCTCACAAGTTATCTTTACCAATTCAACTAACTAATCAAAGATGAGCTATAGAACATTTAGGAGTGGCAAGACCTTACCTTAAACAAACAAGATATCCTCCACAACAAGCTTTCTTCGAAGCTCTAGGAATCTCCCAACTTCACTCAACAGGTTAAAGAGGATTTCAAGATGATCTAAGTCTTCTAAGGGAGATCACATCATAAACTTATGGAAATGTTCTTCAATGATGGAGAAATTTTTGGAGAGTGTTTGGGAGCTATCTAGGTCGAAAATTAAATAACAAATGGGCTGCTCTCGAATTTCGCTTAAATAATACCCCTCCACCGCCTTCCTTCTATGGAAGGATCTGCAATGAAAATCCCCATCTGCAGCCGCATTTCCCACCACAAATGGTGGCCCCATCTACAACCCTGATTTTTGAGGTGAAATGGTTTCCGCGATGCATAACCCTTAGCGTATCGCGCTAACTTCGTCGAACTTTATCAATAAATATTTCTTTAAACCCAAATAACCTCTAACCTTTGATACACCTTCTTAACATTCCTTTAAGCCATAGGTGACCCTCAGAAATGGTCTCGAGTTACATGAACGGAAGTCAACTAACTACGCTCTCAGTCACATACAAAAGTACGAGGTGTAACATGAATAGTAACTTTCAACTAAAAAAATGTTGAAACCATCACCATACACCCATTTTATCAATTATGGCCAATGACTACTTCATCATTACTCTATAATTTTGTCATTAATTTGCCATCCACTAAATCTCAAACATTAGCAAGAACTGCACCCATAAATTGTTCTCATTGAGATCTAATTATGTCATCCCACCTTTACATCATCATATATTATCATTGGCACCATGATTGACTAACCATTAAATATTTAAGTAAACACCAAGAAAATAATGTAGATGAAATCACCTGATGCCTTTTGAAATTTCGGTCCACAAAGAAGAAATCCCTTCAGTTGTCGTCCATTGTTGTGTAAAGTGTTTCTCTTTTCTTTTTATTTTACTTGCCAAAAGTAATGTATTATGTTGGAACCCTAAGTCACTACGATGTATACGTCATAAGAAGTAGGTCTGACAGAATAACTCATCACAATAGTTTCCTAATTCACTTATTATTTTAACCACTTGGTATACCAAAAAAGTTTACCCATTTTGTCAAATACTTTAGTTACCTACTTATACCTTATATATGTGCAAATAATATTCCAAAAATTATCCGTCCATTAAATAACCATGCCACCCATTCCCGTAAGTCAAGAACACTATTTTAAAGCTACGAGAATAGTATTTTTTAGGGAAGTTAGTCTAAAAGTACAAAACGATCGAATGAGTCATTACATCACATACAATCAACAAACGTTCATCCTCGAACGGAAAAAATGGAAGGGAAGATACTTGAATCGGTGAAAAAATGGGGGTATCTACTCCGCATACTAGCCTTGGTCTCCCAAGTAGCCTCCTCGGCCGAATAATGCTTCCATTGGACATTTACTGAAATTATATCTTTGGACCTCAACTTCTTAACTTGCCTGTCCAATATTGCCACCGCTCTTTCTCAAACGACAAATTCTGATCGAAAACTAACGGGTTTCATTGGATGATGTAGGACCCATTAAAATGGTATTTCTTCAACATAAAGACCTGAAATACATGAGGAATACGGGACAAACTTGATGGTAAGGCTAACTTGTAGGCTACATCACCAACTCGCCGAAGGATCTCGAAAGGACTAGTAGACCTCGGGCTCAACTTGCCATTCTTCCAAAATCTCATCACGTCTTTCATGGGTGAAACCTTCAATAGAACATGATCCCCAATCATGCAACCTTTCATTGCACATACTCATTTTGTCTACTATAAGATGCGATGAGCTTCTCCTAAACTAACTTCACTCTGTCCAAGCAATCTCTCAACAAATTTGTGCCACACTATTTTACGTCAAATGAATCGAACTAAACAATCAGAGATCAACACCTCCTACCATATAATGCCTCAAACAATGTCATTTCAATACTCAAATGATAACTATTGTAGTAGGAAAACTCCACTAAGGAAAAACTGGTCCCAATGACCACCAAAGTCGATCACACATGCCCGCAACATATCCTCTAGAACCTGAATAGTCCGTATAGACTAACCATCTATCTATGGGTGAAATGTCGTACTGAGATCCATCTGAGTTCCCTTTCCTTATGAAAGCTCCTCCAAAAATGAGAGGTGAACTGAGTGCCTCGGTCTGAAATAATATAGATGGGCACTCCATGAACCTCACAATCTCCCTATTGTAGATCTTTGCTAACTTCTCTTAATCGTAGGTAGTCTAAACCAGAATGAAGTGCGCAAACTTAGTCAATCTATCAACGATAGCCCAAATGGTATTAAACTTGCCAAAGTATTCAGTAACCCTACCACAAAGTCCATAGCAATCCGCTCCCATTTTTACTCAGGTATAGGCATCCTCCGAGTCATACTTCCCGGTTTTTTATGATCATACTTAACCTACTGACAATTCAAACACTGAGATATAAACTCAACTATATCTTTCTTCGTCCTACACCACCAATAATGTTGCCTCAAATCAAGATACATCTTCATAGCACGAAGATGGATAGAATACCTAGAGTTGTGAGCCTCCTCCATAATCAACCTAGTCAAACCACCAACCCGAGGAGCACAAACTCTCCTTTTAATCCTCAGAACTCCTTCATCATTAGGAATCTCTTCCTTGTCCTCCCTCTTCAATACCTTATCTCGAATCTTGCATAACATTGCATCCTCAAACTATTAAGCCTTAATTTGCTCTAAAAGTGACAAGCTCGCCTCTACATAATACAGAACCTTGCTCGATTCTGAAATATAAAGTCTCATCATAATATTTGCCACGGACTGAACCTTCATATCCAAAGGATGCTCATCCACAGTCAAACATGCCAAGCTACTATACTCACTGACTTTCGGTTCAATGCATCCGCTACCGCATTAGCCTTGCCCGAATGATAAAAATGGTAATATCATAATCCTTGAGCAACTCTATCCACCTACGCCATCTCGAATTCAAATCCCTTTGATTGAGCACATGCTAAAGCCTACGGTGGCCCGTGAACACCTCACAATGGGCACAATACAGATAATGCCTCCAAATCTTCAAGGGAAAGACTATCGCCGCCAACTCCAAATCATAAATGGGGTAGTTCTTCTGATTCACCTTCAACTGCCTTAAAGCATATGTTATCACCTTCCTTCTTGCATTAACACACACCCCAAACTAATCTGTGAAGCATCATAATAATCGGAGATATCCTTGCCTTCTACTGGAAAAGCCAAAATCGGGGTTGAGGTTAAAAGAGACTTAACCTTTGAAAGCTCTCCACATACTCGTCCCACCATTGAAAAGGCACATTTTTAGTCAACTTGGTTAAATATGAAGCACTAGATGAAAACCCCTTCATGAACTGTGGATAATAACTCGTGAGACCTACAAAACTCTGAATCTCAGTCACCGAAGTAGGTCTGGCCCAATCTCTAACTATCTTAATCTTCTTAGGATATACTATGATACCATCCTTTAACACTATATGCCCCCAAAAACTCCACCGAGCTCAGCCAAAACTCGCACTTAGAAAACTTTGCATATAATGTCCTCTCCTTTAACAAACCAAGCACGATTCTCAAATGCTTCTCATGATCCTCCTTACTATGAGAATAAACCTAAATATCATCGATGAAGACAATGACGAAGGAATCCAAATAGGGCTTGAAAACCCTATTAATCAAATCCATGAGAGCTCTAGGTGCCTTGGTAAGCCCAAAAAGTGATAACCAAGAATCATAGTGACCGTAGCAGGTCCTGAGAGTTGTCTTCAGAATATCCTCCGCTTTAATCTTTGACTGATGATAACTTGATATCAAATCAATCTTAGAAAATACCGATGCACCTTAAAGCTGACATAACAAGTCATCAATGCGGGATATCGGATAATCAATGCTAGATATCGGATACTTGTTCCTAATTGTAACATTGTTCAATTGTCGATGATTAATACACATCCGCATAGATCCATAAGTCACACCTCAACCTTAAGATGGTGTGGTTGGCACACAGCGCCAGGATGGCCCGAGCATACCACCTATATATCATAACATGAATGTATAACCGTCTAGGCTGACAAGGCCTCAGAATGACAATCTCAAAAGGGCTCTGAATAAAACAACATGTAGTAATAGGAAACTAACCAACATATACATAACAAGGACGGCAAGGCCGTACATAATAATTGTACATTGACAACTAGTCTGCAAGCCTTTAAGAGTAATACAACATATTATCAGGTTGGGACAGGGTCCCTGACACACTAATAGTACAAAATGACATATACATAGCTCTGACTCGGTAATACTCCAGAAGGATGTGGAGCTCACCAACAAAAACTGATATATGGAGGCAGCCTACTGTGAAGTGTCCTCTCCTCTCCTACCTGAACCTGTGTGGCATGAAATACAACGTCGAAGCAAAAGGGAAGTCAGTACCAATAACATACTAAATATCTAAGGCATTAACAAAACATAATAATTATAAATTATAAAAATAGGGATACGAATCTACCTGAAACTCTGAGATAACCCTGAGGGTCATGACATGCACAATGATCAAACCTATTCTATAATCTCATTCTATGACACTACATCGACATTGTATCTCTAACTGTTCAATTGCCCAACTGATCAGTGGTAATTGCCTAACTGGCCGTGGCCCGGTGTTGAGTACGTGTCTGCTCTACCGGTGGTAAATACATCACTGCCCAACCGATATTCATTCGGTGGTGTTCATAATCTATTGTACTAGTAATAGCTCTTTTGACTTCTTTATCTAGTAAGACTCTCCTCTTTTTTTAGAATGACACTTGGTCGGTTACACGAATAACTCTTATTGACACGCTTCTTCTAGGAGGTACATGAGAGATAAGAAATTCATATAGCCAACATACAAACCAACCTATACAGGATACGATATCAAGACAGAAAAGTATTCCCAACAAAGGACAAACAACTATGTAGTTAAGATACTTCTTTGACAATTCATTTAGAAATTGATATATATTTGAAAGTCATATCTTCAAAAGGAGGGTTAGTCTTACATACCTCTCATCATCAAACCAACACAATCTGCGATATACGCAAGTCGTATATCACTTCAATCTATAACAAAATGATAATATAACCATTGTCAATCAAGGGAAACTAGAATACAATTTACCGAGCAACAAGCCCATCTCATAACAACAATCAACATTTCTCTATTACCTTCCCTTTCTTTACACCACCTCTACCACAACAAAAACAATATATTCAAGCTATTATTCAAAATTTACAGCCATAAAAGGCCATAGATACACCCTCAAAATAGTACAATTTACAACACAACTACGATTTCTGATCTTTACTTCACGACTTTCAATCATACAAGCTAGATATAACTTCTACAAGCTCAAATACATGGACAAGAGGATGAATCTTACCTCAAACAACAAGAACAACCTCTTAACCAACACTTCCTTCAACTTAAAGAAACCTTCGATCTGCTATAATCTGAAGAATAATCTATGTTAGAATTATGTAATCGACGTGGGTATAACCTTTACGTCGTTCTCTATTTTGCTTATGCGTAGAGATTTAATCTCTTGGGTGGAGTCACGTTTTTTCCCCTTGAAGGGAATATTACGTTACTGTAAAAATATGTTTATTTAGTACATCTTCAATTAAAAGAGATCTCAATATCTTATTCTTCCTTTTGGACCAAGGGACCCACATCATTAGCCATTAAATGATTAGAGGTTATTTTGATCCTCAAGATACAAATGCCACAGGATGCTTTATACTTTGCATAATCACGTTTTTCTATTTCGACATAGTTCCACATGTATATATGGTTGTGAACACAATATAAATCCATTTGTCCTTATTTAATTCATTTGTCACCCATGATACTTTAATAACTAATCAATTGCTCATGTAATTAATTATTTCTCTCATTTTACATAAATGCTAAATAACTCTTGACATACTTAATATACTCATTATCATGACCATGTATAATAGCATTAGTCCATAGCCACATTTACACACGCAAAATATTATTTCCAATCATCGACATTCCACTTGTTAAATAATATAGAATTTTGGGACTTCATCTTTTTATATACTGAGCTCTTTATTTGCATACTTGAATATGACCAAAATTCTCCGGGCGTGGGTAAATTTTCTCATGTTGGACGATTCACTTTCCTAGTAAAAAAAATATGAGGTATTATAGCTTGAACCGTATTTCATTCAAATAAATGTCGAACCTCGATGAAACTCATTTTCTTCAATTGGTTTAAATTCTAATCCTCATGGCAAATACTATCATTCTAACTACCTATACACTTGGGGATAACCTCATTTTCCTCTACTTATGTCATCTAACTTGTACGCTTTGTAACGCATGAAAATATGAGAAGTAATATCCTCCCTCCCTTAGAAACATCCGTCTTCGAATGTGGAGGTGGTATAGGGAGGGTCAACTTATTAGGGAGCCTACAAAAATTTGGAAATAGTCGCCCCTACATTTGGGCACTATCCAACACCTGCAAACAGTCAAAACCCACCATATGTGCTTCGCTGAGCCAAAACAAATATCATATATATATATGTCGAACCTCACACGGTCATCGTATACCAAATGTAATCATCGTAGGTCCACAACTCACCTTATGATCTACTAGTTCGTGTCGAGTTGTGCTGTAATATTTCATCTTAAACCTCGTATTTCTAGATATTACAGTTCACTGCCTAGTGTAGCTACGTTGAAATACTTATTTCACAATGTAGATGTCACACCAGACTTATAAACAAGGTAGCATATATGAAAGTAGAATCCAAATTGGTCAATGCGTATATACTATGAGAAAAGAGGAAGGAAACACCATTGATATACCTGCAACAATGCCAGGAATCTCCTGGTCCTTCCGTCATATTAAAGCGTAATTATCGTTTTAGCTACCGTTGGGGCCAGATGCTCCATTCCTACCTCAGCCTCTACCAGCCACTGTCTGATTTGCTGAGCCATACCACCTCTATCCATCATCGGGAAATCTCGCATAAAATGACTAGGATCCCTACAGGTGTAACATACATTATAACCCTGGCGACATTTCCTAGAATGGGCCCTACCATACTGCTTACATCACGGATGAGGTGGTTCCATCAGCGCCGATCTTCTTCATTGCTGAAAACTCAAAGCATGTGAACTCTAGGTCAGTCAAGAATAACCATACCTATCATACTATGGCCCCTGGGCTTGGGGAGAGGCACTAGCTGCAGGACATGCTGAGTGCTTAGGGTCATTCCAATAGCTCTCACTTTGGATAGCAGATCGATCCTTCTTATGCTGACTTCCATCATGATCCTCTAGGTTTCGCCATTTCCGATCTTCCAGTTTCTAAGTGTATGCCTAGATGTAATAGTATCCATGCCCATAATTAAGGAGGCCGTAGTACACTTATTAATCAGATATGTCCCCAAACAGTTCACAAACTGATGCACCCGATCACTCATCCCAGCCATGATCATAGGAGCATACCTAGCCAATGAATTAAACTGAAGGCTATACTCCAGTACGCTCATATCACCTTGTTGAAGAAGTAGAAACTTATCTTCTTTATCCCGTTGGATCTCTATTAGTACATAATGTTGCAAAAAGGCCTCAGAGAACTCTTTCTATACCGTTGGTGGTACACACGTCCCCTAGACTGTGCCAATATCTCATACGACATAACTGTAACATCTTGAAATCTATAAGAAGCCAACTTTACCACCTTGGTATCGGTAGCATGTATTACTTGTATTGTATTGTACATCTGATCTAAGAAATTATGTGGGTCTTCATGCGGGTGAGATCCCATAAATACCAGAGGATCCATATTAATAAAATCCCAGACCCTTGAACTGACTGCCTTATCATAAGATCCAATACTCATACCCTGGCGCTGGGCTTTAGCGGCCACCAATCGATTTAGTAATTGTACTACACTTTGCATATCCATATCCTCGTCATGAGTATCAAGTGGAGGGACTGGAGGTGCTAGTTCTCTCGATTCCTGTCATGCCCCAAACCAGAAGGGCACAACTGGCACCATATCCCAGTCGTGCCCCTCCGGTTTAGGGCATGACAAACTTTGTATCAAAGCAGATCTGTCCAGGGATGTCTACAAGCCGTGTCTAGTAGAGTCTTATTTATGAGTATGTTACGTGTCACACTTATAAATAGGAGGTTGTGGAACATTTAAGATGGTTACTCTCCTTTCATATTCTAGATCGTGCAATGACTTTTCCCCGACGAGTTACAGCTAGCCAGGATATTAAGGAAGAATTTAGAGAGGATATGAGAGGTACGATCTCTATTAAGCTAGACCCGTCTGAGTCCCAGAGTGAGGAAGTTATGAGATGTATTCCCTGTATTGAGACCAATCCATCTATAGACCAGTGTGATTCACTTCCTCAGATAGCACCAGTTCCACCAATACTAGAGGAGCTAAAAGAAGCTCCAGCATCATTAGCTCTACTTGGCCCACCCCTGACTCTATGTGATAGGGATATGAGAAAGGTCGTACATGTATTGACACAGTTAGTTGCTTCGCATGCTTGGCGTATCCTGAGGTCCTTTGATAGTAATAGAGCCCTTGAAATGTCAGGGAGCTCACAGCCTAAGGAATTTAAGGAGTGAGAGTCATTTATATTTTCAAGAGATGATTCTGATAAAGTTAGGGGAAGGACCAAGAAAGTTAGGATGGTTAGTGATTTTAGAAAATTGTCAGGTGGTGATAAGTTACAACAGATTGGGTTTATGCAGCGATTCGTGCGAGACCAGAGTTCTCAGGTAAGGCCGGTTCAGGGTTAACAGACGTCGGTGTGTCAGGATCGTGTTACTATAGGTAGAGTAGAGCCGCCCCAGCCATTGTGTCCTCGGTGCGCTCAAACACATGGCATCCAATGTCGTGTACGTTTGGGAGTTTGTTTCTAGTGTGGTATCAAGAACCACAAGATACGAATGTGTCCGAAACTAAAGCATAAAGATCAAGATATGAGTGAGTATGATATCTTTCTTTTTATGAGTTGATATCAAAACCGTCGTATATTTATATTATTGATATTCTAATATTATTGTTTTTGAACTTTACTGCATTATCGGGGATTAGAGAATTCTAATGAGAATAAGTTACAAATATAACACAAGAGATTGAAGCTAATTCTAAGATTTGAACGATAATTAGGGTCATACCTATGATCCATTAAGTTAAATGGATATAAGCCTTCAGCCATGTTGTGACAAATATATAGACAAGTTCTTTTTATGGAATGTACGATTTTTATTAAAGTGTTAACCAAATATAAGAGAAAGACTCGAGTAGATAGTTTCTGACCTTATGGATAAGTCTTGCTATATAAGCAAAAGTATTAGAGGTAGATAATAGAATAGGACATAAGAAAAGTATGAAGGAAGTTTTACAGCTAATTGCATCAGTAGCTAAGTGCGGAAACATCGATCAACTAAACAATGAGACAAGTCAAAATAAAGGGAGTCAAGAATCAAGGATGTTTTACAAAATGAGAAATGGAAAACATCGAAGGGTTGGTATGAAATCAAGTAAAGTAATATGAATAACCAAAGGGGGATCTTGAGAAAGCGGAAGTAAAATAGGGGAGTATAGCAAGAACTGTAAGCAAGGGAAGGCAAGGAAAAAGGGTGAACTTAGAGGTTTAAAGCACTAATGGGCTATGTTTTCTTCAACAACAAATTAGCAATACCAATAGATATTTTCAGAAGGTCAATCTAGTCATAAATCCAAGGGACACTAAAATTAGAGGACGGCTTAAGATAGTCAGAACAAAAGCTACCGACTAGAAGTTCGTTGGACTCTCTCACGTGTTAGTAATACAGTATTGAATGAACAAAGGAATGGAACAGGGAAAGTAATTATAGAAGAAGAACTCTGAGTATGACTTGTAAAGAATTCCCTGACAAGCTACGTAAACCAAAGTTGAGTTCATTGAAAAGAAGTATGTCAACAAAACGTACGACTCTCTACGTATATAGATCCCTTTAAATAACCTCGGAAAGAAAAAGGAAGGTCACTCTAAGATCAGTTATGACAAGATTACGGGTTCATGGAAAATGTAGAGGCGAATAGGATGTCAAATGTAGAGTAATGACTTATTTCCCTAAGGGAGAAGATGAGACAGTAAAGCATTACACCGGAAACATTCCTTGTTAATAACAAGAAGGGTAAAATGGATGTAAATTTAAATGATAGGGAAACAAAATGACCTTGATCTACAAATTGATGATCAGAGAGTCAAGTACTTTAAACAAGAGGATGTTAATTTGAAGAAGAAGTCAATGCAAGAAGAGTAATCATTAGAGTTTGAGATACGAAGGTAGACTGGCAAAATAAACGATAATGAATTAAAGAGGAACCAAATAACAGCTACATAGGAAGTGAAAGAAAAAACTTGGAAATATTCACATGTTATAGTCGTTTCAATTGATTCATTATTTCAGAGTAATGACCTCGGGAAGTAATGTAGATGAAAACAGTTATGAGAGAGCAAGTACATGTTTAAAAAGGTTTCAAAGGAAGTGAAACATTACGTACAAGATGTGAAACTAATATTGGAAGTAAACGTTGGGGTATTATTTACAAAGAAAGGAAGGTCGGGGATCTAGCATGAGGGTGAATTGTTAAGCAAAGTTAACTTCTTTTAAATTATGAGTGCCACTACAAGAGATCATGTTCAAGATTTATTATTTACTGTATACAATAACAGGATGATGGAAGCAAAGGACGATGTCAGAAATTATAGATATACAAGAGTTCTAAAAGATAAGGGGTCTAGAATAAAGTTACAAGGAAGGAGTAGCAACAGAACTTAAAATAAGAAACCATTAGTAATGGACGACAGAGAAAGAGGATAAGAAGGAAATATCCCTCCTTGTAGATCTAGCTTGTTAAATAAGAGTAAAAGGGTCGAACCAATATCAGAACTGATATGCCTACTCATAGGCTGTAAATGTTGATAAATAAGCAAATTCCAAGGGGAAAAGGAAGTGGTAAGAGGTCTCCAATAGCTAATGGAATGGAAAATGCATGATAATCTCAAATATAGGGGTATACTAATTCATAACAGTGTAAATTCCCCTGTTATGACTAAAGGGTATGAAATGTCGATATGAAGACCTCATGGAGAGAAAACTAGAAGGAGTATGCGATAAGGGGAAACCTTCAGTAGAAAAGGGATCTTGTAATATCAGGGTCGATTGCGTATTAGGATAGAGGTCCATTATTCACACTATTCTATTCATCCTAGAATGTTAAAGATATACCATGATGTCAAAGGATTACATTGGTAGGACGACATGAAGGAAACCATTCTAGGTTTCGTGGCTTAATATTCCAGTTGCTAACTGGACAAAATAAAACATTAGGAAATCAATGGATTGACATGAAATAAAGTAACCCAATATGGAAATGAGATGTGATTGGCATAAGATTCGTTACAGATATTGCAAATTATAATCCACACGGACGACTATGGATAGTTCGACAAAAATCAGTTTACTTTTAACGGACAAGTTACCAAAGGTTATTATAAAATGGAAGGGTGGATGAGGTAGATCGGGTACATAATATTTTCGCCTCTATTACGGTTAATAAAGGTGCTCAGTTACGTATAACTTATGAAAGTCCTCTCAAAGAAACTTAGGTACATAAGATAATTCTATCACAAGTGAAGCATACAATTCAGACACTCAAAGATATATTACAAGCAAAGATGCCAAAATTTTCAAAAGGATGGGATAATCAATCACCGCCTATTGAATTTGCGTACAACAGTAGTTATCATAGTGAAGGTCATAACAATACATTTTAAGCTTGATGGCATAGCCCTTATGAATCATGTTACAGAAAGAAGTGTGGATATCCTATAAAATATTGAGAGGCAGAATTGTTCGCACCTGATTTAGTGTATCAGGCTATACAAAAGTCAACCGTGTTCAGGAGTTTTTGTACCGAGAAATGTCAGAAATAATTTTCTGATATGCAACGACGAGGCTTAAAAAATCAAGTCAATGATCAGGTCTTCTAAGAAATCTCGCTCATGAAGAACGTAACAAGGTGGTAAGATAAGTTGACCAAGATATGTAAAGTCATACAGAGGATATTAGGCCAATCGGCTTGTGAGTCAGAGGTGCCCTTGGAATTAAAACATGTGCACCAGCATCCATGTTTCTATGTTGAAGGAATTCATTTTAAATCCCCCTCAGGTAGTGCTGATAGATGAGGTACAAGAAAGAGGTTCAAATTACTATAAGGAACGAGAATGTAAAAGATGACTGCAAAGGAAGCAGAAGGAGAACTCATTTAATCAATTCAAAGATTCCATACGAAATGTGTATACCTTGGTATGTCACAATAATGTTCTTACAAATCTCTCATTCCATACAGAGGTGACACATAAGGTTAAAGAATGGTATGACCAGGCGATGAAATACCTATGTAAGAGGTAAGATCGTATTCAAGCGATTATTACTGATGTTGGTATCTGTGGTAAACTTAAAAGGATAATATTGCATTATATAATCTAGCGAGAAAAAAATATTAAGGACTATGTCCAAATGTTCCAAGATTCACTAAGAGTTGATTATACCCTGATATGACTCGACGTTCAAGTATGAATGTTCCTAAGGAGGGAAGGATGTTAGACACCGTACTATCATGTTAGAATTTGTCTTAAGTGAATATATATGATCCGGAGAGTTTAAGGACCTTTACAAAGATAATGATGGGATAACGTAAGTGTTAAGGAAGTATTGTGAGAGTTGGAAGTTAAACGAATCAAAGATGTTATAACTCGTACTTTCGTGGTAAAACTAGGAGTGATTAATATGTTAAGGAGTTCATGTTTTATGGTATTTGAATCATATAATATTCGTATGTTAAGTTTTGAAGTAAAGAAATTTGTAAAACAAAAGTCGGCAAAAGCTATTGCAAGTTACGTTCATATTTTTACTGAAATTTGGGTCTAATGTCACTGAGATTTTCTCCCAATATTCTTGGTGTTACGGGGTGGTACACCCACGAAATTAAAGGTCTACAAGTCTAGTTTCTAACACATTAAAGTGTTTGTCAATGCAACATTGGAGTAGAGAGATATTTGTATTTTTGTGAGACTGTGCATGCATCCCCTTAGGGGACCCACTTAGGCGATGGCCGACTTTATTTTTAAAATGATTTGGACGACCATTCTTGTTCATTTTTTTACCCAACATCATCCCTACACTCATCCTAACCCTCCTAAATATATTCCAAAGGTTCAATGGTGATTCCAAAGTGATTACACCATATTTCCACATCAAAAGTTAGGTATGGTGAAGAATAACACTTCTATGATGTTGTGATGATGTTCAGGGTTATTGCGAGCTTAGAGCAGCCTGGTTAAAAAATTTTGGTGTTGTATAAGGTATTAAATCACTCCCCTAGTTTTTCTTAAGCTTTTACAGTGTTGGATAGGTTGTTTGGATAATAAGATGTACAAGGTAGCTTGTGGAAGTTGATTGTTTCATTACTTGTGTTGTTGGGCCGTTAGACTGATATGATGTTAAAAATGGTTAGTCCAAGTTATATATGTATTCTTTGTTTTATTATTATTGTGGTAAGGTAAGGAATTTGGGGGAGGTACTGCTGAACTTTCCCTAAAATTACCTAGTTACTTGATATGTTACTAGTTGTCTTAGAGTTAAACTTTATATGGGATTTTTGTTGTTGTCCTTTTGTTGGACTGTTTTGAGGCTATGTATAAGGCTTACTATGGCTGGAAATTAAAGTAAATGACTTGGTTATGATATTTTTGTTGTTATTATTGTTGTCTACGTGTTGGTTATGTAGATGAGGTTACGAACTAAAAGAAAGAATAGCCACAAGAATGCTTAAAAGTTATTTGTGATATGGTAACTCTTGTTGGTAACTATTGTTGTTATTAAAGATGAATAAAAGGTGTGAAAATTTTATGAATATGTTTGTTAACTTGTTGGCTATGTTGTCAAGTTGAAGTTGAGGCAAAGAAAGGAATAGAAGGGCTTGAATGGATTCAATCGGAGCTCGCAACTCATCGTAATGATTAGTAGATTCGTTGGTAAGACTTGTGTACTTGGTTTGTTGTGTATAATAAGGAGTATTACGGAATGTTTGAATTGGAATTGTTGAAGCAAGAAGGCAAAGGCATGTTAAGGAACTTTCTTTCATTCTTTTGGCATGATTCCAACAAACGTAACGTAAACAGACAATATTCATAAACGGCTATATTTTTAGAAGCTAGAAACTTATGTTTGTTGGCTTCCATGGTATGGTCGATCCATGTCACTTTGTTCATTGGTTCTCACTGAAACATATGTTGACAATGTTTATTCCATAATGATAATTGGAGGTGTAACGACCTTACATCACTCCAATAAGTTCATGATGTCTCTTTATGGATCTTTATGCATTGATCATATATAAGAAAATGTATAAGGATGTTATTCATGCATATATATTACTCATAAAAGCATGGATATGGCATTCTTACTTTACCACTGAGCTACGGCCAGTTGGGAAGTTATGTATCTTTATTTACCACTGAGCTATGGTCGGTTGGCCAGTTATTCATATTTATTTACCACCTAGCAATGGCCGGTTGGGCAGTTATACATTTACCACCGAGCTATGGCCTATTGGGCAGTTATACATTTACCATCAAACAACGGTCGGTTGGGCAGTTACCACTGATCAATTGGGCAGTTAGAGATTATGATATTGAGATGAGTTTGTGTGTGGATTTAATGACATCATATATATATATATATATATATATATATATATATATATATATATATATATATAATATTCATGCATATTATGTCCTTCAACGACAATTCTGAGTGAATGTTGATCTTCTTGTCCCTTATTACATTGATGTTTTTATTGATATTGTTTATTTACCTTACATACTTGGTACTTTATTTGTACCAACGTTGTGTTGCATGCCCGTAGGTCCTGATACACAGGTTGACGGTCCTTCTTATAGGCTATCAGCTCAGCAGAAGGTGTTGGTGCACTCCACGTGCTCCTGAGTTTTCTTTTGGGTAAATATGTTTTTGTATATATATTTATGGGCATGGCTGGCCCTATCCCAACTTGTATGACGTTTATGTGCACTTAGAGGCTTATAGACAGATGTCATGTATTCAGATGTTTGTACGGTTGTGTCCAGCTATGTTCGGTTGTATAGTTGGTTATAATGGTCTTGTCGGCCCGTACTCTCATAGATATTCTCACTTATGTCATCTCGAGTCACTAATTATAGTATTATCTTCCATATGTCTTTAAATTGATATAAATGGCCCACATGGCCCTCAATGTATATCATAAATGATGGTTAATGTATGTTACGTTGGTGCTCGATTGAGTAGGCACCGAGTGTCAGTCGTGCCCCTCCAGTTTTAGGCGTGAAAGTTCCTCTACTGTTGGCGGCGGGTCTAATGAATCATGTGAAGGTATCACATCTATACTATGGGCCTTGCTCTGGCCCTTACTAGCAGGTGGTTCTCTACTCGTACCCTCGTCGTCTAATGCCTTTCCCTTTTGACAAGCTAAAGCTTTTCTGTTCAGAAGCATTGTTGTATTCAAAACAAGGCAAAGGTTAAGAGTCCAATTCCTTACACCTCAGCTCTATTGCATGATCTAGAATAAGAAGGAAAGGTAACCATCTTAAATTCCCGATAGCTTCCTGATTAAAAGTGTGGTGCACAACACACCCACAAGCAAGACTCTACTAGACACGGCTTGTAAACTCCCTAGGATAGACGTGCTCTGATACCAAGTTTGTCATGGCACCCGGCTCTTGGATGGCCCGAGCGTACTTCCTGTATATCATAACATGAACATATAACCATCTGGGCCGACAAGGCCTCAGAATTACAATCTCAAAAGGGCTCTAAATAAAACAACATATAGTAATAGGTAGTTAACCAACATATACATAACAAGGTCGGAAAGGCCGTACATAATAATTATACAGTGAACACTAGTCTGCAAGTCTCTAGGAGTAATACAACATATCATCAGGTCGGGACAGAGCCCCCGACATACCCATAGTACAAAATGACATATACATAACTCTGACTCGGTAATACTCCGAAAGGATGTGGAGCTGACCAACAAAAAATAATATCTAAAGGCAGCCTACTCTGGAGGGTCCTCTCATCGCCTACCTGAACCTGCGTGGCATGAAATATATCGTCCAAGAAAAAGGGGCATCAGTGCGAATAATGTACTGAATATGTAAGGTAATAATAAAACATAATAATAAGAAATTATAAAAAGAGGGATACAAATCAACTTGAACCTCTGAAATACCCCTGAGGGAAAAGACATGCACAATGATCATACCTATTCTATAATCTCATTCTATGACACTACGTCGATATCGTAGCTCTAACCGTTCAACTGCCCAACTGATTAGTGGTAACTTCCCAACCGGCCGTAGCTCGGTGGTGAGTACATGTCTGACCTACCGGTGATAAATAGATCAATGCCCAACCGATATTCGTTTGGTGGTGTTCATAATCTACTGTAATAGTAGTAGGACCTTTGACTTCTTTAGCTAGTAAAACTCTCCTCTTTCTTTAGAAGGAAACTTGGTTGGTTACAAACCAACCTATATAGGATACGATAACAAGACAGAAAAGTATTCCCAACAAGGGACAAACAACCATGTGATTAAGATACTTCTTTGACAATTCGTTTAGAAATCGATATATGTTTGAAAGTGATACCTTCGAAAGGAGGGTTAGCCTTACATACCTCTCGTCATCAAACCAACACAATCCGCGATATATGTTTGAAATTCATAGTTATATGCTTGGGGATAACCTCATTTTCCTCTATTTATGTCGTCTAACTTGCACGCTTTATAACGCACGAAAACATGAGATGTAACACCATCGTTATTCTTCCCGAACAACACGGGAGCACCCCAAGGGAAACACTAGGTCTATTGAATCTCTTGCCTAACAAATCTTTCAATTGCTCCTTCAACTCTCTCAACTTGGATAGCGTCATCCGATATGGCATAATAGAAATAGGCCGAGTTCATGGCTCCAAATCGATGCAAAAACCAATAATTTGATTAGATGGCATACCAAGAAAATCTGTCGAAAAAACATCTAGAAATTCTCTCACCATGGACACCGACTCAAGGGATGGAACATCCATACTAGTATCCCTAATATGAGCCAAATAAGCCAAACACCCCATATTTACCAATTTCTTCCACTCCAACCTCGGAATACTCGGCATAGCCAACGTGACTATCTTAGCATGACAATCCAAAATTGCATGATAAGGCGATAGCCAGTCTATGCCTAGTATAGTGTCAAAATCCATCATATCAAGAATAACCAAATCCACCCAAGTGTCATACTCCATAAAAGTAACCACACAAGATCTATAGACTCGATCCACTACCACAAAATTAACAACATAAGTAGAGACACATATAGGCACATCAAGTAAGTGATACAACATATCCAAACCCGTAGAGAAATAAGCAGATACATAGGAGAAAGTATATCCCAAATCAAATAAGACTGAAGCTAGCTGATGACAAACCAAAATAATACATGTAATGATAGCATCAAAAGTCTCGACCTCTTGTCTACCAGGAAAAGTATAGTAATGGGCATGTCTACCCTCGGACTGTGTGCCTCAATGACCACTACGACCACCCTGAGATCCACCCCTCACTGACCAAGAACATCCTCTAAAGAAATGGTGATCACCTCAGCCAAATTGTGAACCTCATCTACTAGAATACCTGCATCATTTAGCTTGCGGTGTTGGGGCCTATAGTCCTGATATTAGGAGCTCTGTTAGGCTCCACTATATCAAAGTTTGGGATAATCAATCTCGGAATACCCTGGATCACCACACTCAAACATGCCCTGCTAGACATGGGCTGCTAAACTAGCACCGATGAACCCGAATGACCCCCACGATCTTAAAATCGAGAGTAAGAATCTCGGGAAGTCTGCCCGGAACTATACCCACTATGCCCTGAAGGACCACATATTTAAACTCATCTACTAGAATACATGCCTCTTCTAACTTGCGATGTTCGGGCTTTGTTCGGCTCCACTCTATCTAAGTATGGGATAATCAATCTTGGAATACCTGGATCACCACACTCAAAACACGCCCTGCTCCATGGGCAACTGAACTGACACTGATGAACTCAAATGATCTCCATGATTTGAAAATTGAGAGTAAGAATCTCGTAAAGTCTGCTCGAAACTGTAACCACTATGCCCTGAAGGACCACCTGCTAAAACCTAAAGCGTTGACTGGATGGGGCAATTGGACTGATAATGATGACCTCTATCATAGTGACCTCCACCTCTATATGGACTACCGAAACTGCCAAATCTGCGGGCCCTATTCCCAATACCTCTGCCATGTGTCTGACCCTCACTAACTCAACCTCCTTGGAATGTTCTACCACTAACTGAACAAAGCTCCAGAACCTACAACCTATAAGGTCTCCCATCAAAAAAGAAAGATCAAACCATTCACAAACTATCTCACCCTTTTACCCTCAGTGGGGAGCAACGACACTACATGACGGTCTAAGGTAGGAGATCTGGCCTCATACTCTACGACAGAAAACCTCATCTGCTCCAATGTCAAGGCATATGATAGGGTGTCCTGGTTGTTTATGACTAAGGTGTTAAGAAAGTTTAGTTTCTGAGAAAGGTTGATTGATATGATATTTAGAATCATTAGCAGCAATTGGTACTCTATGATAGTCAATGGACAACAACAAGGTTTTTTCTTGTCTGCTAGAATAGTGAAACAGGGGGATCCACTATTACCTACACTTTTATTCTAGCTGTTGAGGTCCTAACTAGGAATATAAATGCTTTTCATAAGGTACGTCAGTTGAAAGGGTATGGGATGCCTAAGTAGAGTCCGTATTACACCCCCATACTTTCTGTCACACCCTAAAACCTATTTTGGACGCAATACGAATCCAATGCTATGAACAACACCGGAAGCACCTTATAAAATCAATTAACATCTAATCTATTTTAATAATCATTTAACATATATCTAATATAAGCCATTTAAGGCTAACAGAATCATGATCACACTTGTAAAATAAAATCAGTAAAAGTCTAATATAAATAATTACTCATGAATGTGGCAAACCTCAATAAGTCATACAAGACTCTCCATATATACGCATAATCTGACATTATTTATGGAGCTTCTAAGATAAATAGATCAAGTGTCTAACTTCAGGACACAACTTGGAAACTAAAATAAATAAATTAAGATAGAAGGGTGTCCCACGAACAAGCATGTGGGCTCACCAATAAGTCTGAAAAGCAATAAGTTCTTCTACTCCATACGCGTACCACAAACCTGATCTTCTTTGTTACCTAACATACCATCAAAAATAATAATCATATACCTGAGTACTGGGTACTCAGTGAATGTCTCCAAAATAATAGTTAATAGCAAAATATGTAAGTAATAAGCGTAATTGAAAACAATATTGAGGAATAGCTCAAAACAAATTATACATCTCATGAATATCCAGTATAAGTTAATGATGAAGAAATAACCAATTTGAATCCTAAGTCGTCTTGTTACCTCAAGTTCTTTAGGGGGAAAAAAGTTTGAAATCCCCAAATATGGAGTAAGTCCATAACCTTATTAAAATCATCAGTAAGAGCCAATCACATAGAAATATACCAATTTTAACTTATTATACCATTCATCAAGTTAAGTCTTTTCAATCATGAACTCAAGTTCATCAACAAACCACTTAGAGGAAACCAAAGCATAACACATGCCAATACAGGCTCAAATCAATATAACGCAGGGATGACCACTTAAGGTTCCTTAAACTGCATAGAAGCACCACATCAGGGTTGTTATCATCGATGGTTACCCTTCCTCTCTAATAGCTAGGCAAAACCATATCGGGGCTACTAACCCTCAATGGCCACTCTTTCTCCTAAATGGCTAGGCAAACCACACCAGGGCTATTGACCCTCGATGGTTATCCTTCCTCCCGAATAGCTAGGCAAATCACATTAGGGTCCATAGTGACTACCCTTTCTCCTGAGTAGCTAGGCCAAACACAAATACTAGAAATCATGGCAAGTTAGACGAATCACAATCATAACATAGAAGTTGAATTACTCATCATGGATTATGTTCATCATCTCATTAATGGGGTATTTCAAATCATTATTAAGTTTAGAAACCACGTTCAAGTCACTAATAGGCTTAGAAACCACGTTCAAGTCATTAGTTATGTTTCAGCCATCCTTTAATAGAAAGGATCACGATTACATATATATAGTATGATATAACACATGTTCTATGAGGGTTTGTACCTCACATACATGAAACCATGACAAAGAAACCATTTTAAAATGGTTGGAAAATATGTTCGAAACAGAGACATACCTTAATTCCCCCTAAAAGATAGTAGACATATTCCTCAAAGTTTAACAATCGCTCTACAGTAATTATTTATAATAAGGTTCAGAATTTTAACAAATTCAATGAGTTCCTACCCTTATATAAAAATTAGGGCCTTTTCGTGCCCAAAAATGTGTTCTTGAATCCCCCATTAATCACCCACGGATCCTCATTGTTTTTAATATCCTACACCAGTATAAATCCTCTAAATAATATCAGTAAAGATCAAAGAACATACATTTAGGATATTTCCCAAAGTCTCCCTCAATTTTTCCTTCTTCGGTTTTCAAGAAGCTAAGGTTTTAGGAGGAGAAATGTCATTACCCCAATCACGGGCGTCCTGGTGGAAATTACACTATCCCCCCAGTGGGTGAACTATTCCAAAACATTTTACAACATAACTTTTTAACATTGCGGAACTAAAGAAGAAGTACATAATATAACAAATCTCTTGATTAATATTAAAACATCATTTAACCTTTACAACACGTTCTCCCAAAATCTAGTCTGACTTGTACAAGGACTCTTAAGATACAATTTAAGGAATGAATAAACAACAACACCCTAAATGAATAAGGGCGTTCTGACTAGATGAATACCAAGGCTACCAAAGATAAGTGGCATGCCTTAACTTTCGCGTGCTCTAAGCTGAAACCTGAATTGATCGAATACTTGCATCCACGTAAAGATGTAGCAAGCGTAGCATGAATACACAATGTATCTCTGTAGGCATCGTTGGCCGACAACAATGGAAGTTACGTAACAGGCATAAACATCAAGTTGACTCTCAAGTAGGTCGCATATAAGTTACCTTATTTACATAAGAGTTCAATCATAGTCAAGTTCAATTCAATTCATATTGCACACATGGATCTTACACTTAATACACACCGATCAGTAAACTTTGTCTAAGTCATATTCATATTTGTCTCCACTTAACCAATCTAACAAATCTAGTAAGACAAGTTGACACTTAGTACACAACACCATTTAAGAATGCTTTCCAAGGGTATTAGAATTAGTCTGACCATAACGATATTAACTCTTTTATTATCTCTAACCCTTAGACTTAATTATGGCTCTATACAGTTAAGGGCATGACACATATTAGTTCATTTAACATCCTCATTATACTCTAAGTAGAAGTCTATGTCGTACACCTTTAATTAAGGAGGGAATCTACACATACATTGACAAGTCAACAACTACAATAACGACCCCTCAACAAGTTCCTTACAAGATACTTTACTAAATAACCCTATTGGTCACCAAGCCATACACAGACACACATAGTTCCTCTTGATCTACATGATAGTTCTGGAAAACAGACATCACCGACCATAATAATAGTTCGACATAGAATACTTAGGCTCATAAAGGTGTAAACCACATAGCCAATTTCAAAGAGAACAAGACAAGTTGTGGCAACCAGTCTAGTCCAACATAATTAATACAATCATCCAAATCCATTTAATTATGAAAAGCACCCAAGTTCCAATAACTAATTCATATCACATTACCAATCAATAAGTAATGATGCATAAGTGAATGTATGATATGAATGCAATGCAATGCCAGGTACCTTTTCACAACTGGTATACATACATTCAAATTCTATGAATTGTAACCCATGGGGGATTCGCGTCGTCCATATACAGCTCTTAACTAGCCGGAATTCAACACATGTATCTTACTAGATCCAAGACCCCTTTGGAGTCATATCAATTTATGTTGTTACAAACAACCAGAATGGTCCCTCGGTCTGGCTAGCATATCAATCATCATCTCAGTATTGCCAACATCTCATAGTAACATCATTGTCTTTCTTTTTTTGATCTCATTAGACCCACGGCATTACCATACCATTTCACTTTTAATATCACAATAATAATGAGTGTATGAATGCAATAGTATCAAGGCAAGTAATCATGATATGTGAGATGCAATCAAATATAGGAGATGGTTATCACATGCTTCAGAATTTAACAACACGTATTTCTAAGTAATTAGTCATTAATAACATAAGCATATGTGATGAGTAAACATAATAATATCAATTAATGGCGACAATCTCATATAACAGCAGTCAAAATTAGCCCTAAGGTTGATTCCCAAAATCATCCATCAAGACAGTTCAACACCGGTACTCACCCAAGCATTTATCACAACCGCTATGGTGGGACCTCCAAACACGTCCAATACCCCATCAATATTTATAACTACTGCGTACTTCTATCAGAGTCTAAAAGAGATAAACTTTAGTCTACCTCAATGCCGACCAAGTGTCACGAGCTATCCAACATGAGCCTTCCCTTTACGAAGAGCTTCCGAACAATCGAAGTCTATTCAACAATTTATTCTATGTTAGAAATGGGGACTAACAATACCCATATTACTACAATACGATTCGAATCGAAAAGCAACCTTTAAAAGAGAAATTTGGGCCCGTAAGGGTAAATTTGGAACTTCAAGTAAAAATTGGTTACCCAATAATTAGGAAGTCCAATACCATCCCCTAAATCACTAATTAACCTCAATTTATCGTCAATTATAATATTACTAGAAAACCCCCAATATAGAGAAAATCCTAACCTTTCCATAATCAAATTCCTTGAATTTAAGAGAGATTCAACTTAGCAACTAGTTACCTCAAATGTTTCATGACTAGATTTAACAAAGTTTTCCAATAAAACTCATTTACATTGAACAAACTTATAAAATCATCCCTAGGGTCATAACCAACTTTTTCCCAACTAAACCCACAATATTACCATAGATTCCAATCTTAAAACATAATAAAATCACAATTACAATAAAGAGACTTACCCCCAAGAAGATTCACTTCAAAGCTCCTCAAAATCGCCCAATTATCTCTGTAGGTTATCAACTTAGTGAATGGGAAGAAAAGGGTTCGGAATAGTGAATATAAGGTTTCTGATTCAGCGATTCTCACTTACGTGGAACTCCTATCCACATATGTGATCCTGATTCTGCAGATAAGTGTTCGTAGAAGCGGATTCATTAATGACTCAGTGTTCTCACCGAAACATAGGATGCTCACATATGCGATATTGCGCCTGCAAAAATAATATCGCATGTGTGGACAATACCCGACTTAGTAGAGACTCACTTCTGCATACCAAGCCTCGCCTAGGCAGTCCTGCAAATGCGGTCCACCTATCGCAGAAGCGACATACCAGAACACCAGAAGAATATGGTTTTCACCAAGTTCAACCCAAAATCCCGACATCCATCCGAGACCTTCCAGATACAATTCAAACATGCATATCAAGTGAAAACAACGCTAAAAACTCGCTTGCACACTCGAATTTCTCATACGACCAACCTAAGGTCCACTTTTCCATGAAAACCCTTAAAATATTCGACTTCTACAAATTTACAAATAGGGATACAAAATGCATTCAAACGCCTCGAAAAGCAAACCAAAGACTCAACTAACTCATAAATTACGCTCTGAATCTATCATAAGTGACGGAACTTGAAAATGAACCCATACACTCAAAAGTTAACTATTGATCAATATTTTTCACTTACTCAACTTAAAAGCTTCTAATTTCCTTAAAATAAACCAAGACTCACTCGACTACCTTAGTAACCGCTCCACCCATCCCCGTAAGTCGAATACACTCTAACAGTGCTAAGACAAGGGTCAATAGGGGTAAAATGGTAAAATTTCTAAACGACCAAAAGGGTCGTTACATAAAGAAGGTGATGCTTGTTTACTAATTGAGACTTGTTCTTGGCATTGTTCGAACCTTAATATTGAGATTAACTATGTTATTGTATCTAATAGTGCACTTATATGTGAGGATGCACTGTAATGAGAGTCAACGTATGATGAGAGACATTCTTGTGTTAAAGGTAATGGTCTTTATGTGTCAAAGGAGAATGCATCTCTAGTTAAGGAGGGAGTTGACTTACTTGATTGCTTGAGGTAGCCCACTAGTGATATCTCTCCCTCTAATGTTATGGATTGTGAGACTTTGTATAATTCTCCACCTATCTTTGAGAATGATATTCATGCATGGATTAATTCAAGTGACCCCTTAAAATCTATTTTATTCCTTGATGAAAATGCTAGTAAAGAGAGTTACCTTGGTGTTAAGATTGTGTCATCATTGAGTAGCCTTATTTCTATAATTGAGTTTGACTTTGAAGTTGTGAGTGATTTTGATGACTTAGGCTATATTGATGATATTACTTTGGTAGGTGATTTTCTTTCCAAATTATTTTCTTGTGAGGCCTCTTGTTTTTGTGAGGATGCATATATGTCCAATAAGAATTTCTTATTTGAATTTGCATTATGGGACACTTTCTTTTATATTTTTTAAACCTCTTACCCCAATAGCTCTCCCTTTTTTGCTCCATTGGTGGCTCGAATCCACAACCTTCGGTTGGAGGTGCAGGGTACTACTATCTGAGAACCCCCCTCTTGTTGATACTTCATCTACTGCTTGTTTGCTTATGATGATTCTCATGTTGAGATGATTCTTGAGTATCTCTCTAGTACTAGTGATTCTTATAGTGGTGAGATGTTTCCTTCTTATTGGAAGAGTGTAGGTGATCACTTGAATTCGAGGTCGAATTCTTTTTAAGAAAGATAGAACGATGCAAGTCAAGCTTCCTCAAAGCTTTTCAACAAAGCCAACCTAAGGAGCTTGAGGATCTTCAAGGTACATTTGCTATGTTGGGCGACATAAAGCAATCTCTTGAGACAATTGAGGGATTCAACATAATTGAAGATAAAGAAGTCTAAGTATGGAAAGATAAGATGGAAGAAAGTAGCTAGAATCACAACTTTGTAATAATGTCTAGTTTCGCCAATTAGTGGTTATTTTTGCCAAGTGCCTCATTTTAGATTTTGTTTTTTTGCAATACACTATAAATAGCTAGCTTAAGTCATTTTGACACTAGATTATATTGAGTTATGTTGAATATTCCAGGGTGATCTCTTGTGAGACATAGTGAAGTCATTATTTCTTGTTGATGTTGAGAGGTAATTTGCAAGGTAGATTATACCCCTTGAGAATTACTTAAGAGATTAGATGCTTGTTGGATTCCATTAATTGAGGGTTCTAGCTATCAAAGAGCTTTAGTTATCAAATTATTTCTATCTTATGTCAATCTATTTATCTTTACTTTCTTGTTATTAGACTTAGAATTCCTTCTATATTCCATATTGTATCACTCACACCCGGCATGTGAAGCATGTGATGCCGCAGGTCAACTGACTGGTGGTGCATGAAGGTGTTTGGCGGGTTTTTTAGCAGTGGGTTTTCTAGGCATAGGTTGCATGACAGAGATAAACCCCCTGGTGGTGGTGGCTTGAGTATAGGACTGACGAAGGGTGACAAAACTGCTTCGGACAAAGATTTTCACCGGAAATAGGGAGGAAACTCAACCTGTGAAACCTTAGTTCTGGAATGGAAAGAAGCTCAGTTCAAAAGGCAGCAATGACTCTGATACCATGAAGAATTTGAGAAGAAAAAAGGCTTCTTTTGTAATTTAGGTGTCTTTACATCCCATGAGAGAGGTATTTATACAGTGAATCCTATAGCTAATCAAGGAAAAACAATCAATTACAATAAAAGAATAATTTTTATTCTTATAATTAGGCTAGAACTTAAATCCTAAAATCATGCTAAATAATTAATTACAATCAACAAGTTATCAATTTAATATGGTTAATATTGCTCGCAAGATTTTTCGAGTTTTACTCAACTATTCAAGTTATCGTAACGTCAATATTTTTATGAAATTAGGGTCCACAAGAATACACATAAGTTTTATAAAAATAATTAAGCAAGATTATTAGGTATATGTGTATCCTAATCGTGAATTCATTCCCTAATGCTTAGGTTCAAGAACTTCCTATTACAATCAAGAATTTCCACGAATTCATTCCCTAATGCTTAGGTTCAAGAACTTCCTATTACAATCAAGAATTTCCACTTTTGAGGTCAATTGAAGATTTTATAGAGCATTCGATGGATGATCAAGCAATTAAATAATCAAACACAAAATTGAATAAATACTCTATTGAAATCAATTCAAGCTTCAATGCAAACATTCAAATGAAATCTCATTGCCCTAGAACATAAAAAAAACTAGTCAACCAGAGTCATTGTAGCAAATTCAGGAGTATTAATTACAAGTAAAAGATGAAAGAAAGAAAAATGTGATGATACAGTGGTCCAAAGTCGCTCTAGTCGTCCTCTCTTGCTCCAAGATTCCGACCCCCTTCAGAAAATAGGTTGATATCTGTTTATACGCTGGAAGTATGCCTGACCACTATAGACAACACGATCGCTTCCTGCACGATAGTTTTGGGACTCCTAAAGAGCGTGACAAGGCCACGACAATTCTTGAGGCTTGTTTTGAGCACGATGGGGGTGCATCGTGTTGCCTAAGCGTTGAGCTTTTCGAAGATTCTCCCAAGTGTCTTGGCGCGATGACTGGATCGCTACCCCTTCCTTTTGGCCCTAACGCCTCCTACACATGCAAAACTACAATTAGACACAAATCATTACAACTTAACTCTAGCAATGCCAATAAAACACTAAAATGCGACACAAATAGCACTCAAATAGATTATCATTTTTTATATCCAGAGCTTATCCAAATTACATGCAATTCAAAGAATATAAAAGTAAGTCCTTCCTCACTCAAAAAGTTGTAAAAAACTACTTATGCGTTGATAAAAGAAATGGCTTTACTAATATAACCAACTTCACTTACTACTGAAATTTTATCAACTTGAAATAAAGAAAAAAATGAATTGTATAAACTAGTAACTAAATGGAAGTGTCATTAATGAGTGAAAATAGAACTCTGCAATAGGCAGATTTTAGCAACTAAATGGAAGTATCAATCTTAGTGCATTTACATTCTATTACACATTTGTTGTCTATTGAAAAATTAAAGCTTTTATTATACTTTTCAAGTTTAAAAATTAAAGAATGACTATCACTAATCCCTCTGAAAGTGGGCTTAGTTTTTGGCTGTGTTAATTTTCGTTTGAAGGAGTTAAAATGGAGATTGCAGTAAAAGGTAAGCAACGTTTGATATCCTCTTCCAGAAGAGTTGTTCAGGGTAGAATGGTGAACAAGAATTGGATGAGTAAAAGGGGGGAAAGCCCACCATTTGGTGTTAGAGGCATCTAAGGAAAAGCCTAAAGGGGATAACATTAACGTGGTGGCTACTACAATGTAATTGGTTAGAAAAACTCATACAATATTAACTGAATACATAGTTTCTTATATCACAAGAAGATTGATGGGGCAAAGGAGTTTTGGTCCAATAATATCCGTGGAAGAAGGATAACGGAGAATGCTTACCTTCAATCATTAATAGGAAAATTTACTTTAAAGTTCCCATAAGATCCTATTGTAGATAAGTGAAAACAGTACCACATAACAATCTCGCATTTTGAACATAAACCTAATTAATTTTACAACGAGATTGAGTAACTCAACAGAATAAATAAACCGCCTCAATTGAATTGTTATCAGAAATAAGCCTCTCTAAAAATATAGAAACTGTTATGTTCTTTTATAATAACACGTACATTTGTAACTTGAGAATATGGCATCTGCTCCCCTAAGCACTCATTATCAGTCGGTCTGCACTAGTTAATCTGCCAGGAATCAAGCGCGCACACATAAATCATTACTGAATAATTTTACAACAGCTGAAGCTGGGAAAATTTAAGGCTTCCAACACCTCCATCTAGTGCCCCTGCCCTGCGAGGGTATTACCCTAAGATAGTTGGTGCTCTAAGGTACAACAGCTTAACACGTTGCTTGTTACCTTATCTTACAAGAGCAACTAAAGAGAAGAAACATCACTAGGCACACTGCTCCAATACATATTACGCCAGCCAATGGGTAATCACTGAGATTTTTCCGCCTGATTTCCACACAAGGTCCTCATATGGCTACAACTGCTTGTAGAAGCTGTCATCTCTCACCAAAAGTCAAGTATCATATGCATTATATACAATGGAAGAATATCCAGAATTTGCTAGCCTTTACTAGAGTGATCATCAATGTCCATGAATTCACCAGTAACCCTGCAAAATCGAGAAGCAAGCACCTCAAATCACAACATTTCACACTTCAGGAAGTTGCTATTTTGAATAGACTCTCTTTCATGGTTTTCATTCAATCCGTGGGGCAATGAGGAGCTGAGTTTCCAGAGTGGTACAGTGTAAGGCACTAAGTCCCAAAGATCAAAGAAAAATTTCCTTTTATTTAAAAACAAAAGGGTGTTGATTTACACCAATTCCGGCACTCTCAGAAACATCCTTCATTTTGTAGTGAAAAAACAGTGAGGAAATATTCCTCAGAAGTAAATGAGCTATGAGATCACATTTAAAATACAAGCATATCCAGTTCCACAAAGTTCTTAGTACATGACATGTTGCAAGAAG
This sequence comes from Anisodus acutangulus, assembly GCA_029783415.1. Taxonomy (NCBI): domain Eukaryota; kingdom Viridiplantae; phylum Streptophyta; class Magnoliopsida; order Solanales; family Solanaceae; genus Anisodus; species Anisodus acutangulus. The sequence goes on from CM056501.1 coordinate 12,317,735, forward strand.
AAATAATAACATAAGATACCAAATAATGTGTAGGAGTTGGCATTACAAAATAAAGTACCTGTCATATGATAAGAAGGCATCACCAATTGTTCCACTAACTTTATTCCGTACCTTTCTTACACAGACCTAGAGTTATATAAAAGAACATTTAGCAATATTCAACATCTAAGGTAAACAACTAATGATCTTAGCTAAGCAAAATCAAACCTGCACTTGATCCACGGGCCCAGCCGAAGGGTCTCTGTTACGATGGATAACAATACCGTTATCACATTTGTTTATGAAGTGTGCACTTCCACTAATATCGTACAGATTTGGAGGACCTCCTACCCAATGATGCAACTGGCAAAACACGTTTGATGATCATATTTAACAGAAAAAAGGCAGCAATGCAGTAGTAACACAATAATTTAAGTCAACCAACCTGTCTTGGATGTGCGACAAACCAAACATGACAGGAATGGTGTTGCGCAAACCGTTTGATCTTTGTCAGCATCTGGCTCACATACTCTGTTTCAGTCCTGAAAAGTAAAATGAATGGTTATAAATGACCCAACTCCAACAATGCACAAGGAAAGAGAACATGTTCTTAGAGATCTCAAAATTGGTTTAAATGGAATGGTAATGAAGATGGACCATTACAACTACAATGTCAATGTTTCAAGCACCGAAATAACTCATATTGACTTGAAGAGGAAAACATAGTATAGAGATGAAACAATAGGTAAGAGAGCCACCTAAGGATATTATCATAATGAAGAGTTGGACAAGAACAAGTGGCTGGTCGCCAAGTTGAATATTTCTGTAGGTAATATCTGAGTTGACAAGGGTAATCAATCTATGTGGAGGAAAATGAGTGCTCAAGATCCGGAGTTAGGAGTCTCTTGTAAGGAGACTTCGAACAAGAAAGGGCAAAACAACATACATTGTAGGAAAATTGGTGCTTGAGATACAATGAATTCAAATTTCCAATAGAGGGGGGAAATCTATTAAACAAATTTGATGAAGCAAGAATTATATACATTACTGTATTCCAACAGTTGTACCAAGGGTTTAGTTGATTGCCAAGTGCAGAACAGGGTCAAGGCCCACGCTATTACAAATCATTCTCTGCTTGGTTATGAGATGAAGACAATCAAATGAGACGGTGGAATTGTCACCCAATCCAACTGGATAAGGAGGTTAGTTTCATCCCCTCCACACACGCGCACACACCCCAAAAAAAATTTACTTACCTCCCTACCACTACCTCCAAACAATTTCCTGCTTAATTCATGTTAGAATCTTCTCTTTTTGTTTCGTTTATGCAGTAATCTTCTCTTTTTGTTTCGTTTATGCAGTAATCTTCTCTTTTTGTTTCGTTTATGCAGAGATAACTTTTGATTATTGATTTATAAGTACACACCCAATTATTGACTACATTAAAATTTTGAATATTATTCTTAAAACTTTTGGGACATGAAAGATTCACGTCCAACTCCATTCTAGCCCTTAAATTCAAGAAGCAAAATCAGGATACAAGAGAGTGATTCAAACCCCAGTCTGCCCAACCCTCACTAGCTATCCCTTCGATTTACTTCACTTCACTCACCCCCCTCGATTCAATAACCTCCCCAAAATCTAAGTCTATAAACTATTAGATAAGCCCTTAACTTTGGTAATAGGTGTTAGAGAAAGAAAAATGAGAGAATAGGATTTGCACAGCTTAAATATTCCCTCAAGGCATTGGGATTTAAGTAGTGTGTTCACAAACCCTACATACTATAGTTCTCCTAATCACAAAGTTACAGGGATTAACCTTTCTAGATATTTATTTTTTAAAATTGGTAATGTTGTATTCCTCAGCGCTGGCAACCTCCAAAATATTGTGACCAAAGAGCTAATTACAATGAGCCTAACAAATCTACTATCTGAATTTCATCATTTACAAGTTCTTCTTTACACCAAAAATAAAGGGTTATGATACAATTTCATTTGATGTGTTGGATGGAATTGAATCAATCCTTAAAACATCTCACATTTCTCTCTACATACTGTCTACCATATGCATGTTGGGTTTATACTCCATTTCTTTTGGCTTTTGCTTCCCTCTCTCCTCATCCAGCAGCTCAGAAGGACTGCTGTGTGTTTTGGCATTGACCATTGCGATTGTGAGACTAAAAAAGGTGGACCAAAGCGGGGAAGTGACTTTGCAATGTAAGAAGAGGTGGCTATTGTCTCCTCTGCTTCATTACACAAGAAACATCCGGATGCTATATGCATCCCCCTTCCTTTTAGCCTCTCATGTGTCAAGTATGCTTTCCTAGACACCAACCAGGAGAAGCACTTAATTTTTGTTCAGAGCGGACTTTTTCAAACCTGTCTCCACGGCCCTATGTTGCAACCTGGCTGCTCAAAAATCTCCTTGTATAACTTGTTAATAGAGAACTTGCCATCTTTGTCATGTTTCCAGATGAGTGTCAGGAATTTCATTGATACCTTTAAAATTACTAAGATCTTGAAGCATCCTTGACATCATATCTACCTCCCAGTCATTTAGATGCCTTCTGAAATAGATCTTCCAGCCTTGAGGGGCCAATTGTCGGCCACAGTGGCTTCAGGATTGCTACATAAGGAGAACATAGCTGGATAGGAATTCATGAGTCTCCTGACCATTCCAGGCATCCCCGCAAAAGGAGACTTTGCTGCCATTGCCAATCTTGTAACAAAAATGTCCTGAAAAGTTGAACCTATCCTTCATCCCAGAAGCTAGCCACTCCCTCCATGTGTCACCTCATTGATAATGAATAAGCTGCTCTTTCTCCAATTTACACATAATCCAGAAGTGGCCTCCAATGTTAAGAGAAACATCCTGATATAGCAAATTTGTTCAAATTCAGCTTCATGGAAGATGACAGTGTCATCAGCATTAAGTGACAAATTTCCATATCTTCACCAGATACCTATTATGAACTCCAATCCTCATGATGTTCAAGCCTTTAATGGCAATAATGAAAAGGAAAGGTCAAAGAGGGTCACTCTGTCTAAAACCTAAGACCTCTTTCAGAAGGGAAAAACCAACAGGTTCTCCATTTATCAGAATTGAGAACCTGACATATTTGATGCTAAATCCAATCCATTTCAACCACCTCACACCAAAGCCCATCTGTTTGAGAATGCTCAGTGAGTAGTCCCAGTTGACATGATCAAATACACTCTCTATGTCTAGTTTGCACATAACACCTGGAACATTGCAAGTTCTGAGTTCCCACATTCACAAGCTATAAGAGCAGCATCCATAATATGCCTCCCTTTGGTGAATGCCATCTGATGGTTATTGACCAGTTTACTCCTACTTTTTTCAATCTTTCTGCCAGTAGCTTAGCAATGATCTTGTACATTCAACTTCTGAGGCTAATGGGTCTGAAATCTTCAAGTTCAGAAGCTCCCATCTTCTTAGGCATGAGGGAAATGTAAGTAGCATTAAAGCTATTTTCAAACACCTAATGGGAATGGAAATGTTGTAAGGTAATCATGATACCTACCTTGATCATATCCCAAAAATGTTGATAGAAGTTCATTGGGAAACCATCAGAACAAGGTGCCTTGTCACTGGCACATAGTTTGGTACAGTCAATAACCTCCTCCTCTTCGAATTGCCTTTGTAACCATTCTTGTTCTTTAGTATCCACACCTGTAAAGCCATGTAAATTGAAATCAAGTCTCCACTCCTCAGTTTGTTTGTACAGCTTTTGGTAGAAATTCTGAATAGCTTCTTTGATAGAGGCAGGTTCGTGATGGTTGTGCCATCAACCACAAGAGTATCAATTGAGTTGAATCTCCTATGAGCTGTGTAGTATTCTGTGGAAATATTTAGTGTTCTTATCACAACTTTCAGTCATTGGACCCTAGACCTCTGGCGACAAGCAACTTCCTCATTTCTGACTACCAATTCAAAGTCCATTTCTAGGTGCATTTTCTGAAGCACTTCATATTCAGAGAGAGTTCTATGATCTTGAATGTTATCCAAAGTAGAGAGTTGGCTCAAAATAACCTTTCTTCTTTGTCTCCAGTTGTCTTTGTGATCCTTAGACCACTCCTTAGATTCTCCTTAAGCAATTTCAGTTTTGATGCTAGAACAAAAGCAGGGGTCCCAGTCACATCAAAGACAGCAATCATGAATGAACTGTGTCTTTAAAACCCTCCACTCCTAGCCATCATTGCTCAAATTTGAAGTATGACTACATTCCAAGTCACCACAGGAAAGTAGAATAGGGCAGTGATCGGACCCTATCTTTGAGAGGATAGACGGTTTGATATGAAGGAAAAGCCCCTCCATTGGAAAGAGGATAAGAACCTATCAATTCTAAAAGCAGTCATGTGATTGACCCCCCCCCCCCCCCTCCAAGTGTATGATCCTCCAAATAATAGAGGGTCAAAGAGTTCTGAGTCTTCTATCCAATCTGAGAATTGGGCCATGGCCACAGTAAACATGTGTCCATTAGATGTTTCAGATTTTTCAAAGGGATATCTGGTGATATTGAAGTCACCAGAAATAACACAAGCCCCTCACATAATCTCCTTACAGCAGATAGTTCCCACCATAACTCCCTTCTTGTCACTTTGTCACATTCAGCATATACAGCACTCAGGAACCAGGTCAGGTCTTGGGTGATCCCTTCAAATTTGCAGGTGATCGCACCATTGTCTACTAGTTTCCCCCTCCCGCTCCTTTTATCCCACATCACAACTATGACACCACTCCTGCCTATGGCATCCAAGTGTAATTCCCCCATCCATCTGTTATGCCACAATTGTGGAATAAAGTTTGAGCTTGAAACCCCCAATTTAGTTTCTACAAGGACATTTAGATCAGCTATTGGATTAGATTCCTAACCAGTGTCCTTTTATTAACATTATTCAACCCGCTCACATTCCAAGACAAAATTTTAGTCTTCATAAGCTTTCCTGGGATATGATCCTCCCTCTGCTTCCACGCTCACCATCTTTGAACAAAAGCCAAATTCCAACCTCCTTGGAGACTGCCCCTTTGTTGTTATCAGGGTTGGGGTTCTCAGTCTTCTGTAATGACATATTCCTTTTTTATCAATCTTTATGAGCAGGTCATAAGCAATGTGTTCGCACCTTTCAAAAGAAGCCCTGAATAGTTGATTGAGTTTGATAATGTTAGATGAACCCAAATAGTAGCCCTTGCCTCGATTTCCTCCGCAGAGGGGAGTTCTTTGACTTGAAGTGGAATAGAATCACTGTATAATCCAATCTGCTTGCTTGAATTTTAAGTATGCGTATCACCCATTGTATTATCTGTTTGTGTCTCGCAGTTCTCAGTCGATACTTTCTGGCACAGAATCTGTATAGAGAGAATCTTGCATGTCTTTTCCCAGGTTTCCACTTCTTTCCATGGGCTCTGTCGCCATTCTCATGAGTCCTTCCAGTTCGCTGCATGTTTGGGTCTGGGATAGAATTTTCTAGCCCCCAAGAGTTGTTAATAGAATCGATAAAGGGCTCAGCCGATAAAACTTTCTTGGGCTTCATCGGGAGAGGAATGGAACGGGAAGTGGCTGAATTAATGGACAAAGGCCCAAAAGGAACAGATGGCCCAACTTCTTTAAAAGGTTCTAGGCTTGGAGGACCATTGTCACTTGCCACGTGGCCCAATAGGGCCCCCATGTTCCCTTCAACTTTTGAGTTAAAGACCACATGATAATTCCCCTCTGCTCTGCATGTCTAGTTGACAAGTCTCAATCTCTCCAGAGAAAGTATGAGACTAGTCGCACTCTCCCCCACCTACGACTGACACCTCGGTTGTTGGGTCGACCAATTTTTGAGCATCTGAACGTCCCTGCAGCTTCACACCAGATCGGGAGCATGAAAATTAGATTGCCACCTGGCGATATCGACTAAAGAAGGAATTTTCTCAGCTGGCCCGTTAACCCTAAGCCTTGCCCAACGTAGATGGCTCTTGAGAGAGGTTTCTTCCTCAGTCTCTAACCATCCGCCATACAAATCTCCAATTTCTTTCATTACTTTAGAAGACCAGAGTTGGAGCGGAAGACCGAGAACGCGAACACAAAACCAAATAAATTTAGTTTGGGCGGGGTAAGGCCCAGCAATAGGAGTCCACCAGTCTAGTTTCAGGCGGCTTCCTTGTTTCTTCCATTCAAGACCCCGCATAATGTGTTTCGCATCCCTCTTGGACTGGAATTCGAACAGGAATTGAATTACGTCCATGTCGAAGACCTGAATGTTGAAGATACCTTTCCAGGTTTGATGAACCCAGCTTCTTACGTCATTGTGAGTGGGGATCTCGCCGCATTCAGGGAAGCTACCAACCAGACATCTTTAAAGAAGGATCTTCTTCAAAGATGTCTGTTTCGTCTGGAGAATAAGTTGCAGTAGTTTCTGATCTGGCAAGATTTCTGGTTCACGTTGAGTCCATCTAATCTTGTAGAAGGCATCTTTGTAACTCCTACATCCTCTAGTATGCTGGGGAATCTGTTCCCCTGAGTCTTGTATCCCAGAATTAGTACCTTGTAATACCCCCCCCCCCCCCCCCCCGCAAATTAATAAAGCTTTCAATGTGATTTACAATCTCCCGCCACCATTCATTGAATTTGTTCTCAGGCAACTTAAGGACCCATTGACTGTGATGACATATATTTATCTCCCATATTAATTGAACTTGAGAGAACAATAATGTTAGACGAGATGTCTCTGCCTTGCATCTGAAGCCTCCTACAATCTTCTAAAAGCCACCATAATGCCTCTTTAGAGAGCATACCCTGACATTTGACGCATCCTTCAATCTTCTGCAAAGCCACCATAATGCCCCTTTAGAGAGCATCATTCTCCTAATGTAAAGTTGGAACTTTCAACCCATTCGAACCAAATCTCAGAGGAAGACTTAGTTTCTGTAAGGTCATAGGATTTCCCCCCAGACGGATCGGAAAGAAGGAATTTGTTGAGGAAAGTGCTCGCCGGAGCTTGGAGAGTGATCAGGAAAGTCTTTTGAGAAGAGGGAAGATGTTCTAGGTTTTGTCGGCAACTGGGTTTGTGAAGGCAGGGTACTATTTGCTGTTGGTAGGGCTCGCCAGAGTTGGGAGAGTGGTCAGAGAACTCTATGGAGGAGAGAGGTCGGAAAACATGGTGGGTCATATCGGAAAGGTGATAGAGGTGGTCAGAGAGAAGAATCGAGGAGAGTGGCGGGATTAGGTTTTTTGGGACTTACCTTGGGATCCGGATCAGGAAGCATTCTTTTTATCTTCTCTAGATTTAAAATATAAGAATCTGCATTATTTACTCTCAACAATAGGAACGGAAAGATTTCGCTTCTTCTACTTGCAGCCACATTCTCTTCTGCATTTCAAAATACAAAGAACCCATCATCTGATTTTAAAGCGCAAGAAGACAATAATCCATGATTTTTTTGGGAATTTCATTTTTCCTTGCTCAAATTCTTGAACTCTGTTAGCCTGTCAAGACCCTTCAGCAGAATGAAGGACTACTAAAAGATTGCTTTTAAATGGAGCATCACATGGCAGCAGTACGAGAAAACGAATAGTAGCAAAAGAATAAAGCAGGGAGAAATGCAGAGAGAAGGTAGGAATTCACCCTATACAATGTATCAGCACAGAATATCCTCGAATAAATATTTTTTTTATACCAAAAGAACAATCGGCAAATGCATTTTAAAATTGAGCTACACATTTTGTTGTCCGGGCTATCATGAGATCACAAGTTAATATGGATTCACCAACTATGAGAAAATCAATAAAGGTTACTCACTGGCTTGAAGGACGTTGATGATCAAGCTCATTGTATGGATCAATTACAAGTCCATTCACCCCATGTCTTAAAACTGCAGCTTTTGCAAGTGACAGAACCCAATCAATATTTGGTAGGCCATCTTTCTCACACCTGTTCAATTATCCTACCTTTCTGGTTAGTGAAAGAGTTTCAACAAATAAAAAAGAAAAATATGGCTCAAGAAGTAAAAGCTTCTTCAGAATACCTAACCTGGTGTGACTAACTAAAAACCTATCTGTGAAGACTTCGAGAAGTTGAACAATATTTTTTTTTGATAATGGTAACATGAAGTGGAACAATATTGATGCAATAAAACTGAATATAGCAAGCTGATTCTACCAGCAAGAAACCAGCACGTAGCTTAGTTAAGGAATCGTCAAAGTCATAAATCATTTTAAAAGATAAGTAGAGCAACAATTTGCTATGGCAAATAAAGTAGAACCGTGCATGCAAAGACAAAAAGATGAGAAAGCCTATTGTAGGAAAAGAGGTTGCTTGTGTCCTACACATTACAAATGAGGAACCCACCACTGCCCTACCAACACACAAATCATGAAATACTCGGCGCACTTGATTTATTTCTTAGCAACATTGTCGAGGAGTGACTAAGGTGATGTAGTCAGTCTAATACAATTTTGTTTTCAAAAGCAAAAAGTTTAAACAAAAGACAAAACTATGGGACTTTAGGCATGAAAGGAAGCACAACGAGCTTTCCGAAGTAACCACACCCTCTTCTTCGAAAGAAAGCACTCAATATAGAGAGAATACGAAATCTACCTAATATGTATGAAGTTTGAATCAAATGCAATTAACATTACTAGTTACAGTGTTCAGCTATAATAATGACAACATCAATCCCAATAGCTCAAAATAAATATCATTAAAATGTAATTTTAAAAAAAAAACACTACAAAATATTAATCGCAAAATTGATTACAGTTTCTACTTTTGACTTAAGCAGCCATTTAAAGAAAATATTAATGTGCAACATTCGGTTTAATATTTAATTGTTTCGTGACTGCAATTGTAATTAGTCTCAACTACAAGGGTCATAGTTTTTTTCTAAAACAATCTGCCTATATGACAAAAATTGGAAAACAGAAAACGACATAAAGAGTCTCTGCTTTTAAAGGTTTGTTTGAAGCATGTATAAACTCTGAAACTCAGTTGAAGCCAGGTCGTGCACTTCGCCTTGCTGGAGTGACGCTTTTGCATAGGCACAAAAGTGCAGGCATACGCCTCATCACGCATGGGCTCTATCTTAAAGAATACAGTACTAAACAACAAATATAATTAGTAAACTGAAATATTAATTGCTAAAAAGGTTATGAATGAAGTTTTACTGATTATGAACAAAATAAATTATAGTATAAGAAAGCGAGCTCGAAACAACATAAATTGCTAAAAAAATGCTATGAATAATTTTTTAGTGATTATAAATAACAAATTAGAACTTTAGTAAGAAAGCTAGCTCAAAAAACATAAAACTACATCTTTTCATCTAAATAAGAAATTTAGAAGAGTTTCAAACTTGATTGAAATGATTTTCATTTCGTATATTCATTAAAGTATAAATTTTCAATTCTTTTGTCCAAATAGCTTCTTTTTTTGTGCTTGTAGTGATTTTTCCTTGCCACGCACACACACTCATAATTAATTCCTCATTAGTGCCTTCACACTTGAATTTTACTTTGCACTTAAAGCCCAAATAGAGTATGGCGCATTTCTTTGCTTTTTTCTTTTACCTACTCTGCAAAGAATTGACAAGAAAAGTTAATAAAGGAATCATTGAGAGGTTAAAGAAGCTTGCACACCATAAGAACAAGAAGAAAGATAAGTGTGTAATATCTCTCCAACTTCTAACTAGGTTGAAAAAAAGAAGACAACGAAGAAGAGATTACTGAAGCATACATGAAAAAGAGTCAGATAGAAAAAGGCTATAGTTTTCCTCTTTCTCCTGTTTTTTTGTCCAGTTTTGAAGTTAGATGCAAAGAAGCATTCCTTTCTTGCTTCAGTCGCTTAGGGCCTCACTGTTTGAAATGCAACCTTCTTCCAAATCGCATTGCTTCACCCATTAAAAGCAAAAAACCCTTGTACATGTCATTTTGTTGATTGATCACGGTATAAAAAGATGGATTTTGGATCTAACTCAACCCTAAAGACGAGGTGAGGATTGCCTAAGACCATAAAAGTCCATACACTCAACCAATATGGGATCTAACACCCCCTCGCATGCCCAGGTTGGAAATCTATTGGGTGGACAACATAAGATGAGCCCCACATTGGGTAAACAAAGAAATAGTCATGGGTTTGGCTCTAATACCATGTAAAGAAAATGCACCTTGCACTTAACTCGACCGCAATAGCTAGTTCACAAGGTGAAGATTGCCCAATACCAAATAAGGAGATAACAACTCATTCTCTCAACCGATACAGGACCCTCTACGAAGACAAATGAATTCCTATTATCTCGAATACTACCTATTAAAACTTTATTAAAATAAAGAATTCCTAACAATCAAATCCCAACTGATTGGCATCCTTAATGTGGATTCACTATCAGTTGATCCAGAACTTATCATCAAAACAAACATTGAAACATGGAGAGTAAGCTTAGAGAACAGATGTCAGGTCTAAATAGAAGTCAGAATCATTAGGCAAGAAGTCAAGATTCACATCTCAGGAAACTGCCACTATCACCTTATTAGGAAAAAAGTATCACTGAGCCATTTCTTTCCCCCTTCAAATTCCTGAGCACTCATCCGTTCAACAGATTCCCCATATCTGCATTGCCAATGATCAAAACGTTAACATACAAATTCACAAAGTATAAAAGATAAATTAATGCATACCAAAAATGCACAAATATGAGTAAGATATTACTTTTGTGCATCAGAAAGTCAGGTTCTGCTTAAAGGAAAACACTGAAAGAGAACAACAAAAGCTTTATAAACAAATATGGTAGCAGGATATAACTATCCCAACTTCATGGACCAGCGCACATAAAAGTTATAGTGGGTCGATATGCTAGAAAAATAAATAAAATAAAATAAAAAAGTGGCTGTCCATCGATCCTGCAAGCTAGTCTTACCAACTATGCTTGCCAAGAATGAAGGCTTCAAACACACGCCACGCATTTGCATAAAATGGGACCAATCTGTTTATGACACCTAAATACTTCTCAAAACAAACACTGCGTGCACCTCTCGGAAAATATTAATTAGAGAAAAAAAATTTACAAAATTAGTCCTAACCATATAGAGAATGCTTGTAATAGGGTAACAACCAGATACTAAGCCAACATAATGGGACAAGTAAATAGAGCTAGTGATGAAGTTATATGCACAAAGTATGCATCTATCACCATCTCCATTTTCTCAATGCTACGGAATATATAATTTTAAAGTGTGTAATGCAACAACTATGTTGCTAGGCATCTTGCCTATTTGTAGCAATAGTAAAAAGAAAATGACAAAAGAGACTTAAGAAGTATAGGATGTTTCCTACTTGCCTCACATCAAAGAAAGGTTTCTTTATGTGTTTCTCCAAAAGTTTCCTACCATGCTCCCGTACCTACAGATCAGTAAACAGATAGAAAGTAAGAAAACACAATCAAAACGAGCAAACACAAAGGGACAAGGTTGAAAGCACAGATTGTTCCTCACAGTGGGAGAAAAGAACAAATGGAATCCGCTAATTTTATGAGATCTTTAGTCAAAAGGTGAAGGCCTAGCTGTAAAACAGCTGTCTGACGGAACTTAAAAGCTGACATTTAGCATTGAAGAAAGACTAAAGAGATTGTTGACTATTATAAACCCAAGAGCATGAATCGGGGCTGTTGTAACTGTACTACTATAGTTGACCTTTGAGGCATTTGGGCAGCAACAAAATAGCACAAGCGTAACATAGGTCCAAGACGAAATTACACGAGTTGGAAAATTATTTTAACTATATTTTTATATTATCTTTCAAACCCCACATTGTGGGATTTCACTGGATATGTTGTTTTGTTGTTGTTTTATATTATCTTTCACCAGAATTTTAGATGTATGATTTTTTTTTTGAAATTGCAGAATTCAAGATGTATGATTTACTTGGTATGACAGTATAAATTGGATCTGATTATTGTAATAAGTGACTATTGAATAACCGATTTGAAATTAATTAACTTTCATTAGTATACCTGTCATTATTAGCTCAAAGTTTGACTGTCACATAATAATTAAACAATAAAATTAAAATGATTGATACAATAACACCTCTCCTCAATCGCAAGCTGGTAGGGTTCAGCTTTTTTATTCCTCAATATCGATTATGCTCCATTTGAACTCGTTCTTTGCAATTCTCGATAATTTGTCTTTTTAAGACAATTTAAAGGTTCTCTAACACAGAAGATTCTCTACATCTCACATTTATTTCGCTCAAAACTCTATATTTTCTTCACAAATGTGCTTCTCTCTGTGAATTGGATAACAAATGAAGAAGCCCCCTATTTATATAGGAGCGAAAGTCCCTTGTACAAAATTCAAACATGATCTTTTAGGGTGTGTTTGGTATGAAGGAAAATGTTCTCCGCGCAAAATATTTTCATGGAAAATAAGTGGTGTTTATACTTACTCTTTGGTGTTTAGTATAAAAGCAGAAAATATTATTTTTACATAATCTAGGCAAATACTATGAAGGTGGGGATTGGGGTAGGGCTATGGTGGTGAGAGCTATAGGAGGGTGGGGGTGGGGTGAGGTATGTTGGAGGGTGGTAGGAGACAGTCAATGTGAAATGCCACTTATGGAGCTTGTTTTCCCTATTTCCATATAGACTCTAGAGAAGTTATTTTCCTCATTTTTAAGGAACTTGTTTTCCTAGAGAAAATGTTCTCCAAAAGTTTTGACCAACCAAACATGAGAAAATTGGAAAACATTTTCCAAAAAACATGTTCCTTCATACCAAACACACCCTTAACTTTTCTTCTTCTTTGAAAGTGTTTACCCACCAAATATTTGTCAGGCTAGATTTTATTGGCTTCTACTATAGGTTTGGATTTAAACTTATTTTTTGTTCACATGGGTTTTATAAATTCCATCACTATTCTCCACCTAATTTTTTGAGATATTGACGTTTTTCTTTTTAGACAATTTTCCTCCATGTGATCTGTCTCCTTTTAATACCTTCCATCATGGTAGTGTCGCTCTTATAGACCAATGCTTTTGGATATCAATGTAAGACACGGTCAAACCATCTCGGACAATCATCTCACATTTTGTGATACTTGTAGCTTTTGTTCGATGTAATTATATTCAATCCTGGATAATGTTGTACGACACATCAAACTTAACATTCGTATTTCTACGACAAACATCTTGTAGATATGTTGAACCGTGGTGGTCCAACCCTCGCCCGTATCACTAATTATTTTACTTCTACAACTTTTTCCTTAAATACTGCTCTACAACAATTCTCACTCACCTATTTTTATCTATGCCATAATACCATAAAGAAAATTTAATAACGAATAACACCTTGTGCGAGTATCAACTATGCTCCTCTCTAAGGTATCCAGTAATTATTTTTGTTATAATGGTAACATTTATATTAATATCAACAGGTAGACTACACTAAATTGGGTAGTCCCCCTCAAAAGTGCTTCACTTGCAAAAAGGGCTCCTATAGCTATCGTTAGTTACAAACTGCCTAAAACATCGAAGATATCTTTAGTTTGAGTTCCTATGAATAATTCTGTTAACTTCTTTATCGACGAACTAATGTTCCAATTCACTAGCCTTTCACATCCATTTAATCTCTTGTAGATACGCAATGATGCAATATCAACCCACCTCCTCTTTATGGTATCCACTAATTCTATTGACTTCCCTCTCAGCGAGCCAATGCTCCAGCTACCTATTTAAATTCGACTCTCTTGTGCTAGCTTCTTTACCGTCATCGTCCATTAAGATGCGGGAACCCTTTCGTATCTAATATCACTCATCACCAATGCGGGAAGGACGAACTTCCTTAGGCTTGATACCGGAAATATAAACTCACATATAATGTGAAACTCACACATGAGTAGTTGATTAACGATGTCGATCCAATTAAAATAATATGAATAGACAAACTCATTTAATAGTTTGTAGTCCATGACAAGTTTCTACTGTGTACTAAGAAGCAAAAATATCAGAACTAGGAAAGATTGATGCCACTGATGAAAGATGGACAAATTCATACCGTAGATGATATAAGAACAACTAATCCAAACCAAACAAACTTGTGAAGACGAGATGGACTGATAATGGTTTGACTTAATGATTCTCTCAACACATAGTACACTACGAGTAACTACATTGCTCGGCACAGCTGCACAGGTGTGGGTATTTGGGGGTATGGATCGAGTGCAGATACGGGTGATGAGATACGACCAGTATATATATATATATATATATATATATATAATATATAAGTATATACTTCTATTAATTAAAGTTATTTAAATAAAAATTATAAATCTTTATAAACACCTATAATATTTTATTCATTAGATATTTTGTGTAATAGCAAAGTGTCTCATACTTTATATAACTATATATGTATGACATAAACCCAAAAATCAAACCAAATACCCAATCAATCCAAATTTCTTGGTCATAAATGTAGTTAAAGCACCTAAGACCTATGTTGCTCGGACTCGGGTGCGGGTGTTCGACACGGGTACAGATCTAGAGGTCGGATCCTTCGTGATCAAAATTTAAGATTTGGGGATATGGATACGGGTGTGGGAATTCGGCTAAAAATAATTCAAATATCTAAAAATATAGGTATAAAAATGTAAATTAGGTGTTCTCAATTCTTCCTATTCTTGATTTTATATAAAAAAAAAAGGGCAGCCCCGTGCACTAAGCTCCCGCTATGCACGGGGTCCAGGGAAGGGCCGGACCACAAGGATCAATTGTACACAGCCTTACCTTGCATTTCTGCAAGAGGTTGTTTCCACGGCTTAAACCTGACCTCCTGGTCCTGGTCACGGCAGCAAATTTACCAGTTACTTCAAGGTTCCCCTTCCTATTCTTGATTTTATCTTTACAAAAAATCTCTTTTGGCTCCTTTAAGTAATATTTTTTCAAATTGTTATAGAGAATTAGTTTTTTCCTAATCATGTGAATTACAGTTAGGGAAAATGCATACTTATCTATCATAGGTTATACTGAAGTTTCTTGAGGTGTTTATAATGGTCTTGGTCCACTCCCCCTAAAGTACTGAAAGTCTTAAAGAATATGATACAGTGGATAATATTGAAATTAAATTAGAAGTCTGGTTTATCTGTTACCTGGTTAAACAACATAATCTTAACAAAGTTCCAAGTCTAGCCTAGGTCGGCAAATAGGTAGTAGATCTACCAGCCCATTTCATAAACCCTAAACCACCACGAGATAGATCGACTCCCGACGACCTGATCTCTGAAAATCCCAGCCGCAAACAACCATGCACGCGCCGTCACGCGCCAGCTGTCAGTCAGCATCGGCGAGCGCGTCAGCGTCGCACGCTGGTAGGTGAGTTCTCCGGCAGTTTTCAACCTCATTTCTTCTTCTGTGGAGGTCGTCCACACCTTCAGACTCTACCCATACTACTTTTTCCGGCTGATTTAGTCTTCTCAGATCCAACTAATTTGGTCAAAGTATCCGATCTATATTGACCGGATCTGACACGTATCCCGCACCCTAACCCGTGTCGGTGTCGGTGTCAGTGTCGTGTCGACACGGGTGCGGCGGCAAAAATGCCGGGTCCGAGCAACATTGCCTAAGACAGTTACCCGTTCCAAAAAAATGTAGTTAAAGCCCCTAGGGTAAGTGACCTAGTATAGTGTGGATCCCAAACCCACACCCACATCATGTCGGATAGACACGGGTGCGGCAGGAATTGTGAAGGGTCCGAGCAACATAAATGAGTAAAACATTAGTATTAGGAATGTAGAATTCTTCAATCAAGGGTACAAAAGCAAATCATACACCCCATAGAACTTTGTGGAATTTAATGCTTGTGCAGGTTATATAATTTGGAATTCCAATTTTAAGTAAAATGGAAGAGCCAGATAATGCAGATAATATATTATCCATTGCATGACATTCTGCAATATTATACTACCAATAAATCTTTCTAGAGGGAAGCAACGGTTAAGAATCTTCTTAGGATCCATTTATCACACCATTTTCATATGATAAGAAGCAGCTTCAGAAGTGCCTACCCTATTTTCCATAGAGCAAAGTGCAAATTTCCAGCCAACACTATGATTGAGATTGCACAAAAGAGCATCAATCCATTCACTCTTCCCCGAATTTGGGACTCCTGTAACAATAGTCAACTCTCCAGGCACAACCTGTACAGAATCAAGAAAGAAGAAACAAAAATCAGCCCCAGGTAGAATTTCATACATTGTTTACATGCTGATATGCCAATAATAATACTCAATACAAAGTAATAATACTTAATCAGAATGTTGCTTTGATTGTTTAACCAACATCATTGTTTCTAAGGCCTACATACATTATTTTGTGATCTTTTGAGTTCAACTAAGTGCAATATTATACAAGCGATGACATCGATTATGCTGAATAATTAGATTATGTATCATTTCGCAGGGGCAATTTTATCTTTTTACTTCTTTTCTTTAGTACCTTGTCCATAAATAACATACTAAAGTGTTAGAAGGTCAGTAAACACTGTACCTCCCATCCCCATTCCCAGAATCTCTCTTCTAATCGTTTTCTTGTTCTCAGCATTACCTTTTTGCCTTCTGATTAAGTACCATTTTTTCTTTTGATAACCCTGGTGTTCGGGTTAGCTCGTGCACACCTCCATTAATCTCCACTGGGTACCTTCTACCTCCCACCAGTAGGAGTACGGGGTAATTCAGCCCACTAAGGCTTAGGCAGATGGGAAGCATTAGCCTAGTGTCTCCTTTGTTGTGTTTCGACTTTTGGTTCCCAAGGTTGCTACTCCAACTTTTTAACCGCTAGACCACCCCCTAGAGGACTTGATTAAGTAAATAATCTTATTGAAGTGATACCGAAATCCTCTCATAGACTCATACACAGTGTATAAAAACATAGAGAATCACCATACCAAAAAGATCATCTTGGTAACCAGGGTATCATATATGCTCCAACAGGGATATATATATGCTCCAAAAGTATCCCAAAAAAGAAATCATTCCATTATACTTTCTTTACATCATTGCCAAACCTAATTGGTAAACCACACACCCGTACAGTGTAGCTGGAATCCCTGGCATGAATACACATATATCTCTATTCTACTAGGTACTGAGAGCCTAGAGACACAAACTTGGTTTCCAAATAAGAACCTACTCACATTGTATAGTTGATTTAAGGATCTCCATCCAGTTGAAACCCCAAGCTCATAGCCAATTGTTTGGTGATAATATGCATCAATCTCAGCGAAGTAATCTTTGAAGTTGAACAATCCTTGTATTGGGTACAGTTCTGCACCTTCAATAACCTCCCTCAGTGCACCAGGCCCCAGATACATAAGTACCTATTAATGCACAGTGCAGAAAGATTAACTTGAGGTTACTGGAGAGTAATGGCGAAAACAGGTGATATGAGTATTTTGGATGCATCAAATGAGTAAGACAACTACAAAAGTATTATCAGTTGGTAAATGGAAACTCATAATGGCTAGCAATAGGTTACAAAGGATCCAGTATACAATATAAAACTATTTGCATTTAGCAGTTCGAACAAAGACCCAGGCATGCTAAGTCATGAGCATAGATCACCTCCTGTCCATATTTATCAAAAGGAAGAAGGTTTTAGTTTTGACTCAGGAAGGACATTATTGAGGATGCAAGATATAAACCGAATATAGAATTACATAACTATGTGGCAGTAACTGCTGGTATTAGTTCATTGAGAGAACTACAAATCAGTTATGCAAACAATATTTGCAAAGAGATACTACTTTGAAAACCAAGCTAAACATCATTTGAAACAACTCTCAATTTTACAAGTGCTTGAAACTACAGCAGGCATAACAAGACTGATATTAACTGTAGACTTGCAGACTGTATCAAATATCAAAACACATAAAATTGAACAGCACAATTCCAAACGAGAGACCTGGATGAACTACACAACTATCAATCACAAATCAGAAGGCTCATAGAGTATGACAAAAGATCTGATTCATGAAGTTCTATTTTTTTTTCTCCTACAAACAAATAGGTAAGAAAATGTCATGCATGAAGGACCTCATTTGCATCTTTGAAACGGTCTATAGTGCTCTTTTTAGGCCATGTGACTCGCCAGCACCTGCATAGTCGAAGAGAAACAGTTGAGAGGGCTCATTATTAAGCTATAATATTATCTAAACTACCATCATCTGCACTGGAATAAAATATACTAGACCTTTCTCTCCCTAAGCGGCGGGCAAGTTCTTCAGCTAACGCTTGCCCAGGTGGATCACCATCAGTTGCCAGTATTATGCGAGATGCCTATAAATGGTGAAAGATAAAATTTTTGTTACATGATTGATGCATAATAAACATAGGAAACATCAAAGAAAATAGGAGTCTGCAAACCTTTTCTAAATACTCTTTGCAGTTCCAAAGATACTGATACTTTGTGTCCTAGCTTCACAAAATATACCAAAGGAGCATTAGGACAAGCATATATTAAGATGTTAGCTAATTATACCAATAAAAGGAGCACAGCTCTTCTCCGCAGTGCTGCCTCTGCACTCTCATAAAGGATAGAGCAAAAGCAGCAGAATGTGGATGAGGATACATGGTAAATACAAATTCTATGAGAAGTAAGGATAGGTTTTATCATGCATGAGAAGTGAGCTAAGATATGACACCCATATTAAACAAAAGTTAAGTACCAGATCCAAATATACAATAGTTTTGAAGATAAAGCATTTACTTAAAAAATCATTTTAGGACACTCTTTTTTTT
The DNA here is from genome assembly GCA_029783415.1 of Anisodus acutangulus. NCBI lineage: Eukaryota > Viridiplantae > Streptophyta > Magnoliopsida > Solanales > Solanaceae > Anisodus > Anisodus acutangulus. Next base: position 12,336,505 of record CM056501.1, read on the forward strand.
TAAAACTGGTAATGTTCATTTTTAGGATAAACTACAGAACAGAAACCTTATCTACAGGTGGCAAGTCTTTATCCGAAATAGATGGAGGTGCCCCATCAGGAACGCTCACACAGTTCCGAAAGCCAGCTTCTTCCATAGCAAGCTTGTCCATCTCACCCTCAACCTAACATAAGAGCAGTAGGCAATAGATATTACCAAAATGAAAACGTCAACTTTTTCAAGAACGGAATGATGAGTGAATCAGAAGTTACAATGATGATATCACTTGCTCCTTTTATATCATCTAGACCATAAAATATTTTTAATGTATCAGCTTCCTGCAAATGAACAGCATAATAATGAGGTTCAACCAAAAAATCAGCTTTCTGCAAGTCAACAGAATAATAATGAGGTTAAAATAATTGTAGGATCTTGTTAGTTCAACTAATAACATATTCAAAACACGACATAACAAAACTTTAGCACATAAACTAACAATTTAGATAAAAATATGAAATTGTAATACAGTTCAAATAAGATTTCATTCTTGAACAAAAATCCATTTTTTGATTTATTTCAACTTGTTTGTACTTCTAAAATTTGATAGAAGACGGCCAACCATTGGATAGATCAGAAAAGGAAGATAAGATTCAATCAAGAAGCAAATCATAACAGACCAAGAATAACCATTGTGAAACTGATAGAAGAAAAAGGATCAGTTTGACAAATTGGCTCTTTTGATTCTTCTTTTTCTGGGTTTGAAATCTAAGTGATAATTGATCTTTGAAGTCATTATAACTAAAAAGAGAAAAAGTAACTCAAGTCTACTGCGCAATTAAGCAAAATCAACACCAGACTAGTCACTAGTATGCAAAATCTGAAACAAAACGAAAGACATAGGATATCTCTATTCAGATAGAAGAAAACATATTGACTAATAAGCCCAGAAACAGAATATGTATTCTACCTTCTTAACATGTAAAATGAGTAAATAGATGTTTTGAACAAGGAGACTTGTTAGCGTGCTTAAAGATTTGTATGTCACTAAAAATGTCCAAAACCTCTAGTGTTAAGCAAACCCTTACATTGTCTTAAAAGACAATTTATTGAGTATTCTACCAAATGGAGTCAAATGGATATTGAGGATCCATATAGCCCACCAACTTGCTGAGTTTGAGGTGTAGTAAGTACAAAGACAGGGTCAAAGTGGCATCATCTGGTGGGAATGGGAAAAAGATGAAAGAGGAAGGAAAAGGTATAGGAAATGAATACTTAGAAAAGGAGAGAGGTAATGATTTAGTAAGTATCCAACTGCCGCTTCAGAGATTGACACATTAGCAACTAAAGGACTCAGTTTTTTAGATAACTGAATAAGTAGTTCCATAAACCAAGTACTGAACCAAATTTCGAGTAGTCTTCAAGCATTAAAGCCCAAAAGAAAATCCAAAACAGAAAGCAAAAGTGAATCAAGAATACTGGTTAAGAACCTCAGGATTTTCATTCTGGATTGAAGTTTCACCCACCCTTTCTTACCACGGAAATTTACATAAGGTTCTTAGTTTCACCTCTGTTAAGCACATGAATATTAAACATGAGATTGAAGCCTAGTATCTTTACCTTTAACTGAAATAAATATGTTGAAGTAGCAAATGAAGAACATTGACACTAACCTGCCAAAACTTTTTGGTCATGTCCCGATACTTGCAGCTTACAAGTGCTCCATCCCTCCGATACATAAATGCAATAACAATCTGAAAACAATTACATTGATGTTTGAACAGTCAAGAAGTGACAAAGGAAATGAGTAATAGCAGCCCCTTGAGCAGAGAAAGGAACAATATTGCTTCATTTGGCTCTCTTTTCAAAAATTCTCCAGGAGGTCTTCCTCCAATAGCAGCTTCTTGGAAAAACTCTATATATTCTGGTGTTGATGGCAGGCAAGCCTATATTTCTTGATTTTTTAGATATCAAGAGAGTCGAGAGAAAACATTTTCTTTGGATTTTGTTTTCATGGAAAAGGAAATTTTAAATGAGAAAAAGTGGCTTCCTTGGAAAATCTAACAAGTTTTGCTGAATTTAATGGAAAATCCTCCTTGTGAGGAAGTCTTTAGTGAATTTCATAGAGAAAGGGTTATTCTCTTGCTTTAAAGTTGAGGAATTACAGTTAGCGTGAGAATAGATATCAACCTTCCTGGATAATGGGAGCTAACCAGAAAACGATGAGCAACTAACCAGATAACGACGAAACAGATTTAATATCTTGAATACTCTTAACTTTTCAAACATTTATTTAGATAAGACTTCAACAACCAAACCCTACTATCAACACTCCCATTGAAGTTGGTGCATAGATTTCTATCATACCATACCTACTAACCAGAAACACAAGTTTCTGCTGTAAGAGTCCCTTCGTTAGAATATCTGCAATTTTCGTTGTTGTCGGAACTGGTATATAAACGACACCTTCTTCAGCTCCTTCTTCAATAAGTGCTCCTTAAGTTCAGGTTGTTCTGTCGTTGAACAGGATTGTGTGTTTGGTTGGTATTCTAAACCCCTCAAGAAACCCTGCTCCTTGAAAACTCTTCTGAGCCACAGACATCACATACCCTAAAAGCCATCAAATGGTGATCAGCCTCAGCACCCTTCTAACTGCTACACTTGGTTTTCTGCTCTACCGGGTGACTAATTTTCTCATAAGAAAATGAGATCCATCCATGAATGACCTAAGCAGCTATACACAAACCTAATCTCCATTCACTTTTTTTCTTGGAAAACAACCTTTCCCCTGGAGTACCTTTTAGATACCTCAAGATCCAGTGATTAGCTTCAAGATGTTCCCAAACAGAGAACACATGAACTCCATAAGTGTATCAGATTGTTTACTTCTACTCAACCCTAAAAAAGTTAGAGCTCAGCGAAACTTCAATATATATAGTACCAGTTTCTCAAAAAAGAAGAGTTCAGCAAAACTAAGAGGTATTATTATCCTTTTAGACACCCTATTATTAAGGGTGTTTTACAAGAAATATGATGCACAATTTCCACTTCATCAAAAAAATCCCTACAGTTGTATTAAAATACTCTTCTAATTATAACAACGAAAAAATTGTCTGTGTGTGGATAAACTATGGTGTAACCTTTAAAAATGTATTTTATCAAAATACCGAGAGTATAATCATCAACAAGAAAAGGGTATTAATCACTCTTAATCGCCACTTTAAATTATAATACCAAACACAAATTGTTACTCTACAAGGACCCAAGAAATCACTACAATTACAATAAACAGGTTTGAGGACCTACAGGGTTGTGGTAGAAAAGAAGAGGCTCGCTTGGTGTCCTAACAAAAAATGTTATTCCAGAAAGACCTGACATCATTACCTGTAGTTCGCTAATTTCACAATGAGATGAAGATGACCTTTCTATACATAACTTAGGAAGCAACTGCTTTAGATGTTAAAAATTCAAATATGCTAAAAATTGGCGTAGCATTATTTCTCAGTTCCATAACAATATTGTTGAACGTCCCGAAGGCACAAGTCATAACATTATTTTTTTTTATAAGTCATAACATTATTTTTTTTATAAGTCATAACATTATTTTATTCTCTGTAATAATAGAAATAGAGTTGAAAGTCATCAAAGTGGTTAAAACTGCTTATAATAAAGGGATGAGGTCCGGCTCCATAGAAGGAAAGATCAGAGTCATCTTATCTTTACTACTCCCTAGAATTTTTCTCGGCTTGCCTACTCAATTCCAACTCATCTTTGACACTGATGTTTTTTCCCAAGGTTGAACCCTCAAACTCGCATCGACAAAGAAGGAAGTTAACTTGACAGTTTCGATCATGGATTAAGTTATTGATGCATATGAAGTCAATATTTGGGCAAGATGGGGAAATAACAATGATAATCTGCAAATTTTGGTGACATTAAAATCACCTCCAACAGTCCGTGACAATACATCTATCCCTCAAATTGCTGAAAGCTGCTTCCAAAGATCCTTTCTACCTTTTCTATCACACGGCCCATATTACTCCGGTGAACATGATTTTGAATTTTGTTTTGATTTCCTCCAACCAAACAGTAACATATGAACACCCAACAGTTGTTCATAGCAACTACATCTCCTTTTATCCTATAAGATAATAGTTCCCTCCACTATTGCCTTGTTATTCAGTACAATAACAGTCCGTCCATCTGTTTCCCCCAATGTGTAACAGCTTCCACTTGCTTTATAATTTTTCAGTTTAGTTTCAGTGAAACAAATAAGATCTGAACTCCACTTCCCCACCATCATTCTCACCACTTTCCTCTTCTTTCTCATTAATATCCCTAACAGTCCAACAAAAACATATTCATCTTCATCTTCATCTTCTATTAACTGCCACATTCCTGCCTCTACCCTTGCTCCTTGAATCTTCTCCATAATTCAGATCAAACTTCAACAACTTGAGTTCACTGTTGTACTTCAACACTGTTACTCTGGCCTTTATCAGATAGCTATAAACCCCCACTCCACCATAGCTCAATCTAGAGCAGGGAACATATGGGACCCCCACTTCAGGAGAGACATGCGGAATTGGGGACTTGGTGAGCTTATTTGACTTATACAGAGCACTTGAAGGTTTCATAATGAACCCACGTATCTCAGACAACTTAAGGTGGGGCAACTCAAGTAAGGGCACATAAACAATAAAGGCAGGGTACAGTAAGCAGTGTATATCTAATGGAATGATCGAACACTGGCCATGGAAGCTGATATCCCACAGAAGTCATGTGTTTTACATGGACATTCCTTAAAAATGCTATCTTGACCCAGGAAAACCTCTACAGAAGGAACATTCAGCTGGTAAATAGATGCTTTATGTGCCAACACAGCCCAGAGTAAGTAAACAATCTATTTTTACACCGTATAGTTGTTGCAGACCTTTGGGATATGTTCCTAGCAGTTTTTGGCCTCAGTTGGTCAACCCCACAAAACATTAAAGATGCAGTTGAAAGTCTTTGGAAACTTGACAGAACCATCAAGTAGATCTGGCAGATGATTCCAACATGTACTTTTTGGTGTATTTGGATAGAAAAGAATCACAGATGTTTTGATGGCATTTCAACTCCCAATTGTTCCTTGAAATCTGAGTATTTGATGAATCTCCAGTTGGACCAACCTATCCCTAGTAAACAAATTTACCCCCCCACCCACCCACCCTTGCCGTTGTAGATTTTATTAGCTCTCTTACTCTGGCTTAGCAGCCAACATTTTGGTTTTGGTTAGCTCCCTGTCCTGGATATAGGAATTTTTTGTATTAGGAGCTAACCCAGCTTATCTTGTACTTATTTGTATCTCTTCTTGATACCATCATTACAACACTGATAGGAACCAGAAGTAGGGAACTGAAGAAATAGAACAAAGAAGGTACTTTTACTGGTAATAGTTTGTGCAAGAATCTTAAACACAATTACACCAATTAGTTGTCCGTATGGAGACGAGAAGACTCCAGAATACAGTAGTTTTAATTCAGAAAATTACATGCCTAAATAACTAATCCTAATTACATATTTATAGATAACACAATAGGATACGATAAACTATAAATAATAACTGCTAGACTCAACTGCTAGAGAAAATCAAGAGAACAGTTGCTAGACAACTGCTGTAGAAGTTCTGTTTGTCCAAAACTCTTCAACTCTTTATCCTTTGGTCGATATTTCTTTCTGAAGTACGTCTTGAGTGGTAGGTCTGTATCAGTGCACCCCCCCCCTGAATAGTCGCCTTGTCCTCAAGGCGGAAAGAAAGAAATTTCAACGTCAGTTTCTTGAGGGTCACCAACGATTGTTGCATTGACCTCGTCAACATATTCCGATTGATCTCCTTCTGTAAGCTCCATGAGAGATAGTTTCGGAGATTTGCATCTATGACTGGGTGCAAATTTCTCATGGCAATGATAACAAAGGCCCTGTGCCATAAGATTTCTCCTCTCGGTATCCCATGTTCGCGTTTGAAGAGGTTGGGAACCGGTTGGGTTGGAAGAAACATTGCTGCGTGAATTTTGATGTGGAGAAGAAGAAGCAGCGTTTCTGAATGTTTTTAACAGAGGGCAATGGGTTTTGTATAGTGGGTCTTCTGGTTGGTGTCCACTTGGGCCCTCTATTGCTGCGAATTGGACCTAACTTATTCTCAAATTCAAGTGCCAAACTCATAGCCCTGTAAACTGTTTTGGGCCTGTGAATCCTAATATCAGATTTAAGTTCCTCTTTTAGCCCATTCAGAAATACCCCTAAGAGACAGTGATCTGGCCAGTTTGTGACCCTAGACGAACGTTTTGCAAATTCTTGACGATACTCCTGTATAGAACCTGTTTGTTGAATGCTACAAAGATGCTCGTCCGGATTTTGGAACTCCGCAGGACCATAATTTTCCTGTAATGCTTTAACAAGCTCTTCCCAATAAAGCAAAGTTCGCTCACAATTTGTCCAAGAGAAGAGATCAAGAGCATCGCCTTCCAGATACATCGCTGCAATGTCAACTTTGTGTTCCTCTGAAGTTTGATAGTAGCAAAAATATTTTTCTGCTTTCAAAATCTATCCCCTAGGATCACCTCCACCAAAACTGAGAAATTCCATCTGTGTGGCCTCCGGGAAGGATTTTTGGCCCACGCAGGACTCTCAATGGCTTCTTCCTCTTCTTGCCAAGCGGATTTTCCTCCATTACGGGTTCGGTGACTGGTTTCCGCTTGTTGGGTATGGCCATTCTGGGCTTTTAATGTAGACCCAACTGGTAGAGAAAATCAAGGGAACAGTTGCTAGACAACTGCTGTAGAAGTTGTGTTTGTCCAAAACTCTTCAACTCTTTATCCTTTTGTCGATAATTCTTTCTGAAGTACGTCTTGAGAGGTGGGTCTGTATCAAACACCTTACTTTATCAAAAAGGATTGAAGTTTTGAAACAACATAGTAAGAATATAATTGATCTAGATGCCTCAGACTTCTGTATATCTCACCACTTCCTTCCGATGCTAGCCTTACACATTTGCAGATTCCAATATGTTGAACTTATCAAAGGAGATCTATTAACAATGTGCATCAATATGTTCTCAATTGATTTATCTCCGGCCAAAAGCAAAGAACTTCTCGCCATTGTATTGCCTTAATCTTACCACATTTAATTTCTCGTCATCGTACACTAAGCTTAAGTTACTCCGCAATTGTATTAAAAGCTACATACGCTTGATTTGGAAGAAGAAAGTACAGAATTTTGTCACAAGGATAGAAAGAGAGAGAAAATGAAAGAATTTGAGCAAATGATTAGTGAGATTGAGCTAGAAGAGATGATCCTAATGTTAGTAGAATGTTAAACAGATGATAAACGTAGCCAGAAGAGATGATAGAAGGAAATACACGTTTCCCAAGAGAGAGAAACACATGCTACCGTCTTCCCTTCAAAAGAGTGTTAGATTAGATGTTTTTCTAAAATTTAGAAAACTATAATCGTTGCACAACCATTAATTAAACTATGATTCAAAAGTAAAATATAATGGAGACACTTCACAGTAAACAAATGAAATGAACTAAACAACGTTGTTGAAAAAGAAAGAATTAAACAGCGGTAGAATTCAAATAAAATAGAGTTTGTTTCGAAATATGTTAAAACCTCTCAAGAAAATTAAAGTTGAAAGGTTAGAGAATCAGATGAAAGTGTCGTAGAGAAACATAAGTTTGGATAAGTTTTGGTTTTCAAAAGCTATACTGGTTTCCCAAAAATTTATTCAAATTTTGAAAATAAGCACCCTCGAGTTCAGTGTATGTAAAGTAAGGTAATATGATGAATTATCAAAAAAAGTAAGGGGTAACAAAGTAAAATATTCGAGTCAACTTTTAAGCTGAAAAGCAATAAGGGTACCCAACTTATGCCTTTTGGCTTGTTTTGGTTGTAAAGGCCCTTGGTTACCAAACACCAAAAAGTCAAAAAATGATTAAAAGCGGTTCAAATTTGACTAGCTTTTAACCTTATCCCAAACACCCTCTTAAACATGAAGCAACACTAAGATTCATCATCTAAGTTACGAATCCAAAATACACGACATTATGGAAAGAAATTATGAGAGGGTTTAAATTATGTTAACCAAGCACAACATAAAATTATGACAAGTCGCGGAATTTTCCAAATGTTTAATCCAATTAACCAAGCAGAATAATGAATCTCATCATATTTCTGTTACCCAAGGATGAATCATTCTAGATGTATCATCCTGACATATTCCATCATAAACCAAATGCAAGGGCAGGGACTTCATCGATTTTCGTACTACCAAGTGGAATCACATATAATCATCTGGTCAACCAGTATGTCACCATCTGATAGAACATTTAACTGAATATAGTTTAGAGGTATATCTTTGTCTTAAGGGTGCTAGCATGCAGGCAAAAGGTGATCAAGTCTATGGGCCTATGGTAGCCACCAACAGAAACTGATCAGCATTATATAAGAAAATGACAGGATGTCAGACCTGATCGCCATATCTTCGTTGCATAACAGCATTTCTCCGCAATGTTTCTCTCGATATTATTCGCTCAGAAAAGTATTTGAGTAACTGAAGAGCAGCAAGAAGAAAATCAACTAATCAAAAGCTCATTAATTCAGCGTCCAAATACAACATAATCAATAAGCTATTTATTGAGGAACAAATAAGACAACCACATAAGACGTCTGTAATTTACTTGAAGGTGGAAAGTGACTAGAAATCACAGACAGGACCTCACAATGGCATTTTCTATCTATTTTGGAAAATGTAGCAATTACATCACAGAGGCACAAATTCTACTGTTTGTATTGATGGGCGATTGTTTATTGATACAAGAAGGAAGTTCTGTAAAACCAACAGGAATAATAGGAAAAAAATTGCATGTATCAAATGAATCGAGGAAGGTAGGGTTTCCCTGATTATTTTTCTTAGCTGCTCTGGATTCTATTCTAGAGGCTACTACATTATAAACTTGTGCATTGCAAATAAACATAGAGATGCATACTAGAAGTTAGACTCACTGTTGCTTCTCAACATAGAGATGCAGAACAAATGGAGGAAAATATGGGCAACGAAAAGTTTGAAATGCAGCACCACCACAGGGATGGCCACAAAGTGGAGGATAGTCTTGCAACGGGAGACAAAGACACCAAAAGGGACAGTCTTCTGAACACTAAAAAGATTGCTTAAACAGACAAAAACACTGCTAATACCAGACAAAACATAGGGGCATCCTTTAAATTTGAACCAAAAGAAAAAGAAGTTAAGACCCAAATGATGAAACAACAGAATACACTAAGTCTTTTGTGTCTATTTTGTTAATATTTCAAAATATGAAAATTGTACAAAGTAGGAGTCCTCCTATCTACCTTAGACTCCATGACTACTGCAAAAGCCTTTTAGGAAATTCATAAACTGCAAAGCCCCAAAAAACCAATGCAGGAATTCAAGAAAGGAACTTCAAAAATAACCAAACTTCAAGCATTTGTTTAAACTAGATTGGGAGTTGCAGTCGGCGCGCAGTGAAATTAGAATACATCCAGGCCTAAATTTAAAACATTGAAACCACATTCCAAAGTCATAAAAATTATAAACTACAAAATGTATCAAAATATTAAAAAGAAAAAATCTATGTATAAACTATTATACATATAGTCAGTTTGGTCGGTCTTGTTTCAGCTTTGTATGGTTAATATAAAACCAAACCTAATATTGCCAGTCTTTTACATTTAACACCAAACAGCACCAAAGCAAACCATATGTCATTTTTTAACTCGGTTTGATCCATTCCTTCAGTTCGGTTTGGTTTCCGGTTTATCTTGAAAACCTAAATTGAAATGGAAATCCAGCGGAATGAATTTTGAGCACTGTAGCACACTTTTGTTTGGCTAGACCAAGAATAGGTTCAGGACAGTAGTACCGTCTCAAATGAAACATTCATCATAAGAAATGAGGGTAGAGTGTACAGGAATACTAGCAAGATGTTGAGGAATAGCAAACAGCAGCAGAGAGGAAGCAAGAGGGCAGTAGGGGTAGAAAATAAGGAAAGAGAAAAAGAAAAACAAAGAGAGTAAATGCTTCACAAGATTTAAAGACTCAAAAGCTATTTATCTATTTCGTTCAAGAAAGCTATGCACAAACCAAAACACGGCGAAGCGAAAATCAAGTATCTTGGAGACTAACCAAGTTTTGCAGGATACGTGAAGGAATAATAAATGAGTTGTAGTAATCGAGAATAAAGATTGATCACAACTTTATCTCAATACAACTCATGCCCAACAGCTAGTAAAATGAAGCAGACTCTCAGGTCATAAGCAAACAACTACTACATGCACATACAAGTATAATGTGAAGTAACAACAAAAAGAAAATCAGCATACCACATCACACAGCGGTTCCAGCCCCAAACTCTCCTCAGTTATCTGTCTGTACTTCTTATTCACTTTTCCAATCTTTTTCATATCTGCATAAGCTGTCCTCACATCTGCAAAGGCCTGAAACCACATGAAAAAGAGAATTTTAAAAGTTGCCAAAGAAAATTCTACATAAGAGGATTAACTCATCTAAACCATGTTATACCCGCGTACCACCTCTCCATCCACATTTAGCTCGAAAACATGTCCATGTAGCTGCATGCCTAGATATCACTCACATGCTTTAGTCATATATTGCTAGAGAGGACAGAAAGTATACCTCAAGAACGAGGTGCAAAGTAAGAAGTTAGTTACCCATCCGGGGTAATGAAGAAAGATAAGCTTTTTTCGTTTGAGTCCCCACCTTTGCACTGCAAAGCAAAAACATTGCACTAACTGTCAATATAGGACATTTTAAGCGCCTTACAGATGCAATAATAGTAAAAAAATTGTAAAAGTTTAAACTCATAACACCTATTAGTACCATGTTTAAGTTATTTCTCAGCCCCAGGTACCCCACATGTGGAAGATATGAATCACAATTTTCTTTATATGAAAAATACTCAACTACCACAAGGAGCATCTATAATTATAATTACTTTCTTTTCTTCTATTTCGTACAACAAGTGTTTCCTTTTGTACTTCATTTATTTTGTCATTCTACTTGACAAGGCAATAGCTCCATTCACTTTTAATCATTGAAAGAACTGTAAGCATTTACAATTTACATCCTAACAGTTCACCTCCCGAACTCTATTTCAGTTTCGAATCAAATCAGGAAAAATTTGTCACTCCAACAAGGTGATCATGCATGCATTAAAATCTCATTTTTTTTCTACATAGTGAACCTGCCTTAAGAAATTCAAGTCATCATAGTTTGAATTACCCTCAACAACATAGTCATAGAAAATATAGTAAAGGCAACAACGGCTACTGCAGGGTTACCTAATGCAACTTGAACAAATGACAGCTATTAATCAATCAATTGATCAATTATGCATCAATCCCAAATTAGTTGGTTTAGCTAAATGAAATGCAATTTTAGTACAAGCATAAACCTTTTCAAAGGTGCATTTTTCGATATGAAGACTAAGTTTATCTAAACAAAATATGAGTAAAATTAACTAATGATAAGTATAATCATTATAAACTTGCATATACTGAATCCCAAATCGCTCCTTGTTCATCTTGTTTTTTCATTTTCTAAACGATATGTTGATGTCATTCTTTAAATCAGGTTCAATCACAACAACCACATTACACTTATATCTTGATGAACTTAGTTCTTACTTCTGATTTACAACAAGAGCGCGATGATATAAAATAATATGATTCCAATATTTTGTCATGGCAGAAGACCAAGGCAAGACAAATTCTAGCAGGTCAGTTTTCCAGAGCAGTTTGCTGATCAAAGTAACATTCTCTTCTCAATAGAAAGATTGTTTTTCCAGTTAAACAATAAAGACCATCCTCTTGGACACTCTTTAATTCGTACAATACATTCTTTAAGGAAAGGTTAGCAAAAGAGCTCTTAGGAACTCACCATTGGACAAAGCAAACCAGAGTACTGGCCTGGTCCACAAGAACCAATATCTATTCCAATCTGGCTTAATTTCTGCTTCAGTGACATCACGTGTTCTGCCTCCGCAATTTCCTCTGCTGGGTCTTCCAGCATTACTCCAGAAACTGAAATTATATAAGCAATAACAAAGGTGGCATTTATTCGTGAAATATTTTTGAAATCTTGCAACGAAAAATCAGAACCTGTTTGCGTAAGTTTATCCAGGAAGCTTATTTCTACAACAAAAAAAAATGTTTTTTGAAGTGGTTTTATGGCAAATGGTTTTGTGTTCCACACATTTTCTTTATGCACAAACTTCTTTCTAACAAAAGGTTATTTTCAAATGGTTGTGCAAACGGCTCCTAAATAACAGATTCAAGAACATTGCAAAGTTCATTAAAGCATACTTGTATGTATGAGAGGTTTAGAAACTAATCCCTCTGACAAAAAATAAAATAAAATTGCAAAAAGGTACCTACCTGGTGGAGGAATTTTTTGGGGCCTGTATGAGAAGCTTGAAGTTCCGCCATTTGGGGAGATGGGTATTGAAGCAAATGTTGTAAAGATGAGTCTTTGGGTTTGAAAAAGGACAGGAAGTGTACTCTTGTGTATTATGGTTGGTAAAGTAACGGATGGCTTGTGGAGAAAATATTTGGAGCCCATTACTAAGTTGTTAAAGTTATTCACTACAATTCTGCGATAAGGAAGAAGAATCATCCTGCTAAATTTTTTCAACTACAATTTGCAGCCATGGTTGTCTTGGAAGGCGTTAGGGGTTAGGGAAGGGTTCTTTATTATTATTACTAGGACAAAATGATCAAATTGGTACTTAATATATAGGGGATGGACTATTTTGGTACTTAGTGTGTGGCCCTTGACAAAAATAGTCCCTGATATATGCAACAACTGGACATGTTTAGTCTGCATCCCTAAAACTAACGGCAACCCTCGAAATGTCGGTTGAAGTTGACCATAATCTTCTGGTGGACCTCACGTATCACATGAACAAAAAACCAGGAAGCGAACTTTTCAGGTACAAAACTAGTCCATGAAATATACAATATCCTTGTTTCCTGTCTCCACAAAACAAGGACACTCCCGCCTAGTAAGCCGTAGTGAGTAGCGGCGAAATTATCCCTCTTTCTCTTTAAGGGTCATTTGGTAGTGTATTGAAAATAATGTCGAATAGCGTGTATTAGTAATGTTGTAATTAGTTATGTTGAGATTTGTTATGCTGATATTATTTTTAATATCTACTGTGGCCATTTCTTTGTGCAGTATTCATCGTAATCTTCTCTTCAGGTATTAGCCCTTTAAAGAGAACATGCTCTGATACTAATTGTTATTTTGCACGACCAAATATCTATATTCAATACCTAATTTTCGCCTATAGGATGGAACACGTTACTCTATCCGTTCTAAGCGTAGCGTCTGTGAAATAGTACAGAATAATAAAGTAAGGACACGACACTTTTACATGGAAACCACCCAGCTCATGAGGATAGAAAAAAATACGACATACACCTCTGCATGATTTAACTCAAACTCCACTACAAAGTGAGCATGTACAAATTCAAGTTACAAACTCTGTAACCTAGGTATTATGAATTCTAATTTATATCTCACTAATCTCCCTACACTAGTAAACCCACTTCAAGTTGATCCCAAACTTGAAGTTGAATTTGACTAACTGTTTATACCTAACAATACGTTTCTAAGAAAGCGGATAATGGTACAACTCAATGATCAATTCTAATACACAAAACTAGACTCAAGGCCCTTATTTCACTAAGGATATTTTTGTAATAACTAACTTAGTCTTCCTATCATAGCTAGTATAAATACTAGACTTGTCATTTTCATTGAGGTAGACTATTTTGAAGAATGATATTTTGATACTCTTTTGAGAGTTTGAGAGTTTGAAAGCTTGATGAAGCTATGATTGTTCATTTTGTTGAGAGAATTGGTGCTAGATTGTATGCTCAATTGGAGGTTTTAGCTATTATAGACTTTTAGTTGCCAATTAGTGTCTTTCTTTGTGTCATTCTATCTATCATTTTATTTTCTTATTTAATTCCTTTGTTTTCCATACATAGTCTGATGTGGTACATGTTTGTAGACCTGATTTATTTGACGTCGGCTCTATATCTGATTAGTTCAACTTTGTACTGCATCTTCATTTACCGTGTCTGATAAAGAACACGTTTGTAAACCTGGTTCATTTGTAGCTTTATTCACTTTATCAATCATCAAAAGTAACACTTGTCATTCTAGCTAACACTTTGGTTCTCTATTATAGGAAGTATGATTTCTCATTCTGTATTTGGGTGTACATAATTGTAATGTTAGAACCAAATCATCTGATTTTTTAGTACCAAAACATTTTTGGAGCTCAACTTTTACCTATTGCTAATTGGGTTGCTAATGGTAATAATGGCAAATTGAGAAGTTAACACATCTACAAAAAATGAAGAAGATATCATTTAGTTTGAAAGTATCCTATAAAATTAATGCTACTCAAAATCTTAGTAGAAGTTATAAATCACCTGCTCGCCATAGTGTAACATGTATTAAGAATGACTAATAGTTGTTGATTTGTGATAGTGCACTATGGATGTTAGTAAAATAGAATAACAATATTGATTAAGAACAAATAAATTAGTAAGAACAACTTATCGAATCACAGTTGTGTCGTGGCAAGTCACTGCCTTGAAACCTACTTCGGACCGACTCCAGTGCAAATCGTTTAGTCGGTCGCTCTCCAAGGTTCAACAACACTTTTGGACACTTGCACTAGTGCCTGAAAAATTGGAGTTTGCACAAAGTAATTTTCCCAGAAAATAGAAGGACGAAAAACAACTTTGAAGAAGAAGATATGTTTCTCGGTGTATCAACAAATGAAGTCTCTACCGGTATATATAGGTAGATGTCAAGGTCTCGATAATAATGGTTGAAATCTAAAATGTCTATAACGTTCAGAGAATAAAGAATGAGATCTGAAACGTCTCCCAACATTAGAGAAATAAAGATCACCATTAAGTTAGAGTATTTATGGATAATGAACGTTGCAACAATTAATTCAAAAGTAATATGCTTTGATGGAACCGGGACAATTGCAATTCTGTGACAATAGATTCTGAAAGATTAAGTCTTGACCAAATTCGTAACAACTAGTTCCGAAGGTATAAGAGCTACATCCAGACTTTAATCCCGTACGCATGAATTTGTAAAATTTGGGTAAGCTTTAAAATAGCAAAATAATTTTTTGCAAACCGGAATTGAATTAGGCCTCACATATACCTCGCGCGCACGGGGGTAAATCGATCTATTTCGCCTACAAATCCCAACTCTCATGTGCGTGAGGCCCCTCTCTTATTCTAGCTCATTTACTAATCCAATAAAACACATTTCAATAGAAGAGGGAAGAAACGTTTTTCCACCACCAATGTGGTACAAAGTGTTTCTCACAAGAGTAAAAAAGATATAATGAAAAGAGACCCTCAAAGATTCTTTGTCTTTGCATTACTTGGAATAAGAGAGTAATGTAAATAGATGTAGAACTCCAACAACCCCCACTGATGCAAATGTGAAGAATATGAATGAATTTTGGGCAAAATGAAGGAACATGTACTTAAATATTAATATCTTTCCATTTGAATTAACACGTAGTGAAATGAGGCAACAACTAATATCCAAAAAGTGAAGTACTCTTGAACTGATTGGACATAAGTTGAGACCCCCACAACATATATTATATCATTTAATTTATGCAAACTCTGTGGTACTAATAAAGTGTGTTTATGAGCATGCACACACCTTAGGTCTAATGAGCGCTCTAGAAAGATAGCCTAAGTCATTCATAAAAGGCGACCACACTTTTACACTCACGTAGGTGATTCCTCAAGTCTATCTCATAGACCACCTTAAGGTTATGGAATCATTAAGAGCAAATAAGCTAAACCTTATAAATACTACCGCACGCCATAAGGATAGAAAATGTAGTGTATATTGATGGCATATATGGCTTCATTTGACCACAAAAGGGTATCCACAATATTATCTCAATCCATAGGCTTTAGCCTCATCCTTCTTGGTCATATCCCATGCATACTCTTAAATGGGATCCATGGTTTGATCCAAAAGAAGAAACCAAAATAACAATTGCATGGATATTGTTTCCATACTTGCCTTTGAATTATTTGTGAAAGAAGCAGTATTTTCATTAGCATCTACAGTTGGAAAGCCTTTGCAAGTAGATATGGCTACTATTAATAGTACCAAGCCAAGTTGTGCGAGGGTTAAGGCGGAGGTTGATCTACTTAGTGAATTTCCTCAAAGAATCAACATTGGTATGAAAAAGAAGAATGGCGAGATCGTTGATAAATAGATCAAGATCAATTATGATCATATACCTAAGTATTGTAAAAACTGCAAGCTTCAAGGACATGATGAACAAGAGTGTTATGTTATTCACCCTGAGTTATATCCAAAGAAGGAAGATGATGAAGCTGTTAAGGCTCAGGAAGAGAATCAATAGAAGAAGATATGAAGGAAAGAATTAGGTAATTCATAGCCTAAACCAAGGAAAATTATCAGAGTAGATACAATGGGGCTGAAGAAGAAGGAGGGAGAAAGAAGAGGAAAAATAAATGAGGTACAAAATAAAACTATATATGTAGCTGATAAATGTGCAATTGTTGAAGATGATGTGTACTTCATAGAGAAAAGGAACAAGCAGAAAAACAAATGGCAATATCAAAGAGGAAGGAATGAACATGATTGGAAAAGAAAGGAAACTCAACCTCTTCAAACTAATTGCTGCTTTTCAAAATATTGAAGAAGAGGTTGTAGACTTGACCAAAACTAGTAACACTAAAGAGGTAGCATATGATGCACATGTTGTAGGTTCTGGTGAGAATAATCATACTGATACTGCACATAAGGAAGGAAAGAATGTTGACAAGCACAATGAATCACAAGGAGTTAAAACAGTGGAGAATGAGTCAGCTAAATAATGGGTTGAAACTAGTTTTGGTCAGCAACTTAATGAGAAAGGGGAGATGATTAACAATCAAAATAATAAGGCAAAGCAAGATGAAAATACCCATAAACAAAGGAAAAGAAACAACAGAGGAGAATAACACTAGTAGTAATGATACTAATGGGGTTATTGAAATGAAATCTATTAGCAGAGAAGTTATTGTTATTGATATTGGAATTGTTGAAGTGGAATCTACAAGCAGAGAATATATTGTGATAGATATTGATGTCCCTATAACTGACAAAGTGTTGGGGGGTGTTAATAACAAGAATGAAGACGGTACAAAACCACCAGATATAAAAAAATGTTGAGGAGCACTCAGTAGTAAAGGATTCAGTGGAGCAATCACAACAGTCACAACAAATAATAATAGATCCATAAGTAGTTCAGGAAACACAGCGGGATGAGGATTTGATTCTATGTTTCTAAGTCTTTTTATGGTGTTTGGTATGTTTATGAGTTGGGTAAAATGAAGTATGATCCCATTAGAGAATAAGAGAGTTATATAATTTATTAATGAGAGTTTTATAGATTATATTGCCTTAATTATTATGAATTAGTGATGGATTATACAAGGTTATCATGTTTTAAGGCTTAATTTGAGTATAGAAACCTATTCCAATTGGGGGGAAATTCTAGGGTTTCCAAATTAGGCCTTTTGTATATTGATTCAATTGAAGGTTTGAATGTGTATAGTTTTGCAATTAATTTAAGGATATGACTACCTAGTATGTGTTCTTGGTATTTGGGTATTAAAGTTCAAGTCTTGATAGCATGGGCCCGGGATTGGTATTTAAAGTCTTGCTTTATAAGGACTATGCCCTTGTATGATATGTAAGCTTTATATTAACAAATAGTATATACATGAATAGACATCGATTATCACGAGGCGCAGAGGAAGGGCAAGGCTATCACATATGCTTGATTGGTTAGCACTAATGTTCAGCCCAGAGGTAGGCTACATTTACTTTCACAAGACTTCAATAGAAGTGTGTAATTAGTTATAAATATTGATGGGTATTGGGAGTGTTTGGGGGTCCTTCTCAAGCGGTTGTGATAAATATTTGAGGGGGTGCTGGTGTTGAACTATAATGATGGGTGATATGGGGAATCAACCTTATGATGGTTCCAGCTGCTGATTGATTTGGCTTGTCGCCATATGTGGGCTTGTTGCCATAGTTACTTGATATATTTATTTATCACACATGCTTTTGATATGATATCCTGAATTGTACTTGGCTTGTATATATGTTATTCAATTATTGAAACCATGTGATATTCATCTCCATACTTGGTTGTATCTCATTATATCATGATATCTTATCTTACATTATCATTTGCATTCATACACTCATGGTTCTGTGATATTGATATTGGAGTGGTATGATATATATTATGGGCTCAAGGGGATGGAAGGGTAAGAACAATATGAGATTATGGCAACACTGAGATGATGATAATGATATGCAGGGAGCGGAGTTGCACGCTTGCAACATAATATTATTCAGCCATGAGCTGGGCTTCGATGGGATATTCCATAGGGGTATATGGACTTCGTGGTTCCCACATGAGTGGTTGATCATAATAAAAACTTGACAACATGTATATTGGATTGGTAAAGGTACCTGGCATATGCATTACATTCATTATCATGCATACATCATGTTATTGATTATTTACGGTGGACTTGCTTCTGGATTGATTGTTGATGAATTGACTAGATTTCTGGACATGAAAGACTTGTAATTGCTATTTGAGACTTGAACCTCTGTTATTGAACTTTCTAGAACTGGATGACTTAAGTGATTATGAAATTTTACTTGAAAGAGGTGATTTTGAAACTCTATGAAATATTCTGTGGACATTGTGGCATTTCTTAGATTATCTGAACTGTTAGTATATGATTATTTGGTGTCAACTTAGTATTTATCTATTTTTGTGTATCTTCCGTCATTGTCAACCTATGATTCCTACACGAATATGTTGTATACTCATGCTACACATGTTATATTCTTTTTGGATACAGATTTAGTGCCTTCTACCAGTACGGGATAGCGTGGATGAGTCCGGTTGGTTGATTTCCCAGCATTTAGAGTAAGGATGCCACCTCCAGCATACTCTTGGATGTGTATTCTCTATTTTAGTCTTTTACTTGCATTTGAGAGACATGACATACCTCTTTAGCTTATGTGCTCATTTTCAGACTTGTATTATTTTTATAGTGCTCTTGTATATATAGACTAGATCACTTGGGGGAGGTTGTTGATGTATCAGACTTATATTTCTTCAGCATTTATATTATGAGACAGTTTATGTAGTATTTTGTTATCTTTCCACTTTATCTATGTCATATCATGTGAATGATTGGGAAGTGGTTTACCTACCAGTGAGAAGGTGTAGGTGCCACCACGATTACTTAAATGGGGTCGTGACAATGGTGCAAGTAGAGGTAATATTGGGAGGAGCTCATATGAATATTGCATCAAAGACAACATAGGTGATTTGGTGTATGCACAAGCAAAGGACATTCAACACAAACACTGAAGATGAGCTGAGGCCATTAGACATGCTCTAAAATATTACAGAGAGTAATATTCAAGAGATACAACTTGAGACAGATTCACTTATTCTACTAAACTTCTTGCAGGGGTTATGAACCATTCCATGGGAATTGAAAGACTTGGTTGAAGATATTAAGGAGTACATGAGGATAGTAAAGGCTCAGCTCATGCAAACTTTCAGAGAAGGTAACAAGCTTGCAGATTTTCTTGCAAATCAAGCCCTGGACAATGCAGTAGTTGAGATAGATAACTTCACACACATGCCAACAGAAGGAAGAAGAATAATCAACATGGATAAATCACAAATTCCTCATCTGAGGATTAGAACAAGGAATATCAATCAAATATGCAGATAGATATGTCCATACTCATGCTACAGATGTACTGGAAATCCCAAAACCTAGAGAATTCATCAAAGATGGGATTGCAACTCAGGTCACAAACTAGCTTAGATTATTTTAGTGAAACTGATCATTCTGGACAGTTTATTTTTCTCATTTTAGCTAGATCTTATTTTAGACATCATCATGTAATTATACTATATTTATTTTATGCAGTTATCAATAAAGAAAAACTCTAATGGGCACCAACATGCTTGTTAGAGTAAAATTCATTTAAAGAAAATATGACATCCACATATAAAGATATAATCACACAACTTGATCCTATCATTTTAGAATAAACACAGGTATCTGAAACATTAAAAATAAAACCATCATCCATTAATGTGTTGTTAAATTTTTTATACCACTGCTTAGTGCATGTTTTAAACCATACAAGGACTTCCTCAACTTGCATAATTTATCTTCATGTCCTAGGATCACAAAACCCCCAGGTTGAGTCATATAGATCTCTTCTTCTAAATCACAATTTAGAAAAGCCATTTTTAACATCCATTTGGTGTACCACTAAACTATGAATAGTGACTAAGGCAATAAGAGTTCTAATGGTCGCTTTTTTATTCATAGGAGAATAAGTATCAAAGTAATCAACACCTTTATTTTGGTTAAAACCCATAATCACAAGTCTAGCCTTATATTTATTAATTGTACCATCAGGTCTCAATTTCTTCTTAAATATCTATTTGCTACTTATGAGTTTAGAACCGTTAGGTAAATCATACAAGTCCCAAGTATGATAAGAAACTATAGAATCAAATTTATTTTGAATAGCCTCTATCCAAAACATAGCATCTATTGACCTTATTGCTTCATCATAAGTTTTACGGTCTTCTTCCATTAAGTAAATAGACACTAATTCATCATTTAAGACATCAATATCACAATTCTCAGTAAAAAACACAGTAATAAAATCAGGACCAAAGATAGTCTCTATTCGACGTCTTTTATTCCTTCTAAGTTCAATTTCATGCTCATTATTAATAACATTAGAAGAAGGAAACACATGAGAATTAAGAGGCACATATGTAGAAGCATTATTTTGCATATCACTAGACACATCATTTTTCATAGAAAAAACATGCTAAAAAAATTCTGCATCTCTAGATTCACAAATAGAATAATCATTCAAAGATATAAATCAATAAGCAACACTATTTTGAACATAATCAATAAAGACAGTGTCAAAAGTTTTAGATCCTACATTTACCCTTTTAAAATCAGGTAAACCAACCTTAGCCAAACACCCCCACACTTCAAAAATTTCAAGTTAGGGGAGAACTCTTTCCACAACTCATATAGAGTCTAGTCTAACTTTTAATGAAGGACTCGATTAAGAATATAACATGCAACCAAAATAGATTCTCCCCACATATTTTCAAATAGACCCTGTAATACCTCGTATCTCGGGCTAAGGTTCGACCCGTAAGATGGATGTAAAGTCCAATGGGTTTGTTACTTTCTAATTATGGCTAAAGTAACTTGCAATACTTAAAGGTTATGTTTGGAAGTAATATGAGTGTTTGGAAGTAATATGAGGGTTTGGAAGTTGAATAGAATGAGTTGAAAAATAATTAGAATGATTGGGGTGAAATCAGTAGTGAGAGTTGCAACGATCAAAAGTTGACCGTTGTAATGGTGCAAAAATCCCTTAGGCAGTCATGACCGTCGCAGCGACCAAAATTTGACCACTTCGACAGGAGACGCTGAAGCAAAAGTATTAAGTACGAAAATTCAGAATTTTAAGAGCAATTCCACACTTTCTTTGGATGACTTTGAGAGAGAATGACAACCCCCAAGCCCTAGCACAAAGTTCCTCTCTTCCTCTTACCCTCCTTCATCAAGGTAAGATCATACATATGATTCTTCATCGGTTCTTCCATTAATTTCATGATTCTTAACAAGATTAAATCTTGATATCCTTGTTTGAGTCTTCATCTTGGACAGAAACCCTAGAACTCGAATTCAAGAGGAATGAACTTCAAAAAGGTAATGCTTCCACTCTCTAATCGATTATAATTGTGAATTGGTGATTAGAATCGAAATTCTTGGACCATAATCTGATGGGTTAGATAAAGAGAAACATATGAACCGTTGTAGGATTTTGGATTATTGACTTATGATTGTTGTAATCATATAGGTGATGAAGAATGATGTTAATTATATCTATTTGAGATTGTAGAATCACATAGAAACAAGAGGATGATAAATTGGGTGTAGAAACACACCATTAATAAGGGCTATGAAGCTTTATGCCCACCAAGTGTTTGATAAAATGCCTAGATGGCCAAACCATGAGAATGGGTGCTAATGTTGATTCCATTGACATGTACTGATATAGATTAAAGTTGAAAGAAAGTGACGAACGTTGTATTACTCTCAAGAATTGGAAGTTAAGGTACGTGAGACTAACTCTCTACGTGTGAGAACTTTATTAATCATCCACACGCCTCGTTCATCAAGATTACTACGAATTTCTTCAAATATAGAAATTATTTACTAGTTCATGAAAAGTCTAAAACTTCAATCTTTTAAGAATATAACCTCGTAGTTGTTCATAATTATCACTTCGAATATTGTGAACTCATTACGTAATCAGAATAGACTCATGTTTGATATCATACGAGTCTCACTCGTGACAATTCAGTACTATGAATATTTAATACTTCAAACTTCATAATCAATCTCTGAATACATGTCTTAGTTTAGTTTTATTCAGTATTCCAGTATCATACATTACAGTTCCGCTCCTAAACTTATGATACTTCTTCAAAAATTGTAGAAATATGATGAACCCATATGTTACACGCTTACGTTGTGATTTTACATAATAATGAAATATGATGACTCTATAGTTTTATAACTCACGACAGGATTCACGAATTCATAAAGTGTTTAAGAAACGTAATTGTATCAATTGACAAGCATGCCTAATTTTAAGAACGCTTATGCATAGCAACACTATATATCCCATGAATAGTTCATGAGTTCATGTCTTAGTATAGTAATAATCAGTACTGCATATCAACACCTCAGTATGTTTTCATGTCTTAGTATGAAAACTTTCAGTGTTCCATAAAAGTGTTACAGTATGATTCTAAAGATTTACGTTAGAACTACAATTACGCACATAACCGATAGTGGATGATGCTACCTGCCATGTTATGAACCATGGTGCATTATGATGTATAACATGGTAGTGAATGATGCTACCCCCATGTTATGAACCATGGTGCATTATGATGTATACCCTAGTAGTGGATGATGTTGCCAGCCATGTTGTGAACCATTGTGCATTATAATACATTGCCTGGAAGTGGATGATGATGCCCGTTATGTTATGAACTATACTGCATTATGATATATAGCCTGACAGTAGGTGATGTTGCCCGCCATGTCACGACCTATGGCGCATTGTTTGACATACATATTCTCTGAGTTAAAATGGATTACGAACCCAGTATGGTGCATTATAAGACAGAGGTGACTCCCTCCATTTTAAACAAATTACTATGCTCAATGACACTTATGTCGATGTTTCAATTTCATGTTCTTGCTTATTCTTTCAGTTGTTTTACATACAATACAATTCTAATGTACTAACGTTCCTTTTCCTAGGGCATGCAGTTCACAGTGCATGTACTGAATTTCAGGATAATGGATTTGCATGCTAGGACTTCATCTCTATCAGCTATTGGTCAACCCTATTTCATTTGGGTGTCAGTTGCTTATTTTTAGGATTATATTTTAGAGTAGAGGTATACTAGAGCCTTGTCCTGGTAAATAATTTTCAGTCAGACTCATGTTCAAAGATTTCATAGACTAACTTAGTATGTTATGTCAGTCACTAAGATTCATCATGTTTTATTAAGATATTTTCACTATTATATTTCAGACTATATTTTCAATATTATGTTTTAAATCATTATTAGTGCATGTTTTGATGCTCATGTTGATTACCAAGCTATGTGGTTCGCTCAGTCACATGCAATCAAGCATCGAGTGCCGTGTTTTGCCCAGGCCATGGTTCGGGGCATTACAAAACTTGGTATTAGAGCCTATGTTCAAGTATCTTAGGGAGTCTATGAAACCGTGTTCAGTGGGGTCACTTTTATATGTGTGTGCGCTCCACACATATAAATGATTGACCACCTAAACATTTAGGATTGTCTCACTTCTTTCATTCTCTAAATTGTGCAATTAGAGCCGTACTTTCGGGATTTTTTCTAACTCGTTCCATGAAGCCTAGAGCAGTAAGTAACATTCTCTCTCCATCGAATTCCAAATGTATCGAATGTGCAAGCGATGAGAAGGAAATTCAATATCCAAGTGAGGATTACTACCCATTGGGGGTATAATCGGAAAGTGCATGTTGGTAACATATGAGACTTGAGATAGTATCGAAAGTGGAACAAAATTCATAGTTAATATAGACCAGAGCATAACCCTTATCAGAAAGTATAAAGGCAGTTATCACGTTTTATGGTTATCAGTTTACCTCACTTACCAGGTATACTATGTTTTAGTTAGCAGAATTATGGTTATTCAGTACGCCATGTAGTTATCATATTTCTACTTTTCAGTGTATTGAGATTCTTGTGACTTGACTTGTGAGGACACAACAGAGCCTGTGGTGTGCCAAAAGAAAGTATAAGTAACAATGACTATAACAGGATCTTCGTATTTTTCAAGTTTGGGTTAAGACCCAAGACTCGCCAAATGGTGCATGATGTATTTATTAGGTGATCGGACCATTTTAAGGACAAGTTTGTGCATGATAGTATATGTATGTTCTATACCTTACAAAATAGTTTATTTGGATTTTTGGACCATAAAGCTATAAGTGTGAGGATGATAGCTCAGATTTAAGACCCTATAGAGTAACATGATAAGAAGTTAGCCGCAACAGGTATAAATAGCTCATGATAGTTTTGAGCAAAAAAGAGCCTAAGAGAAAAATACCTAGGAGGCAAAATGACGTGATATTACATAATGTATTTCCGTACGACCTATGCACATGACTAAGAAGAGACAATGCACGACATGAGAACCAATAGCGGAATATATTGGACTTCAGGGAATATAATTTTATTTGTGCAAGTTTATTCAGATCACAACCAGAGAGTATAACATTAGTAAGTTACTACAAGAAGTAGATATTATTATGAGATGATAATATGTGACATTTTCCTCTAAGGTTATGTGATTAAGTGTTTACCCCGAATGTGTATAGTCTGATATGATTTTGAAGTGTACAGAAAGTTTGGGGTTAGGTATTTCAATTTCGTTTAAGAAAGACGTAATTTTCGTAAGTGTGATCCATGACTATAGTTCAGAAAAAGATAATATACGATAGTAGAATAGGGTCATCTAATGAGGGGAAGTTATAAATAAACTTATGCTTCGCGTTGGTTGTTCAGAGCATAATAAGAAAATATGATGCTAGCATTCGATTAGTAGCAAAATAGTGAGTATATTTTAAGCAGATATAGATAGTGATTAGAGGTAGTAAGCCAAGTATAGTGGTGTGACCAAGTTCCTGGTTAGGAAAGAAGTAAAAGCTAATTATGAAGAGTGTATTAAGTCCTAAGATTATATCGCCACTATGAAAGGTGAATTGATGGTTTTAGCAAAACTATTCGAGGTACGATTTTATTTTCTTAGTTAGAAAAATACTAGTGAGTGGGCGACAACTTGAGTACACCCAAATACATGTTGGTATCCAAAAGGTTTAAGTTAAAATTTGAAGTATAGTGATTAGTGGAAGAAGAAATCAACTAAGCCGTAAGGGAGCAAACTACATAAAAATAGCTTTAAGAGTTATCAGAAAGGAGTTTCCCTAAAATTGATAGTGGGAGAAAAGTTAAGTCACTAAGATTTTGTATGATAGTTAAAATTACATTAGTTCCTAGTCTATGTAAGTAATTCAGTTTTTCTAGAAAGAGATATTGCTCAAAAGGGAGTTTAAAGATGAGTAGTTTGTAACGTAAAGTATGAAGAATTGCAGAAGATAAGGAAAGTTGGTTTGATCCCAACAAGAGAGAAGGATCTGCAAGTATAAGACCTTAACCTTTGGTCTAAGGGAAAGATGTGTAAATCTTCAGTAAGTCCAGTTGGACATTTGATACCTAAAGAGTCGGCAGGGGATATGAAGAAACTCAGTTCAGTAGTGAGGAAAAAATAATATAGTCATCATCAGGAGTATGCCTCGTGTGTGTAAGAAAGAGGAACTGACTAGAATGATCATTAAGTTCGTAACTTGAGAATTAAGAAAGTTGCTTTAGTAAAAATTTTATGGAGGAACCAAAGTGTGAAGGAGGCTACATGGGAAGCCAAAGAGGAAATGAAGCTAAAATATCTGCACTTATTGATGGACAAGTAGAAAATGTCTAGGGTAACTACCTCAAGTATTTAGACCTCATGTCAGTTCAGTGTCTAGACCCCATCTACGCTTAGCATTCAGATCTCATGTTGTAACATTTATTTTTTCAACAATCAAATATCATGTTATGATAGCCATGTTTACACATATTCATATCTCATGTCAGTTTAGCACTCATGTATCCATGTAAGACAGTCTTCATGTATTCATGTCCCATGCCATGCTCCTCACATCCATGTAATCATGTCATGTTCATGCTTATGTTCCAGTACTTATGTCATTCATGCCTATAAATTCTTTTCCAAATACCATGTATCGTATTCATGTATTCATTCAGTTCAATATCCATGTGTTCATGTCATACCGGTATTCATGATAGTTGGTATTCACATATTTAAGCCAGTTCAATATTCATGTTAGTCATGTTCATGCCTCAGTTACCATGAAATGTCATGTCATATGAATTAAGATGCCTTGTGAGGCTTGCGTTGTGCTCCGGTTAGCTTGCAGGTGTTCAAAAAAATATTGGGATAATCCTATTTACAAAGAAAACCATGCTGAATTTTTTGTAAAATTCCAAAGTTGGTCATACTCCTAACCATGCACCATCATTCGAGGATGAATGATCCCAAGGGGGAGATATTGTAACACCTCGTATCTCAAGCTAAGGTTCAACCTGTAAGATGGATGTAAAGTCCAATAGGTTTGTTACTTTCTAACTATAGATAAAGTAATTTACAATACTTAAAGGTTATGTTTGGAAGTAATATTAGTGTTGGGAAGTTGAAAGGAATGAGTTGGAAAAAAATTAGAATGATTGGGGTGAAATCAGTAACGAGCGTTGCAACGATCAAAAGTTGACCGCTGCAACGGTGAAAAAATCCCTTAGGCAGTCGCGACCGTCGCAATGACCAAAAGTTTACCGCTGCGACAGGCGACGCTGAAGCAAAAGTATTAAGTACAAAAATTCAAATTTTTAAGAGCAATTCCACACTTTCTTTGGATGACTTTGAGAGAGAAAAAAAACCCCAAGCCCTAGCACAAAGTTCTTCTATTCCTCTCAACCTCCTTCATCAAGGTAAGATCATACCTATGATTCTTAATCAGTTCTTCCATTAATTTCATGATTCTTAACAAGATTAAATCTTGAGATCCTTGTTTGAGTCTTCATCTTGGACAAGAAACCCTAGAACTTGAATTTAAGAGGAATGAACTTCAAAAAGGTAATGCTTCCACTATGTAATCGATTATAATTGTGAATTGGTGATTAGTCTCAAAATTCTTGGGCCATAAGTTGATGGGTCTGATAAATAGAAACATATGAACCATTATAGGGTTTTGGATTATTGACTTATGATTATTGTAATTATATGGGTGATGAAGAATAATGTTAATTATATCTATTTGAGATTGTAGAATCACCTAGAAACAAGAGGATGATAAATTGGGTGTAGAAACACCATTAATAAGGGCTATGAATCTTTATGCCCACCAAGTGTTTGATAAAATGCTTAGATGGCCAAAATATGAGAATTGGTGCTAATCTTGATTCCATTGACATGTATTGATATAGATTAAAGTCGAAAGGAAGCGACGAACATTGTATTACGCCCAAGAACCGGAAGTTAAGGTATGTGAGGCTAACTCTCTACGTGTGGAAATTTTATTAATCATCCACATGCCTCGTTCACGAAGATTACTATAAATTTCTTCAGATATAGAGATTATGCTCTAGTTCATAAAAAGTCTAGAACTTCTATTTTTTAAGAATATAACCTCGTAGTTGTTCATAAATATCACTTTGAATATTGTGAACTCATTACACAATCAGTATAGACTCGTGTTAGATATCCCACGAGTCTTAGTCGTGACAATTCAGTACTATGAATAGTTAATGCTTCAAACTTCATAATCACTAAATAAATACATCTCTTAGTCTAGTTCTGTTCAGTATTCCAGTGTCATGCATTACAATGCCATTCCTCAACTTATGATACTTCTTCAAAAATGGCACAAATATGATGAACCCATATGTTACACGTTTACATTATCATTTTACATGATAATGGAATATGGTGACTTTATAGTTTAGGAACTCATGACAAGATTTATGAATTCATAAAGAGTTTGGAAACGTAATTGTATCAATTGACAAGCATACATATATTCAAGAATGCTTATGCATAGTAACACTCTATAACCCATGAATAGTTTATGAGTTCATGTCTTAGTTCAGTTTAGTAATAATCATAACTACATATTAACACTTCAGTATGTTTTCATGTCTCAGTATAGAAACTCTCAGTATCTCATAACAATGTTACAATATGACTCTAAAGATTCACGTTAGAACTACAGTTACGCACATAGCCTAGTAGTGGATGATGCTACCCGCCATGTTATGAACCATGGTGCATTATGATGTATAGTCGGGCAGTGGATGATGTTGCCCGCCATGTTATGAACAATGGTGCATTATAATACATTGCTTGGAAGTGGATGACGTTGCCTGCCGTGTTATAATCTATGGTGCATTATGATATATAGCCTGGCAGTGGATTATGTTGCCCGCCAACTCACGACCTATGGTACATTGTTTGAGATACCTATTGATGTAAAAATCCCCATGAGCTTATTACAATTTGATCATCAAGGTGATAAGCTCGGAGTTCCAAAGATGGTTGATCATTTGATGATAATATGCTTAAAATGGCATGGATTATGGAGCGGGATTTAAGATTGGACTTAAAGATTTTAAGAAGTCATTTATTTTTGGCCTTCTTGTTGGTCTTGGCCGAGACCATGTTTTCCTTTTAGCTTATCTTTAATTCTTAGCTTAGCTTTTAGTTCTTCTTAGGACATAGTTAATGTACCATGTAATAGGACAAGGTGACTAGGACAAAGATGTAAGGGAATGAGATGACTAGGCCCTGTGAAGATGACTAAGCCAATATGACAAAGAACAAAATCATCTAGAAGGTGTGGCTTCCAAAGAGATGATTCATTCATGTATTTGGTTACATGGAAGACACCAATAATATGAAGGGGTGTTCGAAATCCTCCCCTCCCCAAAGGTACACATATGCAAGAAATGAAAGCTTCCAAACATATTTCAAGAAGATGAGATTTATGAGGAGCCAAGTTTATGCATTCATCTACATGGGAACTACAAAGGGATGTGAAAGAGATTGGGTTCATCCTTGTCCCCAAGTAAAACCGAAACCTTTCCTATTGATGGAGTTGAGACCGAGAACTTTCTTGTTCCCCAAGCAAGCCGAGACCCTTCCCACTTGTCCATACTTGGCCGAGAGGTTCAAGTAGTTTTTGTCTCTTAATTTGTCTTCTAGAAAGGTCCATGTACTACTATAAATAGGAACCCTAGGATGTTGTAAAAAAGGAGAGTTGATGAATGAAAATTATTTGAGTTTTAGTTAGGTGCTAAGTTAATCAACTTGTGTGTTGTTTATCTTAGTTGGTCCTTGTGTGGGCCCTCGATCCTTTTGTGGGTCAAATCCTTAGTGTAAGTTGAGCTAGAACTTTTTGTGATCTAGTTAAACGCAAGCTAAGATTCCCTTTGGTGTAAGTTTGGTTAGAACTTGTGTGATCTAATCAAACCCAAGATTAAGGAACCCCTTCAGTGCAAGTGGAAGTTGGAACTTGTGTGATCCAACCAAACCCAAGCCAAGGGTCTATTATAAGGTTACCGACCACACTCACTTGGTTTGTTCACGAGCTTGTACTTAGCAACCTCGGTCAAGTCCTTGTCTAATTGGCCTACTCAACTTGGTGTCGTCTCGAGAATTAAAACCCTCTTGTCATTATCCTTGTCCATATCGACTTATCCTCACTTGGTTTGCATCCGAGATTGCATTTAGCAACTTATGTTCATTCCTTTTTTCAAACCACCATTTTCTTTCCACCACCACATCCCATAATACTTCCTAAACACCCCACTGAACGTCACTGACCGAAACCATCCACAAATACCTGTGATATCTCGACAACACCAAACAGTCCGCCAAAACATTCATTACATGTACCTCACTGTTTTAGCCAGTTGACATCACCTTGTCACCACCCAACCACCGAACCCCGACCACCAACACAACCCTCAACGTACCCGAAACACCCTCTTAAAATGCCTTAACCAAACTCTTCCTAAATCTATCCGACCAAGCCTCACAACACCACACTGTCCGAAAGAAACATCCCACCCGAGAACCCTCATTTCAAGTCCCTTTTCATGTCAAGCCGCTTACAACCAAACTCCGACCCACTTACACCCCTCCTTATACATCACCTATGAACTGAGTTAAAATGGATTATGAACCCCAGTATGGTGCATTACAAGATAGAGGTGATTCCCCCATCCCTCATGTTAAACAAATTACTATGCTCAATGACACTTATGTCGATATTTCAGTTTCATGTTCCTATTATATCATATGCCTGCTTATTCTTTCAGTTATTTTACATACAATATAATTCCAATGTACTAATTTCCCTTTTACCGGGGCATGTACTTCACGGTGCAGGTTCTGAGTTTCAGGACGATGGATTTGTACGCTGGGACTTCATCTGTATCAGCTATTGGTCAACCCTATTTCATTCGAAGTTTCAGTTTCTTATTTTCAGGATTATGTTTTAGAATAGAGGTATGCCAGAGTCCTATCCTTGTAAATAGTTTTCAATCAGACTCATGTTTAGAGATTTCATATACTAGCTTAGTATGTTATGTCAGTCATTAAGATTCATCATGTTTTATTCAGTTATTTCCGCTATTATATTTCAGACTATATTTTTAGTAACATGTTTTAAATCATTATTAGTGCATGTTTTGATGCTCATGTTGATGACCAAGTCATGTGGTTCATTCGGTCACATGCAGTCAGGCACCGAGTGTCGTGTTTCGCCCAGGCCATAGTTCAGGGCGTTACCTTCCCGAACTTAAAAGAATAGAGTTCATCATTTCCTTAAGGGTTCTATTTTTGTGTTCAGCTACACCATTTTGTTGGGGAGTATAGGGAGCACTAACCTCATGTATAATACCATTGTTTTCACAAAAGGCTTCTAGAGTATTAGTACTATGTTCACCACCCTTATCAGATCTAAGTCTCTTAATTTTCCTGTCTAATTCATTTTCTACTTCTGCTTTGAATTTCAAAATGCTTTCAGCCTCATTTTTAGACTTAAGAAGATATACCTTAGTGTATCTAGAAAAGTCATCAACAAAAGTAATATAATAATTCTTTCCACCTTTACTAATAGTATTCTTGAAATCAGCTAAGTCTAAATGTACTAGTTCAAGCAATTCTTTTTTAGCATGCTTTGCTTCTACACACACAGGACACTTAGAAATTTCATCAACTTTTATCGTAGGAATTAATTCCATTTTTCTAAGTCTTTTAATAGAAGCAGTATTAACATGACCTAGTTTACCATGCCATAAATCAATAGACTCAACAATATAAGTAGAACTGAAAACATTATTATTGATAGTCTCTTGAATAATGTTCAATACAAATAAAACTCCATTAAGCTATCCCTTCCCAACAAAGTTTACTCCACGAGAAATAATAATTTTATCAGATTCAAAAAAAGTTTAAGGCCAGCTTTGTTGAGAAGTGCTCCAGAAACTAAGTTTCTACGAAGGGAGGGTACATATAGAACATTGTTCAAGGCTAAAGTTTTTCTAGAGGTTAACTTAAGAAAGATTTTTCCTTTACCCATAACTCCAGCAGTATTGGAGTTACCCATGTAGACACACTCGTCATCAGTAGACTCCTTAAAGATATGGAACAACTCCTTATTGACACAAAGATGCTTTGAAGCGCTTGTGTCCAACACCCAATCTGCATTGTTAGCTACCAGATTCGCTTCTACGACTAGCGCAACAATCACTTTATTTTCGGTAGCAACATTAGATTAGGGTGCACCTTGTTCTCCCAGCTTTGAGTTTTGTCCTTATCTTTGATAGCACTGGGCAGACCGGTGACCGAGTTTTCCACAAACGAAGCAAAGTCCCTTTTACTTCTTAATTTGGTTTTCTGGATTGTTGAGGTGGTTCTTCTTCTTTCCATTTCCCTTTTCCGGGACTGTCTACTATTTGACTTTAAACGTGTCTTTCACAACAGTACCGAAAGTTTCCACAAGATTAGCTTTAGAAGAATTAAGAAAAAGAGCTTTCATCCTATCTTTGAGATGGTTTACCTCCTCAGTCCTCATGTGATTGATCAGTTCTTGAAGAGTCAAGTTCTTCTTCTTATGCTTCAGTTAGTTCCGGTAATCACATCAGGACGGTGGAAATTTTTCAAGCAGAACATTAGCCTTAAAAATCTCGCACATCTTCATGCCCTCAGTAAGCACATCAGTAGTCAAGTTCTGATACTCGTGGACCTATTCCATGATTGGCTTATTGTCAACTATTTGGAACGTAATCTACTGGCCAACAACATACTTCTTCTTCCCTGCATCATCAGCACCGTATTTCTTTTCCAAACTATCCCAAATTTCCTTAGTAGATTTATTAGTAACAAAAAAATCAAACAGAGGATTAGTCATATAGTTTAGCAAATGTCCTCTAACAGTTTTGTTATCAATTTCAAATTTCTTTTTAGTATCATCAAGAACCATGGTATCAGTAGTACTACCGGTAGCAGTAGTACTATCGGTGCTCGCAGAACTAATGGTGGTGTTAGAAATATTATTAGGAATAACAACAGTTGGTTCATCAAACAAAACATAATCAACTTCTAATTGTTCAAAGAAAATTAAAAGCTTTTGAGACCAACGTTTAAAATTGTTTCCATTTAAAAGATCAAGTTTTGATAAATCTAGAAGAGTTTTGTTCAAAGGAACAACCATATTATCAATATTGTATAAAATCGCTTTCAAATTGTTAGTAATATAGAATAACAATATTGATTAAAATCAAATGAACCAGTAAGAACAACTTATCGAATCACAGCTGTGTCGTGCTAAACCACTGCCTTAAAAGTGATTTCGGACCGACTCCGATGTAAATCGTTTAGCCCGGTCGCTCCCCAAGGTTCCACAGTACTTTCGGCACTGGAACAAGTGGATGGAAGTTTAGAGTTTGCACAAAGTAATTTGCCCAAAAAATAGAAGGACGAAAAAACAAATTTGAAGAAGAAGATATGTTTCTTAGTGTATCAACAACTGAAGTCTCTATCCCGGTATATATAGGTAGATGTTAAGATCTCGGTAGTAATGGCTGAAATCTGAAACGTCTCTAACATTCAGAGAATAAAGAATGAGATCAGAAACATCTCCCAACGTTAGAGAAATAAAGATCACCATTAAGTCAGAGTATTTATGGATAATGACCTTTGTAACAATTAATTCAGAAGTAATGTGCTTTCACAGTACCGAGACAATTGCAAATCCGCGACAATAGATTCTGGAAGATTAAGTCTTGACCGAATTCGTATCAACTAGTTCCGAAGGTATAAGAGCTACGTTCGGACTTTAATTCCATACGCATGAATTTGGAAAATTTCGGGTAAGCTTTAAAATAGCAAAATAATATTTTGCAAATCATAATTGAATTAGGCCTCACATATACCTCGCGCGCAGGGTGGGGCAAATCGATATGTTTCGCCTACGAAGCCCAACTCTAATGTGCGCAAGGCCCCTCTCTTGTTCTAGCCCATTTACTAACCCAATAAAGCACATTTCAATATAAGAGGTAAGAAAGGTCTTTCCTCCACCAATGTGGTACAAAATGCTTTTCAAAAAAGTCAAGAAAAGATATAATGAAAAGAGACCCTCAAAGATTTTTTGGTTTTGCATTACTTGGAATAAGAGAGTAATGTAAATAGATGTATAACTCCAACAGTGGAAAGAATAAGTACTCCTATATGAATATGACTATATTATTTAGCTTATGCAGGTAGGAGATCAAACTTTTTGTGGAAATTTGTCTTAATTAAAATGACATTTTATTAACAAAATTATTTGCACCACCATTTTATGAAGCACTAAAGTGTCGAACTTGGGCTAGTTGGGAAAAAAACCTTATTATCGAAAGAATAGATTATATTATTTTTAAAAATAGGAGCACATTACACTTGTTTTTTTAAAAAAAACTTGGGCATTAAGGGGTCGTTTGTTCACAAACAAGTAATACGAGAATTGTAATACATAAATTTATAATTCATATATAGTAATAGAGTGATATTTGGTAGTCGTGGTGGCATCGAGGGACTGGTGGTGGAAATGAGAAGTCCAAGAGAAGGTTGAAGCAAAGAAAGCGGTGTATGCGAAGTTGGTAGAAAGAAAGGACGGGGAGGAGAAACGAACGAATAAAGAAAGATATAAGATGGTGAAGAAGGAGGCAAGTCAGCGGTTACGGTGGCAAGAATGACAGCTTTTGAACGTTTGTATGCAGAGCTAGGAGATAAATATAGGGATAAAAAGTTATACATGCTAGCCAAGGCAAGGGAGAGGAGGGAACATGACTCTGATTAAGTGAAGTGCGTCAAGGACAAGGACAGTAAAGTACTGGTTAAGGAAGCTCTTATTCGATGGAGATGACAGTCATACTTCAATAAACTCTTAAATTAAGAAAGGGACAAAGACATTGGTGTTGGGAGATTTGAAGTATTTCGAGAAGTGTTCTCAATTTTGGGTATTGTAGGAGTATAAAGGTTGAGAAGGTTAAGGGTGTCGTTCGCAGGATGTGCAGGGGTAGAGAGATTGCGCCTGATGAGATTCTGGTGGAGTTTTGGAAGAGCACATGTAGGATAGATAACTGGTTGACTAGGTTGTTTAGTGTCATTTCTGAACGGTGAAAATGCCCGAAGAATGGAGGTGGAGTATAATGATTCCTTGACGTTTAGAGTTGCAATAACTATAGGGGTATCAAACTGATAAGCCATACTATGAAAGTTTGGTAGAGGTGGTAGAGATAAGGATGCGGAGAGGCGTGTCTATTTCCAAGAACCAGTTCAGACTGTCGGGGCTCAACTAAAAAAGTTATTCATCTTGTAAGAAGACTGGTGGAGCAGTATATGGAGAGGAAGTGAGATCTGCATATGGTATTCATCTATTTAAAAAAACATATGAAAAAGTTCCAAGGGTGGTTCTATGGAGATGCTTAGAAGCTAGAGGTGTACCTATGTCGTATACTACGGCGATTAAGGACATGTATGATAGAGACCAGACTAGGGTAAGGACAGGGGGAAGAGACTCGGAGTACTTCCTGGTGATGATAGGGTTGCACTATGACCAGTTCTTAGTCCATTTTTATTTATCTTGGTGATAGATGGATTGACATGGCAAATCAAAGGCGAGGTGCCATGGTGTATGTTATTCACGGATGGCATAGTTCTGATTGACGAGACTCGCAATGGAGTTAACGCTAAGGTGAAGGTTTGGCGATAAACCCTAGAGTCGAAAGGATTCAGGTTGAGTAAGACCAAAATAGAATATTTGGAGTATAAGTTCGGTGATGTAACATATGAAACTAGTGTTGAAGTGATTCATGATACCCAAGTCATTCAAAAGAAAGAAAGTTACAAGTATCTTGGGTTTATTATTCAAGGAAACAAAGAGATTGACGATCATGTCACATATTGTATTGGTTCAGGGTGGATGAAATAAAAGCTCATATCAGGAGTCTTGTGTGACAAGAAGGTGCCACCAAAACTTATATGCAAGTTCTACAGTTTGTGGTTAGACCAACTATGTCGTATGGGGTGGAGTGTTAGCCAGTCAAAAACTCTCATGTTCAGAAGATGAAAGTTACGTAAATGAGGATGTTGCGATGGATGTGCAGGCATACTAGGAGAAATAGAATTAGAAATGAAGATATCTGGGAAAAGTGGGAGTGGTCTCAGTAGAGGATAAGATGCTAGAAGCGAGGCTGAGATAGTTTGGACATGTGCAGAGGAGATGCACGGACAGTGCAGTGGTGTGAAAAGTTGGCTATGGACGGTTTCAAGAGAAGTGTCACACCCCACCTAGGTGAGGTGGACAGACACCTAATGTCTGACTTACGCGAGTGACCCACTCTGTACAACTGACAACTTACTGCATTAGAAGCATCTGCAACCAGAAAATCCCAAGTATATATATTTATACATGGGCCTACAAGGCCTCAACATGTATGAACGCTCTATTGACTTAATATAACTGACCACATGTGTACATACGTCTAAAAAATCCTCTAAGAGTGGCTGACATCATAATATGATCAGGACAAGGCCCCGGCCTACCCGTGCAGTCTAAAATATGATCTAATAACTTGACAACTAGACTCGACAACACTCTGGATGAATGGAGTCTTACCAATCCTTTGATAAATATCGACCCTGTTTACTGTGAAGGCTCGTCAAACTGGCTACCTAAACATGCAAGCATGAAATTCTGCACCCTAACAATGGGACGTTAGTACAAAAAATTGTACCAGGTATGTAAGACAGATAATAATTGAATAACTAAAACTGAAACTGAATTGATATAGATGATATATTGAATATAAAATGAGGAGTCAATAATAATTTGGAAACATATCTACTTGTCTCTATCTCATATCATGAATATAATACTGAAAATACACTATCTAGCCTCATGTGGGGTCTGGTGTGTAAGTGCATAGCCCCAAAGGCAACATGAATGGACTGAAGGCATTGCATAGCCCCGAAGTCAAATGTAAATAGCCCTGGAGGAAAACTATATCTTTGTATATCCCCAAAGGTAAACGTTATCTATGTATAGCTCTGAAGGCAATGCACATATCTGTATAACTCCGAAGCTAAATGTATGTAGTAATGCTATAAATGATATGTATATCTAACTCTGGAGGTCATGAACATAAATAATGTATACGTAAAACTTTAATGGAAGGATATGAATGAACATACTAGAATACTCTAGCTCATCTTACCGTACCACGAGAGATTTTAGCTCACCTGGATACACCGTCTATATTGTATAACTGTTATGATGTAGGAATCTTATCTGTAATACTATTATGACTATAATATACTATATCTGGTTACTTACCTCTGCTAGATCATATGCCCTAAGGATAAACTAAAACATAAGAGTCGCACTTACGCATTGCAGGGCAGACCGCCCGTAAGGCTCACTTACAAACATGAATAACTGGTGGCTCGTACGCGTAGCAAGGTAGACCGTCCGTACGACTCACAATAATCAGGATGCACTATGCGTTCAACTGAGACCGTTCATAACCAACCCTCATTAGACACCTATGTGTTTCATAGACCGTTCATAAGGCTCGTGTCTTATGCATATGCAACTTCATGACAATCATACAAGCATCAATCAACAAATAATCAGTTAAAGCTCATATATGTAAGCTTATAAACTCGTTAAGTAACTCAATATGGTTAGTAACTTCCAATCTTATTAAGCAACTAGCTACATTTCTTACTCGTTGTCACACCACAACCTTAGGGGTGTGGCTGACACCCAAAGCCTGGATGGCCCGAGCGAATCGTCTGAATATCATCACGCGAACATGTAACCGTCTGGGCCGACAAGGCCCCAGAATGATAATTATAAAGCAACACAACATAAGATCATGCATATAGAAGAACCCAACCTATGAATATATACATACTAAGACCGACAAGGCCAACAAAATCTCTAATTACATCCAGGCCTACAAGGTCGTACTGAACAAGTTATATAACGCTTGACATGTATACCAAAACATATAAAAGGAACGAACGACATAGCACATAAGTTAGGATGGGCCCCCCGACATACCCACAATATTAATAAAAATGATATAAACATAACTCTAACTCAGCAATACTCTAGAAGGAAATGGAGCTCACCAACAAAAGCTTATAACTGAAGGCGATCTATGATGACAAACCCTCTCCTCGCCTAGCTGAACCTGGGTGGCATGAAATACAGCGTCCCCAGGGAAAGAGACGTCAGTACGAATAATGTACTGAATATGTAAGGTGAAAATAAAATACATTAGTAAGTAATCATAAAAGAGAGAGAGAGATACGAATTGACATGAACTCCTGAAATGCCATTGAGGCCCACAATATACATAATGATAATTCTTATTTTATAACCTTACTTTATACCGCTATATCAATGTCATAAATCTAACTGCTCGACTGTGCAACTGATCAGTGGT
The DNA here is from genome assembly GCA_029783415.1 of Anisodus acutangulus. Lineage (NCBI taxonomy): Eukaryota > Viridiplantae > Streptophyta > Magnoliopsida > Solanales > Solanaceae > Anisodus > Anisodus acutangulus. Next base: position 12,375,009 of record CM056501.1, read on the forward strand.
AACTGCCCAACTGGTAGTAAATAACAATACACAACTGCCCAACCGGTGGTAACTATCCGACCGGCCGTAGCTCGATCGTAAATATGTGTCTGCCCGACTGGTGGTAAATAACGATACACAAATGCCCAATCGGTCGTAGCCTGGTGGTAAATAGAAATACATAGTCATGCTCTTATAGGTACTGTATATGCATATAAAAATCCATTCTTGTTTACCTATGTACATACAATACATGAAAAGCCTTTCAGGATCATTAGAACATCTTTCGTAGTGACCTATAGTCGTTCACCCTCCGATTACATTATGAGTATTAACATATTTACCATATGTTTCAACAGAGACTTAGGAACATATTTAGACATGCTTTGAAATAAATTTCATCGGAATAAATAACATAGACATCCTTAACTACTAAGAGTAGAATCATTTATGAGATAATATTACATTTACGTTTCGTAATATGGATCATGCCAAACGAAAGAAAGATTAGGCTTAACATACCTTTACTTCCGATTCTTTATCGATGACGGTGAAATCAACCTTCCTTAAAAACTTATCTTTTATGTCTAGAACTAGCTTTCCTTTCACCTTACTTCACTACGAAGTAATCTTCGAACTTGTTTGAGAGATTTGTCGTAGAATCAATTTTTATGTGAGCAATCTGTCTAAAATTGTGAGCTGCACTTTTATTTCTCAGCAAAGTCGTAGAATATCCTTGTATTGTCGATTGAAACAATCAACTTTGAAGACCCTCAAACAAATCATCCTTGTAGAAAAATTGTTGTTGAATGTTTCCTCCCTTCAAACAAATTCTCTCCAAAAGTGAAATGGTTGTTGCCTACCTTTAGGAACACGTGCCTCTCTACTAGCATTAACTCACCTTTTGGCTTAATTAATCAACCTTCCATAAGCGAACAAAAATGTTACACATAAAATGCTCATAGACCACACATTTATCTTTATCCAATACTATTTATTATATTACTATTATGAAAAGTATCTCCTGAATTATCCAATTTCTAAAGTGTTAAAGTATATCACCAATAAATCATAAGTACTTTATAAAGTTAAAATATATACTAATATTTCATAAAGATTATGACATTAATAAAAGTTATATCTTATCAAATTCAAAATTTTCAACCTAATATCAAGAGTACAAATTTTTGTACTATAAATTCTCAAAATGAGAATAAAATAACTTTTTTATGAGAAAATAATTTCTACTCTTATAATAAATAAAATCTCACTTATAAACTTTCTCATATCATATATTTAATTTAAACATATTTGAAAAAATAGTAATAATAATAACTATATAAAATTATATTTGTCAATTATTTTACTTAAAAGAAAATAGATACCATACCAAGACAATATATAACGGTTTAAAAATTTGCTAAACTTATGGGATGTTACACTCGTATTCCATTCTCATTAGCATTAAGGTGTTTTCTAACTACCATAGGAAGCGTATAGCTATCTTCATTTGAACATTACGACCCGTTTCTAGAAATTATACGATTCTATCTTTTCTAAACTATGTGATACTTCTAGCTCGTTAGACTGATCATATGAAACCATCAATTAAATAAGTAATAAGATACGAACTCATATTCTATCGACTGATAACCTCATTAGGGGACTTGCTATGATCTGTAACTTACAACTAGTAACTCATATTTTTATTTGACAGTGTATTCTTCCTTTTAACTCTTTTTTAACTTGCATATTGTTTTACTTAACTTAGGAGAGGTATAACAATCTTTATAACCATATAATTATCTTGTAATCATATGGCTGTAACTATTGAGCGTCATGATACTTGTTAAATCGTACTTTTCTCTTATTCTACAAACTGCGTACTATCTTTAGCTCAGTAACTTATTCATGTGACTATCAACTAAGTGTTCACTTCTCAATATATACAAGACACTAGATTTCAGAGAGACTCTACTTACTTCTAAGGAATGTTGAGGAAGTTGCAAACGTTGCTACTCATTTCATCGTAAATAACTACTCCTAGGGCCATAACCCATACTAAGATGCCTAAGGCTTTATCTACTCGTAAGAATACTTTGAGAGAATTACATCTAGAGACACCTCTTATACTCGTATATAACTATCTGCAAACTCACAACGGATCCAAGCGTCGGAAGGAAACATATATGATAACTTGTACCCTTGAACTTCTCATAAAGGTGATGTGACTTACGAAATCATGCCAAAAGAAAGAAAGAAAGGCCTTACATACCTTCAAGACAATCCTTCCGCAAAGATAGGCAGATAGTTCCTCTTCAAGATAATCTACACCAATGAAAACAACACTACTATCAACAAGAGTAACACATAACTAACTATCCGCAACAAACTCATTCTACGACAAATCAGATAGCATCTTCCCTGTTTCTTTAACCTCCCTCAAGGTCACAACATCAACAATAACATGCCACCATTAATATATATATATATATATATATATATATATATATATATCACCTCAATAAAATAAGAACAACCCAACAATACAATATAACAACAACAATTAGGGCCAACGTCAAGCTAAGGAACGACTAGCATACGAGACATCGAGCGACAAGCTTGGTCCTTAACTAGCAACACAACATTCTTCTATACTCATTCTTCTCTTCAAATTACATATATTAACAACAATAAAACACACACACACACACACACATATATATATATATATATATATATATATATATATATATATATATAAACATCATAAAAATACCTCAAAACAGTCCAACATGGTATCACAACTTCTATACGACTTTTGATACAACATCATAAAAACACCTCAAAATAGTCCAACATGGTATCACAACTTATATACGACTTTTGATTGTCGACTCGTAAGTTCTAGCTTCAAACAACTTAGCCAATACCTAGATTGTCACAACACAAAATCATATTTGCGCCGTGAGGACACCTACCTTGAATCTGTATGGAACCCTAAACATATAAGACAATATACGTAATTGGAAATGAGGAGAGTAAGGAAACACTCAACGTACTGACAATGTCTTAATAACTTAATACACGAAAGCTAGGTCAAATCCCCAAAATCTGGAAGTCACAAGTACAAGAGCTTCTAAATACGATTACAAGGTCTGAATGTTAATGCAATTGTCTGAAATAAAGAGGACATAAAATAAAAGGGATAGAAGAAAATCCAGTGCTGGGAAGGCATTGACAGCTCACCCTGGACTCTGAAATAGGCACTCCTAGATCTCAATACTATGCTCCACTCACACGGATCAGTACATGCACACAAAAGGTGCAGCAAGTGTAGAGTGAGATGGGAAACAGATGTATTCATCAACATTATTGACTTATCCTAACTATAGCGGTGGCGAGGGTTGGTACTTCCGATACTTCTGTACTTATTTAGTTAGTCAAGATATAAACTGTTCAAAAGCGTTTAACCTTGTAAACAGGATTCTACGACTAAGTCAACCTCATGGATCATCATGTTACCAAGATTAATTATACAATTTCAATCTTTACTAGAAAGAAAGTTAATTATATCCACAAGATCCAACCTAACCCCAATTAGGACGTCTAGTCCCACAAAGTCCTATGTTTTCATCATTTACCATTAAGAAGTCATAAAAGATTCCATCTTTCTTTCATTTTAGGTAAGAAAACCATAAAGATTACACCTTTACATAAATCGAGCACATATGGCATAAAGTTCATATCAATAAATATAAATGACATGCAATGTAAATGATATATATGCTATGCAATGTCCATATGCACCCAATATACATATGCTCCTGCAGTAGGTTTCACGTGATCCATGGCGGACTCATGAGGTCCATATACCTACCCGAAAATGTTTCTCATCGGGTCCCAACTGTAGCACCCTATTTTGACCTGCTCGGGTCAAAGCGGAGCACAGACGTATGGGGGTGATTCCTGGGTAAAAAGAGTTGAGGAGTCGCCACCTAATTATTTTTACGGTGAATTAGGACACCTAAATATTAAACTAAGTGCTGCAATGTAAACTCCAATTTTAAGGTCTGCGAAACTAGCGAGATTCTAGGTAAGGGTTCTTTATTATCCTAAAGGGAAGGGGTTAGGCATCCTTTAAGATCCGCTAACTTGCGGTTATCCGGTCAAACTCAGGTTAATTATTATTAGAAAAATGCATGTTTGAAGCATGAAGTTGAAAGATGTTTGCAAATAATTAATAAAAAAAGGGATGCATTTTAAAAGATAGATAAATGTAGAGATTTTTCAAAATATGCATTTATATGATATCTAAAGAGAAATACATGTAGAGTTGGAAAAATATGTATTTGACAATTGATAGTAAAATAATTTATTTATAATGCCAAAGAAGTAAAATTTTGGGAATCATTGAATTGTAAATTGACAAAAGATAAACTTATTCGGTATGATTAATAAAGCAAATAAAAGATGACAAAAGTTGTTTTGAAAATCTTGAATACGCGTGACGAGCCTAAAATAAGTAACTAGCGAAGGATTTCTAAGTTTGAATTTAACCGAGCCTACAAATAAATAAGATAGCGACGAGTTTCAAATCTTAAACTACCCTATGAATTAATCCTAAGTTTGCCTATTCTAAGCATTTCAATAGTTACATGAGTGCGATAAATAATATTACAATACAAAGCGGGATAAAAGCTGAATTAAAGAAAGAAATAAAATAAATAAACTCCGAGGAATAATTCGCCGTTATTTATTTTAATCCTATAAGTATCAAGAACAAACGGTTAGAAACAGTTAAATACAAATAACTTCATATCCGTATTCAAAACAAAGAATGTTTTGATCGCGGAGGGCTCGACTTAAATTTTGAAAAGAACATTCCAATCACGTCGTGGCTGCAAACATATGACTAATGTAGTTTATTTTGATTGTCTCGCCTACTAAACGTGTTGGTCTCTCGGGTGAAATAGAAAAGATCACTATAATCACGTCGTGGCTGCGAATATATAACTTGTTGGTTATTTTAGTCACCTCGCCTACTAAACATGTTGATCTCGGATAAAAAGGTTTAAGTCTTCATCATTGCCCGTAGTTATATTTCCGCCTTTGCAACCTGTGGAGGCCTCAAAATCGACGGATATTTTTCATCGGCCGTAGTATCGTGTTCAAATCAAGAAAATTTTAAATCGGAATGTAAAGCAGCTGAGCGATAGCGATAGCGATGCAAAAACAGAGGCAGAGGAAAAAAGCTCGAAAATGACGCGGTGTCTAGTTTAAAACAAGAAACAAAGAGAACGGTAATTTGAATGTCAAACAAAGGACCTGAACAGAAAGCAATGTTTGAAAGGTGCGGTGTTCGATTTAAAACAAGAAATGATAAAAATAATAAAACAGTAATCTGAAACGGGGAGCAAACAGAAACAGAAAAACAACGACCGAACAGACGCGGTATTTAGTCAAAACAGTAAAACAATGATATCCGACGCAAGAAAGTTAAAACAAGAACTTAATAAAAACAATAATATATACATTTGCACGGATGTCTAAAACAGTTAAACTAAAAACAGCGAAGCGAAACGAAAGAAAAGCGCGGCCTCAATTCAATTTCGTTGGCCTTAATGCGATATTAATAAAACAAGAAACAAAGGCCAAAGAAACGAGCAAAGGAGCGCTTAAAATATCCGACCCGAGTTACGAAATTGAAATATTCAAATCGGTCGCCCGACCGGTCGATGATTCAAACCCAAATCGATTTCAGACCAATTTTCGATAACCAAGAACAAGAATACGAAATGCAAGAATTCGAAAATGTTCAAATCGGGTCAACGGACCGGTCAAGGATCTGACCGGATCAGTGATCCAAACTCGAATCAGATTTCAACATCAAATTCAGATAACCAATAATAAGAAAATGAAATGCAAGAATTCTGAAAATGTTACCCAAACCGGGTCGACCCGACCCGAGTCAGTGACCCGACCCGGATCAGTGTTTCAACCCGAAATCAAATAAATTCATTAATTTCAGATAACCAATGATAACAACAGCAACAATGCAAGAAATTTGGAAATTCAAATAGGGTCGACCCGACCCGGGTCAGTGACCCGACCCGAATTGGAGTTTCAACCCGGAATCAAATAATTTCATCAATTTCAGATAACCAATGATAACAACAGCAACAATGCAAGAAATTTGGAAATTCGAATCGGGTCGACCCGACCCGGGTCAGTAACCCGACCCGAAATCAGTGATCCAAATCAAATTTTAACACCAAATTCAGATAACCAACATACATAAATATGAAATGCAAGAATTCTGAAAATGTTACCCGAACCGGGTCGACCCGACCCGAAATCAGTGAAGAAAATCAGAGAATCAAAATGGGAGAACAAACCTTTTCGGACTTGATTCTTGAAACAACAAAGAAGCCAAATGCTTTAAACTCAAGAACACAACAAAATATTTATGTATATATGGAATAATCTTCCGAAAATCCTGCCAAAAATCTATTTTTCTCCCCCGAAAATCTCCTCCTTTAAATGAAGAACAATCATGGGGTATTTATAGGTGGATTCCCCCCCCCCCAAGAATCGAGTTTGAAATTCAAAATAAAGGAGCTAACAATTACGGATTTTGTGGGTATGGGTCGCGGATTTTGTGGGTGTCGTCGTAACAGAGGGGGGTTGGTGGTGTCAGGGGTCGGTGGTGGCAGGGGCGAGGTGACCGGCGACGTGGGGTCGCCGGTATGGGGGTGTGGGGTCGGCGGCTTTGAGTGAAGGAGAGTAGGGTTTCTTGATTTTTTTGGTTTTTGTTTTTGGGTTGGTTTTGGGGAATTAAAGGAGAATGGGTTTTGGGCACTGGGCCGAATTCGCCGGTTTGGGGTGTTGGGCCGTCGAGTGGTCTGGGTGAGTCTGGTCAGGCGACGGGTTAATGGCCGGTTGGGCCTGGGAATTAAAAATAAAGTTTGTTGGGCTTGGAGTTTTGGGTTGTGGGAATTGGGTTTTGGGTTTAATTGTTTTGGGTGATGGGGAATGGTTGTTGGGCTTCGGTTTTGGGCCAAAAATTTGGGGTTGATAGAATGTTTTGGGTAGAAATTGTTTTGGGTTAGGAAATAAAAATGGGTTAGGAATTGAAAAATATAAAAGGGGTTTAATATTAAAAGATATTATATATATATATATATATATATATATATTTTATAAAAGATGTGAATTATTTAAAATAACATAACGACGTGATAATAATAAAATATAATATTTGTGAAATGTTTAATGCTTAATAAAAGGGAAATGCGATGCAATTTTGCGAGAAATAAAATATCATAGAATATTATGGATAACTTATGATTATTATAAAATGCAAATGATATAAAATATGCGAATAATAATAATAATACGAAGATACACACATATATGCCTATATTTTAAAATTATTTTAAAAGTGAAAAAATATTAAAAATTACAAATAAAATCATAAAAGATGGGACAAAATTGGGTGTCAACACCAACTCTATAGCCATAATATCATCATCATCATCACTCCAATAATCAACCTACAAGGCCCGTTTCAGTATCTCGTCAATAAAAATGCCAATAATATCATGAATGTATGAAATAGATATGCGTACACCACGCAGAAGCATAAAATCAAATTAGTTACCAATACAAGTTCCTTTTCAAGATTTAGACGAGATGTAGAGTGATGAATGCATGACAAGTCATAATCACAGAATCTACCAACTCGACTAACATAGCCCAAGTAAACCGAAGCCATACCAACCTAAGTGGATTTATGCACCACGTTTCACGACCCTTCACGCCCCAAAACTCACCCTGGGCGCAATATACATCCGATACTATGAACAACACCGGAAGCACCTTATAAAATCACTGACATCTAATCTCTTTTAATAATCTTTCAGTATTTACTTAAAACAAGTAATTTAAGGTTAACTAAAATTATGTTCAGACTTATAAAATAGAATCAACGGAAGTCTAATATAAATAATTAGTCACACACATGGAAAACCTCAATAAGTCAAACGAGACTCTTCATATCTACCCACAATCTGACACTATCTATGGAGATTCTAAGATGAAGAAATCAAGTGTCTAACTTTGGGATGCGGTCCAGAAACTAAAATAAATTAATAAAGATAGAGGGGTGTCCTATGAACAAGCACGTGGGCTCACTAATAATTTTGGAAAGCAGCAAGTTTTCCTACTCTGTACACATATCATGAACCTACTCTTCTTCGTTACCTAACATACTATCAAAAACAACAATGGTATGCATGAGTACGGGGTACTTAGTGAGTGTCTACATGACAATAGTTAATAGCAAAATATATAAATAATAAGTGTAACTGAAAACAATATTCAGAAACAGTTCAAAACAAATGATAACATTTCATAAACATCATGTATAAGTCAATATGAAGAAATAATCACTTTGAATCCTTAAGTCGTCCTCGTTACCTTAAGTTCTTTCAAAGATATTTCAAAATTTTCAAAGATAGAGTAAGTCTGTAACCTTAGTAAAATCACCAGTATGAGCCAATGACATAGAAATATATCAATTTCAACTTATTATATCGTTCATTACGTTAAGGATTTTCAATCATGAACTTAAGATCATCAATATGCCACTCACAGAAAACCAAAGCATAACACATGCCAATACAAGCCCAATCAATATAGTAGAGGGATGACCACTTAGGGTTCCCTAAACTGTATAGAAGACACATCGGGGGTGTCACCCTCGATGGTTATCCTTCCTCTTGAATAGCTAGGCAAAACAATACGGGGCTACTAATTCTCGATGGCCACTCTTCCTCCCGATTGTCTAGAAAAATTACACGGACTATTGACCCTCGATGACTATCCTTCCTCCCGAATAGCTAGGCAAAACACACCGGGACTATTGACCCTCGATGGCTATTCTTCCATTCGAATAGCTAAGATAACTACACTAGGATCCATAGTGACTACCCTTCCTCCCGAGTAGCAAGACCAAACACACACGAGAAATCATGGCTAGTTAGGCGAATCACAATCACAACATAGAAACCAAATCACTAATTATGAATTATGTTCATCATCCGTTAATAGGGGTACCACAAGTCATTAATAGGTTTAAATACTATGTTCAAGTCATTAAATAAGTTTTGACTTCAATAAAAATCATTCAAAGGCAAAACACATAAAATATCCAAGTTTCCAAAAGTCAAAATTTAAAACATCCCATATAGGGGTAGATAGTGTTCAAAGTACAAAGCTTTATAATTCATTTTCAACAATCCTTTATATATATATATATAATATTAGATGGCCCGTGCCGGTGCTGAGCACGAGCTTATACCAAACACCATCGTTCAAAAGAGACCTGACCATGAGAAAAAATATTTCATACTTGTTTGAATTGTTTAGTAGGATTACCCCAAATAAAAAAGACAACACCATCAATATGACTAAATATATGCATAAATACAAATCATATTATATACATTCGTTTGTGGAAATAAAGATGTACAATTACATTCCTAAGGTTGATTCCATGAGAATGAGGAAGAGATGTTTATTTGATTTCCCACTAATATAAAAGAATGGCACAGTTGAACGAAGTACATAGTTGGTAGTAGTAAAAGTGTCAAAACTCTTTCAAAAAAACTAATCAAAATACTTGGTTCGAAAAGAATGTAGCCATGACTTGGTGAGAACCAGCTCTCTCTTTCTCTGAGATAAGTAGGCCAACATCATGTTTTTCTGCAGAAATAACAACCAAGAAGATGTCAGTGCATCATACAATTTATAAAACTATCAGCGTAACAATTCACTATATTTGCCTTTGGAAATACACCAACTAAAAAGCACAGAAGCCTAAACTAATTGTTACACAGTAGCCAACAACACCATACAGAGTGTAAACTCATAGGTGAGGTCTGGGGTAAAGACACTCTGAAAATAGAGAGACTGTTTTCGAAATACCATCGCTTAAATAATATATATCAAAGCAATTAGATAAGAAAAATACCGAATTAAAAAGCACATAGTAAATAAAGTGTCTGCCACTTGCAAAATAATTACTGAATGAAGAATACACTCTAGAAAGAACCTTAGCTTCCAAGTTCCAACTGCCCAACTATATATCTAAACACCTGGCAACCAACAATTCATTTTGAAGGGTACACAGTTAAAAGAATAAAATTGGATACCCATTGGAGAGTATGATACTTGTCCTATGGAATTGCTTCTTTGACTTGTACACATTTGGTAGAATTGACTTATGCTTAAGAATTGAATTTGTATTTGGATAATGATTAGAATAATGTAATCTCTAAAATTTGAAAAAAATTAAGGATAAAATATTTAATAAAAAACACAATTTAAAACAGCACTCTACAGTCTTAGTTCCTCTAAGTTATTTTATGTTTTTTCTACTACTATTTTTTTTTTGAGCTCCTCGTTCTAACAAAGAAATTAATGAGATATGTACTAATAATATTATACATGCTAAAATACCAAACTATTCTTCTGACTTGTATGGACGATTAACAAAAGCTACTGACACTAATACGTACCTCAATAGATTCATGGATAAGAATTGTAACATAAGAGTGAAGACTAACTCTGACCTCAACTTCTTCATCTTGTCCAAATATCCGTCCTAATAGTTGAAAAGTATATATATATATATATAAAGTTTCAAGATGTAGAGGAGGAGACAGAAAAAAGAATAAATAAAGAGTTTATCCTTGCTATGTAACTTAATTGTGAATAAGCTACACAATTAAAAAGAATCCATAATAATGTATTTACCCTAAAAAAAAAATCAATATTATGGTCCGATGATTATATGTTACGTCAAAGGGCAGTGTTGGATTGCAAAAGACAAGGGGTTGTCTTCATCGTAAAAGTAAATCTAAACGGCACCAAAAGCTGATATGTTGTCAAAAAGTGAAGTAATATATAACACGGAATCAAAATCTAGTTACTTAAAGCATTGAAATCACGAACCGTCCCTTACATTACTTTGAAAATTAATCGACTTCCAAGCAAGAAAGCCTCATCCATCATGAAGAACCTGAGGAGTAACAAAATAGAAATTCCATCATTTTTAGATCATTAATCTAGTTTTTTTTTCTTTTAATCCAATCTTTCTAATTAAATGAATAATGAACCTGTTGGTACTATATTGTATAAAGCAGTAAGAGAAGTAAATAAATATTACAAGTGTTCGAAAGGATAAACAAATATTCAATATTCAGAAATTGAATCTTGTTGAATAAATAGGCCAATCTTCAAAACTGCCGCAAGCTTATTGTGTCTTGAATCTTGATAACCTGAAATCAAGAAACAACTAAATCTGGATGGTTACAACATTGTGTGTTGAGTCGAGTGATTGCACTCTGTCCTTAAGACAAGATTGCCCTGTATATATTCTTTTACGTTAGCGGGCAATAGTCTCCCAAGATAAAACAACACTTTACTCTCAACGCTACAAAGCCAATAGGTTGAGTCTGACGAAGAAAATAAATACGAGTCGACTTGCTGAAGATATGGAAAAGGAAGGAAGAGTTTCTGTTTTCTCTTCTGTTTTGTCTCTTTGCATATAGTGTGTCTCTGTTGTGTATATCTTGTGTATATGTTCACTGTTTTTCGTCACTGTTTGACAGTGTTTTTCGTGACTGTTTTGCAGTTTTGTTCACTGTTTTGTGATGCGTTTTGTGTTATTTTCTGTCACGTTTTTTAGCCAAATGAGACATCAATATATAGCATGGAGGAGGGACTCCTCAACTGCCACAAACATGGCTGTAAATAGTCATTAGGAGGGCTGTTAATGACAGGTTTAAGGCCATTAGTGTGGCAGATTTAAGGCTATTTAGTGAGGCTGTTCATGGCCATTGATGAAGGGTGATTATTGAGGAGCTAATCAGCCAAGTAATGGCTGGTTAAGGCTCCAAAAAATAGTCCAACGGTAGGCAGAAAGTTTCTGCCTTCCGTCATTCCTAAAATTAATTTTCCAGAAACTCTAGGGACCAAACTGTAAATATTAAGCAATTTGGGGTCCAAAAAGATAATATCAGAAAGTCCCCACAGCCCATGACCCGTGACCCGAGACCGAGATCGGACCGGACTGGACTGGCTGGCGGCGGCGGCGCGCATGTGGGCTTAGCCTTGAACCCAAGCACATCTAGGTCCTCCCTCCTTTAAACACACGGGATACCCCTTGGGGTCCCAAACCCTTTACCACTTTAGGGACTTATAAAGAGAGCAATTCTTCATTTTCCCACCGATGTGGTAGATTTGTCCCACACCATATTTCCATGCCTCAAATACCTTACTTTGTGGACCAATATCTCTTTCATTTCTCAATGAAATTTGACGATTCTTGGCCCCATGGTCATCTACTCACTTAGTAGATTATGCATGTGCGAAGAGACAAAGCCTCCAATATGTGGAACACTAGTGTTTAATTCATTAAATATGGGTGGACGCACCTACCCGCTAAAGGAAAATTTCCAACAATCCCCTCTATGAAAGAGAGATTTTGGCGCACTCACAAGTTGCCTACTTTCAGCAATCTTTCAGCGAAAAGATATTGCATCAGGAGAGGTAGCTTCCGCTTTGAACCTTCCCTAGTTGAATACCATCGGACTTACTTACTGCGCGGTGAATGTGATGTCTTGAACCGTCAGTGTTTAGCGTAAGCCAAGACAATGATACCAACACAATAACTTTCCTTATTCATTTTCATTCTTACGTTTTTGTCCGTTGTGGCCGTGGACACACTTGGATTCTTAAGTGCGTTCATTTGAGGCGACCTTCCTCGTACTTAAATAGGTGATCTCCTACAAGGTATCCTGCTATACCCCACTTCACAAGTGTTAGGAATCATTAAAAGTTTCCCAACCTTAACCTCAACCGTTTGAGGATCGTTTAAAGGTTTGGACGCTTAACCTTTACCCACCATGCAGGTAGCACTTTAATGTCTATAGCGGGAAAAACTTTGGATTCATGTTTCAGTACATAAATCATCATCCGAAGTGCTTATTGCTTCCACCGAAGCGCTTAACTGAACCTTTTTCAGCTTAGTTTTCTCATTGAACCAAGTTCTTGGGATCTCCAATCAGTATGGTTGGGTTACCACCGCAAAGGTTCGTATTGTTTGAGTTTTAAGCCCATTTCCCTAGACAGGCAGACACTTGATCTCCGGGTAGTCCCTTAGTTAGTAAATAAAGGAAGTGACACCCGTGATGATCAACTGTCATACGGTCTTATGTCTCCTACAGATCCTGATAGATATGTCCAGACGCCGTCATCCATGTCCTTCCTGAAGCCGACCGGCTAACCACAGTGTATAACTGCTGAAGGCACGGGTTTATCCCAATAAGAGACGTCCTCTAAGGAGTCATGAAGTTACTCAACTTCTTTCATGGTTTGTATAAAGCGATAAATCTGATTCCATCATGAATCGGCCGATGCAAGTTTGCTTAGAGGATTTTCCAAGATCCACCATACACATTTATCTGTGGCATTGTTGTTATTTTATATTTGATGTCCAGTTTGCATCACTTTGTTCTCCCAGAACCGCTGGACATCCAGAATACCATAATCCGTAGATAAGTGAATAATTCAGATATCGTCATATCCGACTTATCGCCTTCTATTGATCATGTATTAAAATCATCAGTGAACCTTAGTTCAACTGATCTGTTTGTAGGATGATACCAGGTCGGTTGTAGTGTGTACAATACATTGAACTACACGTGACCTGAGCATATCGCTCATTGTCTATGGGTGCACCATGATTCCAATCAGTTCTATGATTCATATCCATTAGTGGCTTCAACGAGACTGTCAACTATCGACCAGTCCATTAGATGTCTTAGAAATCCAATTCCTAAGATGTCATCTATAATACCCATATCTTTCATATCGAGACTTTGTTTCAATATGACTTTTACTTTCAGACTGTTGATTCTCCAACTGTTGGCTTTCTAACTTCAGAGTCAATGTTTCTGTGGTCAAATTCATTATTTTTGTTTTATCTGAAACTTTCAGGACCAAAATGTAAACATTTCAGGGACCAAAATAAAAGTTCAGGAAGAAGCCCAACAGTTCAGCAAACCAACTCTGATCCTCTTCTTCCAGCTCTCCGGTTGGGAAGGCTGTTTCAACATCCATGCCACACAAGATTGCAATGGCCCTGGATGTTAAGCTACTCACAGGGGAGCACATCTAACAACCCAAAGGTTCTTTTTCAGGAGGAAGATCAACCATTACACAAGTATGGTTCTATATGATGGAATTTATTTCTCTCTTTGTAGCTTCTTTCCAAAGCAGTGCTTCTGGAGATAACAATTATTTGTCAATTGTCCATGGTTCGTTCTCAACCATACAAACTAGAAGGACTGGAACAAATGTTTGTCCCCTTCTTTGCTCCGTCTCGGTTCAACATCTAGAATCCCTGAGTTCTGCAGATCTGGAATATTAAGTTTCGGATAGCCAGCAGCTTTCGAGTCCTGTAGATACGAAACGTCTAGTTCCGGACAGTCAGGCCCTCGCGGGTTCTTGTTAACCTTGAGCAATTACTTCTTTTTCCTTTTCAAGGAAAGTTATCTTCAAAGAATTCAGCATTCTTTGACACCAATAGGCGATAAACACTATTGTTATTTGCGGATCCAGTGGATATGCAATCTACAGTCTTAGGTCGAACTTGATCTGTTTTGGTATTCCAACTTCTACCAAACCACCCCACATCATAACTTTTGTATGTGAGATCATTTCCATATCTCACACAGAGAGTTATCCTTATCCTTATGCGGAGTTCTGTTGAGAATCGCATTAGCAGTAAGGATCGCCTTGCCCCACATAATTTGGGCGTACGACTTTGCGCTTGGCTAACACTGTTAGACTAAGGTGAGTAATGAGCAGTCATTTAATAAACGATGTTTCACATTCTCCCCCTCTATCACTGCAAATTTCTCAATCCGAAGGCTTAGTTGATTTTCAACTTCTGCTTTGTAGCGCTTATCCGCTTAACAACTTCATCTTTGCTTTTCAACAAACAAAGGATTTCATACGTTGTACCATCATCAATGAAGGTCACAAAGTACTTGTCTCCTCCCTCTATTTTGTATAAACTTCAAATCACCCAAGTAGGTGTGACTAAGTTCTAGAGGAGCGGTGCTTCTTTCGCTATTCCTTTGACAGAACTTGGAAAGGTGATTTTGCCTCTTCGCCTACCTCACATTCATTTTGAGGGTTTATGTCGACAGTAGGCAACAATCTCCACATCGTTAGCTTTTGAATGACTTTCTATTTAACGTGTCTTAATCTATGATGTCATAGATGCACGGGTTACAAATATATCATTCATATGGCTACAAACATATTGTACCATTCTTAGTTATTGTAGACCTGTTGGACTAGTCTCAAACCAGCTTGACCAACAGCGTCCCTTAAACCAAGTTTGGGACATGTATCACCTCATCTGAGAGTGATCCCATTCCCTGAAGTCCTATTGAGGACAACCTCTCCAACCCCTTCTACTTTAGAGGTGGTGTTGCTTCACATGAACAACCTCTTACCCGTGGTTAGGGCGTAACCGGATCATATGTGATCTAGATACTCTGGCCCACTCCAGTTGCTTTGGCAGACTGAGTGTCCAATTTCTTTTCTGCCTTTCTTTAGGCCTTCAAATCTTTTAAGACCTGAAAACTCTGGCCCACCATACTAGGTGTCCATTACTTTTCCTATGAAATGAATTCTGGCCCCACTCCAGTCGGCCGTAGGCTTTGTATGACTGAGTGTCCAATATCATCATATCAAAGAAATTTTGGCCCACTCCAGTCGCCCGGAGGCTTTGTATGATTGAGTGTCCAATATCATCCTATGAAGGATCTTCTGTCAAGTAGTGTGATAGGCTCAACGTTTTTAGCTTTTAGACTTCTTCCGTTATGATTGGTGCTCAGACAATTCTTGGCGCTTACTTAAGAGTGGTAACAGTTTTCACACAGTCAGTGGATCTTTCTTCCTCGTATGTGCGAACATACTTTACACACTTTAATAATTATACTTAAAAGAACGAATCTTTTTAAGCGGAAAATATTTTCATATTCCTCCTTACTTTAAGCCATTTTAATCAGAAATCATTTAATCTTATTTTTGACAAGGAAGGAAAATTAATCATCCTAATTTCGGATTCTTTGTCTGGGACAGATATAGGCCTTCTACTGCAAGATAGAACCACATCTTCAGCCTTCTCCTCTTGTCCCAGTTGACATCATCAGCCTCTCGTGGGCGCTTGTTCCCACCACTCTCGGAAGCGGTGACAACATGAACATGTTGACCTTCAACATCATCATCATCACTTTCTTCTACCAGAAAACCACAGCCATATCCAGATTTGGTCACACAACTTTTGACCGACATCTTTCGAACACTAATACTCTTACAATACAATCTTGTCTTAAATTGTTGGTACTCTATTGTATAAAGCAGTACGGAAAGTAAATAAATATTACAAGTGTTCGAAAGGATAAACAAATATTCAATATTCAGAAATTGAATCTTGTTGAACAAATAAGTCAATCTTTAAAACTGCCGCAAGCTTGTTGTGTCTTGAATCTTGATAACCTGAAATCAAGAAACAACTAAATCTGGATGGTTACAACGTTGTGTGTTGAGTTGAGTGATTGCACTATATCCTTAAGACAAGATTGCCTCGTATATATGCTTTTACGTTAGCGGGCAATAGTCTCCCAAGATAAAACAACACTTTAATCTCAACGCTACAAAGCCAATAGGTTGAGTCTGACGAAGAAAACAAATACAAGTCGACTTGCTGAAGATATGGAAAAGGAAGGAAGAGTTTCTGTTTTCTCTTCTGTTTTGTCTCTGTGTATATAGTGTGTCTCTGTTGTGTATATCTTGTGATGCTCACTGTTTTGCAGTGTTTTTCGTGACTGTTTTGCTGTTTTGTTTACTGTTTTGTGCTACGTTTTGTGGTATTTTCTGTCACGGTTTTAGCCAAATGAGGCATCAATATATAGCATGGAGGAGGGACTCCTCAACTGCCACAAACATGGCTGTAAATAGTCATTAGGAGGGCTGTTAATGACAGGTTTAAGGCCATTAGTGTGGCAGGTTTAAGGCTATTTAGTGAGGCTGTTCATGGCCATTGAAGGAGGGTGATTATTGAGGAGTTAATCAGCCAAGTAATGGCTGGTTAAGGCTTCAAAAAATAGTCCAATTGTAGGCAGAAAGTTTCTGCCTTCCGTCATTCCCAAAATCAATTTTCCAGGAACTCTAGAGACCAAACTGTAAATATTAAGCAATTTGGGGTCCAAAAAGATAATATCAGAAAGTCCCCACAGCCCATGACCCGTGACCCGTGACCGTGACCGGACCGGCTGGCGGCGGCAGCGCACGTGTGGGCTTAGCCTTGAACCCAAGCACATCTAGGTCCTCACTCCTTTAAACACATGGGATACCCCTTGGGGTCCCAAACCCTTTGCCATTTTAGAGACTTATAAAGAGAGCAATTCTTCCTTTTCCAACGATGTGGTAGATTTGTCCCACACCATATTTCTATGCCTCAAACACCTTACTTTGTGGACCAATATCTCTTTCATTTTTCAACGAAATTTGACGATTCTTGGCCCTACGGTCATTTACTCACTTAGTAGATTATGCATGTGCGAAGAGACAAAGCCTCCAACATGCGGAACACTAGTGTTTAATTCATTAAATATGGGTGGACGTACCTCCCCGCCAAAGACAAATTTCCAACAAATCAATTTTGGAACTTCTGATAAATGTAAAAGGCAGTATAAAATTGTCAATATTTAGTAAATGAGAATAGATTCAAACATAGACCTATCTAATGCTTACGATTGAAGTCAATTAACCGGTGAAATAGGACAACATGAGAGACATAATCAGACAACTGATAATAAATTAAAATTTGTTTACCAATTAAATAAATAAATAAATAAATAAATAAATTGGGACTTGTTCGTGCCAGACCTATATTCTAACTCAATTAAATTATTAAGTACTTCCCCTCTTTTCCCCCCTTTGGTATTAGAGTTTTCGAAGTGCACCAACATCTACAACAGGAAATAAGAATACCCTGGAACCAGAAGTTACTAGAAATAGACAAAAGAAAAAAGAAAAGGTCGAAACCAGTGCACTCCATCCTCTTCTACTGCTTCAAGATATTGAATCACTATTTGTTTTCCTTCCTATGATATTGAAGGTGATCCATCAGGATGCCTTATGCAGTATTCCTTGAACTCAATAAAGTTTTATCATAAAATCCACAATTATAGAGAAAACAAGTTCTAGTCAAATGTAAAGTGACAAACCATTATAAAATTTCTGAAATACATGAGAAAATAAAGTAACTCGTAAGCTTCTGGTCCTTGAACATCGACATCGCTATGGAAAACCAACATGATACATCTCCCAAAGTATAGATCATACCAAATAGAAGTTTTAGGCTACTCTTGCACCAAATTGTCACATTGTTAGGCCAATTAATAGCATATTTGTCTATCTTTTTCATCTGATTCTTCACTTGTGTCATGTTAATAGTCCTCATCAGCAAACATCTCAGCTGATTAAGTCTTTTCTCAGTTTGAGTGGCTCCATAATATAGCAATGTCATGGCATGAGTTTCTTGATTTTTACTACCTCTAACACTACAACAAAATATCCCCTTTAGTGACATTTATTTATTGGCAATAAGATTATTGCCCTTAATTTGCTTAATGAAGTCACTTATTAGGGGGGCAATTCAACATTTGCCGGTAATAATATTTTATTTCTATTTAAATTAAAAATCAATTTACTCAGTTCCGTTCTAGTACCAAATAAGACCTCAACAGAAATACCACTCTTCATCGAACTCCTCGCCATCGCTATCTCCGGCGAACTCCTCCCCATCGCTGTCTCCGACGATCTCCTCTCCATCGCTATCTCCGGCGAACTCCTCGCCATCGCTATCTCCGGTGAACTCCTCATCGCTGTCTCCGATGAACTCCTCCCCATCTCTATCTCCGGCGACCTCCTCCCCATCTCTATATCCGGCGAACTCCTCGCCATCTCTATGTCCGGCGAACTCGTTCAATTTCTCAGGTGAAAATGACTGGTAAGTTTATATTCTATCCTGGTGATTTGGAAGTGTTTGGTGTTGTTCTCGATGCAATTGTTAGGGTTTCTGTTCTCACAGTTTCAAAATTAGTAATATTCTAGCGCCTTACTTCTGAGAGAAGGATCGTGGAACAAAATTGAGAGTAGTTATGATCCAAGGTTTTCTGATTGATTTGAGTGAACAGAAAAGGAAAATAAAGCTTATGGCTAACCTGTTTGTGAAAATGCCGCACAGACTACTTCTAGCATTAGAGAATACCTTTACATACTTCCCTGCACGTTGGATTCCTAGTTTGAAAGATGCACAAAATTTTATCTTTTGGTTGCTAAATCCAAGTTAGGTTTAGCATTTGCAGGGGTTGACAAAGGAAAAAGAAATAGGCTTTGGTCATTCCATGTTCTTTTTGTTTTCAGTTGAATATTAAAAAGTTTTTCTTCAATGTTGTGTTTTGATCTTCCCAGCCAAGGATTAACACAAGGTGTTAGAAGCTCAACTCGAGTTGTCCGCTTAGTGGAGGAAAGATTGTGACAGTTTTCAAGCATGAGTCAATCAGGTTGTTATACACTTAGTTGTCGTTGCTCTTTTATGATCGTCGAAATGGTTTGAGGTGATGAATTTGGCTTCATCTTTACTTCTTTAGAAACCATACAGGGTCTACTAGTCCCAACGGAGACCAGGATAGCAGGACCGGATTTAGCTAAAAAAGCGAGGGACCTAAGGGAGGGAATAGTTAAAGGTCGTGCAGCTCTGCAAATGCTTTTTCACCATCACCCGGTATTAGGTACTAGGAAATCAAATTTTCCTTTAAGTAGATACTTGTTAAATGTTTGTTGTCCTTCAATGTGTTGTTGAACGTTCACTTTTCACGAAGTGTTAAGCTATTATTTGATGAAAGTGAATTAGCAGACTTGTTTCCAAGTAATTTAAGCGTAGTATGTTTTTTAGTGGTAGAGATGTGGTCATAAATAATCAATTTTGTTATCTTCAAGTATTAAATATACATGGTGTTGTTCTCATTGTAACTGATAGAGTCTTATAGCCAAGCTAAAGTGATTTTCTCTATTCAAAAGAAGGCTATATTCATAGATATGACAGTGTTGCCTTGTTTTAATGCTTAAACAGGCTTAAAAAGGTTGTCACGTCATCTTGCCTATATTATGTTTATATTTTCCTGTATTCTTTATTTATGTTCAAGGAGTGTACAAATATGCTGAACTTGTATTACAATCTTGTCTCAGGAATTCTTCATTAGGCATACTGATGGAAGGTCGATCAGTTCAGAAGCAGAAAAACAGCGTGGGATTCTATGTCTACAAGCTGCAATATAGAGAGAGCATCTGAGGTACTGTTGATGCCCAATTGCTGTCTTAAAAGAAAATAAAGTTGTAATACATTTCTTCTATCTGGAAATGCTTTAATTTTTGGATTACGGAGAGTGAGGCGCTGTGCACCGGAGACAAGCAAGGGCTATAAGCTGATGTAACACAAACTTTCCAAGAAAATGGCCTAAATGTGACAAGGGCTGAGATATCCACAACAAGTGATAATAGAGCTCTGAATGTGTTCTATGAACAGATGCTAGTGGAAATCTAGCTGATTCAAATATCATTGAGGTTGTTAGGCAGAAAATTGGATTACTGACTTGAAAGTGAAGGAATTGCCACTGCTATCATCAAAAGGCAGAAGAGAGGGAAGAGCCCACAGGGGGTGTAGGTGGGGCAATGTTGCTCTCACTTGGTAGCATTGTAAGGAAGAATCTCTGCAATTTTGGGATTGATCAAGTCATATTCTTGAAGATCAGCACAAAAGTTATTATCAAACAGATTTGTCCTAGGCTTTGGTGTTGGTCATGTGTACATACATAGCTTAAAGAGTACTGAAAATGAAAGGGGATTTGGTGATAAGTGGATGTATTGAGTTTGATTGTTCTTGTTTTAAGCGAATGACATTGTTTTGAGTTTGGTAATTCTTCTATTACTACCTTCGAATTGATTTCTCGTGTGATTTTTATTTTTGATGCTATAAAAGTGTAATTGGTTAGGTATGTGGATTAAGATTAATTTATGGTAAATTTTAGTCGCAATAATAATTGCTACTAAAAAATGTCTCCTATACCGGCAATTATTGGATTTTTGTCGGTAATAACAAAAATCGCAAAGTATGTTTGATATCACATTTCTAAGGTAGGTTTACTGGCAATAATAATTGTTGCCAAGTAAATGACGCTAAAGGTAATTTAGTTTTTGCGGCTATAATATGGGTCTTTACCAGCCCTCGACATAAATGCCGCTGAAGGCTTTAGCGACCTTGGATCTGATGACATTTAATCAATTGTAGGTAAATGTTTCTGTGGCAATAAATATTGCTGCTAAAAGGAAAATGTATTGCCACTAAAAGCCCCTTTTGGTGTGGTGTAAGAACACTGCATAAACATAAACAACTTTTCTGGGTCAACAGTTGTAATCCCATTTTTCAAATCTGTAACTTGCAATATAGCTTCGACTCGTGTGTCAACGACACTTCAACATTCACTATATTGCATCTAAGACTGGTGAGGCAACAATTACTTCAGATAGTAGACCAGGTCTATCACTTTCAGTAAAGTTAATTAGGGCGTGGCTCCTGTAGTAACCCCAATTGATCTTCTCATAAAAGGGGTGATGCAATATCAAACACGGAAGATAAAGAAAACAATAAAAAAAATTGAAAGATAAAGAAGTAGACACGATAAAATAGAATAAAAAACAACCCAAAGTATATTAAACTATGGACATCAATTGATTAACCAAGATAAGCACCTAGCCTATGAGATAGACCTCAAGGGAACCAATGTTCCAAGCAACCCATCTTTCCCAAACAAGGTTCAATCAATGACTTCAACAAGCCCTTAAACACTCAAACTCTCAAAGGAGTATCAATATATCAATTCAACATAATCTACCTAATGAAATGACCTAAGCTTCCTATTTATAGTCTTAGGCTAAGTTATTACACAAAATCCCAAAAGTGACACTCTTGAATTGCAAAAATAACCAAAACGGCTGAGCTGTCATCATCTACGAACCACCTGCAAATTGCAGGTAGTGTATGTGACATGATCTGCAATTTGGAGGTCGTCCTTCAGCACCATCAGCTTCTGCTACTTCTTGGCTCCACCTGCGGTCCACAAACTCGGCCTGTGGCACCATCTGGGATTCACATATGGTGTTTTCTTTACCATGCTTGGCCTTTTCACATTCCCATGCAATCTTCCACACTTGGGACCCTCGGGATGACGCTAATTCATGCTCATGAGTGCCTATCTTCATTTGCAACGATCTTGAGGCAACTAGGATTGCATTATTCCTTCCTTCTTGAAAGAAATCTGTCCTCAAATTTAAGGGTTCACCTATACATATCCAACAAGAAGACAAAATACCACCACTACAAGATTTGTTAGTACGAGAGAGATCCGTGAGGACAATCTCACAATCACAATCATCATAAGAAAACAAATAGTAGAGAAAAATGTCTCTTGATTCAAACTCAACTGTAAAATCCACATTGGACACAAAATCCTCATAACATGTATAAGGGACCGCACAAGAAAGCAACGTGGTATGCAAATCATCTATCAATATCATACCATCTATAACACTACCGGGGTAAAAAGGGAAGAACACCCACACATCTTGGACAATAATACCCCCACATATCCCATGAAGACCCTTGCCAACATAAGACGCACTCTCAACGCAAGCATGAGTGTCATCATAAGCAAACAAGTAGTAGAGAAAAGTATCCCTTAATGTGAAATCAAATAGAAAATCTTTAGGGAACACATATGCCTCCTCACACTAATATGAGACCTCACTAGAATTTTCATCAAGGAATGGGTCAAATCCATAGAGGTCACTTGATTCAAGCCTAGCATGCATATCATTATCATAGATAGGTGGAGAATCATACAAAGGCTCACAATTAAGTTCATTAGAGGAATGGCAATGACTAGTTGGATTCCTCAAACAATCAAGCAAGTCAATTTCCTGCTCAACTATAGATGCCTCTTCTTTTGACTCTTTAAGAACATCAAAACATTCCACCCCGACGATTGAATTACAATACCTCAAGATGAAGCTTCCGTCTAAGGGAAGGGTGTCAATCTCCCATAATGGGTTCCCATAGATCTTGTAGCCCCCATAAGTGGCTACATTTTCAACTTCACAAAACATGCCACTATGCACGTCCTATTCGATAGTTATGTTATCATCAAATAAGATATTATCTTTAATGATAAAGCAATCAATCAATGATGAAGAATTTAAACATGTAAAATCTTAATGACTATCTACACGACACACATCACCACCACATTCTTGAGACTCATCACCTGACATAAAGACAAGACCAAGAGACTCATTTTCACATTTATCAAATAAGGGTGGGGTATCACATTCATTCAAACCACAAGTGCCTACATTAGGTGGACACAAATCGACCTTGCGAGAAGAATCAATTTAGTCATCAAAAAAATCAACTAGTGTATGAACACTCTCATCAAAGACACTATCAATACATGGCAAAGCAGCATTAAACCTACGTGAAGAGAAGTTATTACTCACACTCACATCACAAGCTTGTTCATTCAAAGAATTTGAAGTGTTGAGTTTAGTTATACCTTGAAGTTCATCTGAAGAATCTTCTTTATGATCTCTCAATTGCAAGCTCATTTGATCAAGTGGAAAGGCGGTCTTGGCCTCAATTCTCTCTTCCAAGCACATAAGTTCTTCACATGAAGACTCATTTCGAAGTTCATTTTCATGAGTACCTACAAAAGCTTCTTTCACAATAAGATGAAGAAGCAGAAAGGTTTAGTTTGATTGTGTGGCAACTCCCTTACATTACTCTGCACATCCTCTCCTTTTTCCACTCTTGAGTTGCCACTTTGCTCTCCCTTACTTCTTTCAATCTTTTGTCTCTCAAGTTTATTAGACATCTTGGTTTCACATGAAGTCTTTTTCTTTTGCACCACGTGGAAGGGTACGGTAATCTCCCCTTCTTGTGGAAGGTCTTGAATGGTCTCACAAGGAGCATTTTGCTATCTTTCCTTTGGCTTCTTCAATTGAGAATTGTCCTTGGTATCATTCCCTTTTTCATGAGGCTCGGAATAAAAGTTCTTCAAGTTTATTTTCAATGTCTCCCAACTCTCAATTGGAATTTCTATCTCATTCGCGCTCTTGATCATGTATTTCTAAAAGTTGGTAAGACTTGCTTCAAAAGTTCTAAGGGCTAAGTGAATATTTCTTTCTTGTGAATAGTTATAGCGAGCAAAGATTTCATCCATCATGAGTTCCCATTTTGTAAAACTCATCGCTACCAATTTCCATACATAAGATAGACCATTTCACATTGGGCTCCCTTACTCTCACACTTGGAGGTTTCCTCGGAGGTGTATGTGGAAATAGAAGTTTCCCCCTTTCATCCACAACGTACTTATGCCAATCACACTCATAAGCAACCCCAAGGTATTCGAACCAAGAATATCCCAATACACATCACAAGTTCCCGCGGAAAGTACTATACGCCACACTTCCTCTTGATAGTCCCCATGAGAAAAAGGTACATTCACCATATTGACCAAATATCCCTTTTGCCAATATAAGGGTTTTCTTTCCGAGTCTAATGTAACCCTATCCGGAGTGCGGCTTGAGGAGAAATATAGAAACCACGATGATGGTCATTAATTTCAAGGCGAATTCCCCAATCATTATGTACTTTCACCAACATTGAATGGAATCTCTTGATAGGTTTAACTTTCATCTTGACCTTAGGTTGAACTCTACTCACAACTCTTTGAGTAGGTTCGGGTGGAGGTGGTCTCATGCCCCTTAAACGAGATCGCTCTTTGGTGTCACGTGATATAGGGTAAGAATAACCACCACCGGCAAACATAATATGGATATAAGTGGGTTTCTCATGACCTTGAGATTCACTTTTATCATAAGTACTTGATACTTCACTATCTTCATACTCAAAACCACTACCTTCATTATCACTCTCATCACAAGAAGAGTAAGGGTTGTACGTCAACTTACCTTCAAAGTTATGATCATCATCATAAGGCTCTTTCGAATCCTTAGCCTCCCCATACAACCCATGAGTACTCATTTCCTCATGTTCAACATTATGACCATAGTCGTATTTACAACCCTCATTAAAAGTACTACACTCTTTATTGTAGCCATGGTCCTCATCGTTATAGCTATATTCCTCATCATTACATCTATCAACGTCGCCATCACATGAATCGTAATCCATGATTACCTATTTTGAATGATAAAAAAACAAGAAAACACGTTAAGTTATTAAAAATAAATTTCACAATCACTCAAGTGTGCACACCTTTGATTGACTCACAAGTTGCCTTGGCCAATGATTGTATCTCGTTTAATACAATTTGTCACAAAGGATTTAATTTCTACTCTTGGACGGAATAGATTATTGCTCGACTCGAAGAAGGAACGATGCGACTCAAATTAACAGACTTGAATCAAGAAGTTAACTACGAAGTAAAATGAGAAAAGAACTAAAAGAAATAGCATGAAAAGAAAATACGGACACTAGACTAATTAACAATCAAATAAGTCAATTACTTGATGTTAAATAGTTTGGAAAATAAAAAAAGTGAAAAGAAATGAATTCAAAAATGAAATGAGATCACAAAACCTGAAAAAACGTGATCTGCTATTCTTGTGCAAAGTCTGCGATTCAACATTGGTACTTTCACATGACCTACAGTTTCATCTGCGATTAGCAGATGAAACACTTGGATCGGCCAATTTTCTGTCAAGGTTTGCGTTTCACCTGCAGTTCGCAGATGTCATCTACGACGCAACTTGTGATTCACAGGTTGTGATTGTGCCCCAAATCACTAGTGACGTCAAAATTCCTTCGGATCCATTTGGCTGATCACATTTTGAATATCCTCTACAATATTAATGAATTTGACCCACTTTCCTTGGATTTTTTCTATTTTTGAGCCCCAAAACACTTTTTCAGATTTAGCCTTAGGGTTTTTGGATCAAACACCACTTTTTGGTGTTCTTCTTCACAAGGACTTGATGAACTTTGTAGAATACTTCAAATTTCTAACTAGTATCAAATCAACTCCAATTTGGCTCAAATTTCAGATCTAGCTTCATCTCAACAAGGAGAACAAAGCCCAGTAGTTTTCAGAATCAATTGAACACTAATTCACCAAGACCTATTTGGTGTTCTTCAAGGTTGAAGGTCCTCTAACGGTGATTTCACTCAAAACACCTCCAAATTACTTGAAAATTGAGTATGTGATATATTCAACCTCTAGAAGCTGAAGTCTACCAATAGAAACACTCAACTACAACAATAACTCAATTTGTTTTGAGAATTTTCTATTTTTTTAGATTTTTGAAATAAGAAGAAATCTAGGATTGAGAATTTTAGAAACAAAACTCCAGCCTAAGCTCTGATATCAATTAATGCAATATCAAATGCAAAAGATAAAGGAAACAACAAGAAATTGAAAGATAAAGAGGTAGACACAATAAAATGGAATCAAAAGAAACCCAAAGTATATTAAAATATCAACCTTAAT
Source organism: Anisodus acutangulus (assembly GCA_029783415.1). Classification (NCBI taxonomy): domain Eukaryota; kingdom Viridiplantae; phylum Streptophyta; class Magnoliopsida; order Solanales; family Solanaceae; genus Anisodus; species Anisodus acutangulus. Next base: position 12,401,765 of record CM056501.1, read on the forward strand.
TGATTAACCAAGATAAACACCTAACCTATGATATGGACCTCAAGCGAACCAATGTCCCAAGCAACCCATCTTTCCTAAACAAGGTTCAATCAATGGCTTCAACAAGACCTCAAACACTCAAACTCTCAAAGGAGTATCAAAATATCCCAATTCAACATATTCTACCAAATGAAATGACCTAAAATTCCTATTTATAGTCTTAGGCTAAGTTATTACACAAGAGGCCTAAAAGTGACACTCTTAGATTGCAAAAATAGTTAAAACGATTGAGCTGTCATCATCTGCGAACCACTTGTGAATCGCAGGTTGTGTATGTGACATGATCTGCAATTCGCAGGTCATGTCCTTCAACTCCATCAACTTCTATGACTTCTTGGCTCCACTGCGGTCTGCAAACTCAGCCTGTGGCACCATCTACAGTTCATAAATGGTATTTTCTTCACCATGCTTGGCCTTTTCACCTTCCCATGCAATCTTTCACACTTGAGACCCTCTGTATGGCGCTAATGCATGCTCACGAGTTCTTATATTCATTTGCAATGATCTTGAGGCAACTAGAATTGCATCAAGGGGTAAAGAAACAATCTGGAACAAAAATACTAAAAATGAAACACACCCAAAAATCGATATGTCCTAATAGATGGAAATAAAAAGATGTCAACTACACTAACATTATAACTCACCCTCATAATATCGTCCAAAATTGGTTCATTACCGTATGATTATTTTGTATACTACCAACAAAGGATAATTCATCATTTTATAACTTAATTTACAACTGAAAAGCGCCTCTCACATGTTAATTGCTGATGATAGATCAATATATGTTATAGAATACATGTCAAAAGAAAAGTTACTAAAAATAGTTGATTTTGACATATTATCAAACACCCTCAATGCATCAATGCACAAATTGGATATCCTTGACCATTTGCATGTGAAATCCAAGAATAAGTTATCCAAAGGCACAAACGAACTACCAGATACCCACTAATATAATCCCCCTAGCAAAAATTTAGTGCAATGAAAAAAGCAATCAGAGAGGATAACTCAGCAGAATAGACGAAATAAAGCACACACCTGAGACATTTTGGAACTCAAATTAAAAAATTGAAACCCCCAAACCACAAGTGTGTGCATGTGCAAGATTTGTCGATATACCCATCAAGAGTGAAAAAGAACAATTGGAACTCACCAAAAATCCCAAAATTGAGTCAGAGTGGTTCTCGAGTTTGATGCACTTGTCAAGTCGGGCTCGTCTGGTTCTGTTGATTTTTCTCTTTCTGGCATTCCTCCATGTATTTAGGGATGGAGTAGAGGTTTCTGGTGGCGATGTAGATATGGTTTCTACGGTGGGAGAAAACCCCCTAATCTATCTGCCGTTTTCTATGGTTTTTACAAACAAACCCTAGAGCTGACGCCAGATTCAAATAGCTAATTGGAAGAGTGAAGCTCAAATCTTAATTTTTAGCAACAGATAGTGGTGCAAAATAGCAAAGATTGATGCAACAAAACTCGCCAAATGAATGAGCTCACACTTGAAAGAGTGAAGATTATAAAGAAAACAAGGTTTTGATATGACAATATTATCTAGGTATAACTACACACGTGTTATCTCAGTTACGGGACACCTATTTTAATATTTAAGATGGAAGGACATGGGTATTGAGAGTTTTACCCTCGTCGTACCATAAAAAATTACTTATTAAATAGTTAAATACGATACAACTAAGGTTCCATGAGGGCTTATCCCCCGCTCACATGAAACCATGCCAAAGAAACCGTTTTTATAAGGTTGGAAAATATGTTAAAAAAAGAGACATACCTCAACTCCCACTAAAACGTATCAAACAAAATTTCTGAGATTCAAAAATCAATCTACAATGATTATTTATGATAAATATTAGAACTTTATTCAATTCTAAGGGTTTCCTCCCTAATTCGAAAACTAGGGCTTTTTAAAGCAAAAAAATGTGTTTTTGAACACTTCGAGAATCATCCATGGATTTCTCATTGTTTCTAATATCCTAAAATAGTCTAAATCCTTAATTATCTCATTAAGGATCAAAGAACATATCTTTAAGAGATTTTTCAAAGTCTCCTTCAATTTCTCTTTCTTCGATTTTCAAGAATCTATGGTTTTGGAGAATGAACTAGTGTTAATTTAAAGTAGTAATGATAATAATTGATCAAGAACTAACCTTAGATAATTTGGGAAGACTTAGAGTTGTTTTGTTCCAAACCGTCTGCCAAAATGAAGTGGGGAAACATTAAACAAAGTTTTAAACCTCAATTTAACCATCAATTTCACTATTCAAGTCTAAACCCCAAAGTTCATGAAAACCCTAAGGTTCTACAACTATAACTACATGGGAAATCACTAATTAAAGACTAGAATCTTGAAATAATGCTTAGATTAGGTATAGAATCTTACCCCAAGGTTGAGTATTGAAACCCCCCCCCCCCCCCCCGTTTGAAATCTCCAAAAATCTTAGCATAGAGCCGAGGTTATGAAAATGGGAAATAAGGGTTCGAACTAGGTTTTTTAATATCTGCACAGTGGTCCTTGCAAAAGTGACCACCTGCTGGCAAAACAAGATTCAACTCACAATTGCAAACCGTCTAATGACCCAGCCCATTCACAAATATGGGCCACCCTTCGTAAAAGCGACTCATTCCCAACAGTACCACCTTACAATTGTAAGACATTTTCCGCTAATCTATACCTCGCCAATGTGAGATCCTGCTTGCAATTACGAGGACACCATACTGAGTCACAAAAAAAAATTGATGTGTTATACCCCATAGTTTTATGCTCTAATTGGAGCGTAGTTAGTCGACTTATGTTTTGGTAACTCGATACCCTTTGCGAGGGTCACATATGACCTAAATGGATGTTGAGAAAGTGTATGGACGGTTAGAGGTCAATTGGATTGAAAATAATATTTCTCGACAAAGTTTGACGAAATTAGTGTGATACGCTAAGTGTTTTGCCTCACGGACTCTACTCTACCACCTCACTACCACCATCTGTGGTGGGATATGTGGCCGAAGATATGGATCCGCGCTGCAGATGAGAGGTGGTGGAGATGGTCTATATAAGTTTAAACTGAGCCAGCCCCGTCCTTGTTTCATTTTTGACCAAAAAAGCTTCCAAAACTCCCAAACACCCTCCTAGGGTTTTTCCATCATTGATGAACATCTCCAAGTGTAATTGAGGTGATTCCTCCCTTAGAAGATCAAGAACGTCTTGGAAATCCTCTCTAGTTAGTCAGATAAAGTTGGGAGTTTTCTTGAGTTGGAAGATAGCTTGTTGTGAAGGACTTTGTGGCTATTTGAGGTGAGATTCTAATACTCCTTAATGATCTCTCACTCCTTTTATCTTAGTTGGTAAATGTAACTTGTGAAAAACTTCACGCTAAACTCTACGCTGAAGATGTTGTAATTATTGGGTTGTGTTGATTAGTTTCTTGAGATGTTATGGCTGAAAGTTATGAGTGTGATGACGGTGATATGAATTGTTATATAGTTGATGAAGATATATTAATAGTACTTTGGTATCTATGAAAACAAAGCATGAGAAGTATGCCTTCTAGATGTTCGATGAAATGACGTAGTGATTTGAGTCTTAGTTTATTGATCCTATCTTGCCCCAATCCATTTATGTTCTTAGAGTGTATGGGGGTTCATGCAACATTGTTATCTAAGCGACGCAGGTATGTAAGGCTAACTTTCCTTTCAAAAACATGAATTCAAGAACGAATATCGATTTCCAATGAATTGCCTAATGAAGTATTCTAAATCTATGTCTATATGTCCCTTGTCGGGAGTGCCTTTCATATTGAAACCATATCTTGTTTATCTTGGTTTGTTTGTTGCATATTTGAGTTTCTTATTCTTCCTGATGGTGCGTATCGAAAGCATAAGTTCACATATCGACCAAGTGTCATCCTAAAAATGAAAAAAATAGTCTTATGAGTTTTAGAGGGCCAAGCGTCTTATTATTACTATAGTATATCTAATACACCACCAAGCTAATATCGGTTGGGCTATAATTCATGCGCATACATACCCCGGGCTACAACCGGATATGTATACAAACACCCCGAGCTATAACCGGAGGGCAGATTATATAGTACAATATATGTATATGTGTCTTAAAATAGTTTCATAGTTTGCCCTGAGTGGCATAAAGGTTATTAAGTCATGAGCTTACTTCTTATGTCCTGCTTTATAGTTTATACTTACATATTTCTATTCATGCTTTACATACTGACACAATTCATTCGTACATACAACCCTTTTGCTAGGGGCGCTGCATTTCATGTTGCAGGTTCAGATAGAGGCCTAGATAGACTTCCCCAGTAGGAGTTGTTGAGTCTCAGCCGTCGGTTGGTAAGCTTCGCGTCTTTCAGAGCTTACTGGTTAGGTGTTGAGGTTATGTCATCTATATATGTAGATAATAGGTAGGTGTCACACCCCACCCTTGGGAGTTGTGACCGGCACTCGTGCCCTAAGGCTCAAGCGTACCAGTCGTGATACTTGTAGCATACTTAATGATACATCGGTTGACATGGCCTCTGACCATGATTATACAATCAAATGACACATCAACTTGCATACAGAAGAGGCCCAACATATATATATATATATATATATATTAAGGTTGACAAGGCCGAAATAAGTACAACAAACTAACTAAAAGGCTGGCAAGGCCATACATAACTGATATATACAAGACAATTGTCTACAAGCCTCTAAAGAGTACACAAATATCATCAAGTCGGGACAGGCCCCCGCCATACCCAAACTATATACATATATACATCAACCATTACCTACCAACTCACTAGACAGCTCCGGAAGAAAGGAGCGTGACAATTTGCAGCTGAGTCAAGTCACTTACTGTGAAAGATTGACTGTACGTCTATCTGTACCTGGATGCATGAAATGCAGCGCCCCAACAAGGGATGTCAGTATGAAAGAATGTACTGAATATGTAAGGCTAAAATTATAAATGAATGCAATAATGTAAATAGAGTAATAAAGAGACAACTGTACTCTGAATGCCTTTATGGGCGAATGATATACATGCTTTCTTTTAAAACTCTTATGTACATAAATATGTATATGTATATGCCATATATCGGGGCTATCTCATCATCATTAGGCCGCTCTTTGGGGCTATCATTATCATAAACTACCCAACTGCAATAGTGTGCACATATAAGTGCCTTCCCGATTGACTATAGCGTGACTCGATGTCATAAAATAGATACATATATATACAAGGAATGAAAGGACTCAGAAGAGCCTCATAAACCTGATCGAAGTGACACAAGGTCGATACCCTCCGATATCATTATGTAACTATGTACGTATCGACTGTCATGGAATTAATAGGAGCCACAAGAGGTCATACCATCAGAGACACTATCAAGTGCGGAACATGATCCCTGTGAGGGATAACAAGAGACGTGGAAACATCAATAGGAAGTAAAGACTTGTAACATGATAAATTCACTTGATAATCACCCTTGGACCTTTGGAGAATGTCTAGGGAGGGCTTAGGGATCTGTTTGGGTTGAATTATGAGTTAAATGAATGAGCCACTACTTAAATAAGCTAAGATGGTCGGCCACCGCCTCTGATGTGCGATGGCATCAGTGGTGCATATGCCTCCGCGGATCCAAGGGCATATCAGGGCAGTGAGTTGGCCTTGATTCCTTGGCTTATCGCACCCCTGTCTATGAGGCAGACCTCATCCACGATGTGAAATACTTAATGTATCACACTTAGTTCTTTGAACTTTATCGAGGGATGGTTCCTTCAATACCAATGACCACCAACCTTCTATATGCATTCTTAATATATACATATGTCATATGGGACCCTTGGAAATGATCCTGAGTTAGAGAGGCTTAAGTAGCCAGATTCCCCCCTTCCTACGCGCATGTGAAAGTATGGGGTGTAACAGTAGAACGAGGCCCTATCCCGACCATATGACAGTTTAGTTACTCGTAGAGGATCATATACCTGATTAGTTTATTTAGTAGTGATGTAAGGCTATGTCAGCCTGATTATTATTTTGCTAACTTATGTTTCGACCTTGTTGGCCTAGTTTATATTTATATATATGTTTTGAGTTAATTTTCCTTCATTCAGTTTCAGAGGTTTGGATCTCATTCCTGTTTTTTCAGATTGTGGCCTTTTCGGCCTATTTATTGTATTGATTATGTTGTTATTCAAATTATAGTATAGTACAGCCTTGTCGGCCAGAAGTTCTATACATTCGGGAGTCTTGTTTTCAGAATGGTACATTTGGGAAAGTAAGGCACCGAGTGCCAGCCATACCCCGAGTTTGAGGTGTTACAAACTTGGTATCAAAGTAGGCCAGTCAAAGGGTATTTATGTGTTGTGTCTAGTAGAGTCTTATTTATGGTGTGTTGTGTACCACACTTATAAGCAAGAGGCTACCAAACATTTAGGGATGGTTACTACTCTTTCATCTCATATATCATGCTATAGATATGAGTTATAAGATTTTGCGTCTAATCCATGCTCTATCCCTTTTCAATCATGTTGATTACTAGAAAGGCTACCGCTAGCTATTGAGTCAGTGTAGATAGGGGCAAAGGTACTGGTAGAGCCCTGCCTAAGAAGAGAAATAGAACTGAAGCACAGGCTGAGCGCATTCTCACGTATCACCTATTCTGCTCGCGTATGAGGAGGTTAGAAGAGGCACAATACCCTTAGCTCCTCACGATGCAACACCTCTAACTTTGCAGAATTTGGTCCCCCCAGTTCTTCTACTCGAGTCTTCTAAGTAGTGTGTGGTGAGTGTTGTACAATTATTGGCACATATAGTAGCTTCTAAGCAGCAACAAATAAGGGTCTCTATAGGTGTCGGGCCTTCTGATGGTATATGGAGCTCTAGAACCCAAAGTTTTCTTCCATTGAGCCTGCTAGTGTTCATCGGTACTAATCCGTCTTCGTTTATGATGTATATATTGATAGAACCTAGCTCCAACTATATTACACTTTTTGTTTCTAGTAAGTTTGGATTTGAGCTAGAATTATTATCTAAGCCGTATGAGGTGGCTACACCAGTAGGTGAGATAATTGTAGCCAGATGAGTCTACCGAGGTTGTGTAGTGACAGTTTGTGACCGTCACCTTCGGCTGACTTAGCTGAGTTGCCAATGGTTGAATTCGACATTATTATGGGCATGGATTAGTTGGCCTGTTGTTATGCATATGTTGATTGCCGAATGAAGGTCGTTTACTTCAGTTTTCCAGGCGAACCGACCCTAGAATGGAAGTGTAATTTAGCTATGTCTAAATGCAGGTTTATTTCCTACCTAAAGGAAAAAATGATTTTCAAAGGCTATATCTATCATTTTGTGTGAGTCTGAGAATGTAAAGGCAGAGCCTCCGACCCTCAAATCTGTTCCTATTGTGAATGAATTCCTAGATGTGTTTTCGGATGAACTTCTTGGTATTCCTCTAGAGAGAGATCTAGTTCACTATTGATGTGCTTCCAGGTACGCAACTGATATCTATCTCTCCTTACAGAATGACTCTTGTCGAGCTAAGGGAGTTGGAAAAACAACTAATGGATTTATTGTAGAAATGTTTTATTAGGCCTAGTACTTCACCGTGGGGCGCACCAGTATTGTTCGTCCGCAAGAAAGACGGTTCTCTGAGGATTACAGACAACTAAATAAAGTTACTATCAAGAATAAGTATCCACTTTCGAGGATCAATAATAAATTTGATCAATTGTAGTGTGCCATGTATTTCTCTAAGATTGATTTGAGATCCGGGTATCACCAGTTGAGGGTAAAGGAGCAAGACATTCTAAAGACAACCTTTCAGACCATGTATGGTCACTTTGAGTTTCTGGTGATGTCTTTCGGACACACTAATGCACCAACGACCTTCATGGACTTAATGAATTGGGTCTTCAAGCTATTATTGGATATCTTTGTGATCATATTTATTGATGACATTTTGGTATACTCCGAGACTGAGGCAGATCATGTGAATCATTTGCGAGCGGTGTTACAGACGCTCTAGAATTATGAGTTGTATACTAAGTTCTCCAAATGTGAGTTCTAGTTGAAGTTAGTTGCTTTTTCTGGGTCACATAGTTTCTTCAGAAGGTATTAAAGTAGACAACCAGAAGATTAAGGCTATAAAGAATTAGCTGAGGCCCACGACCCCTACTAAGGTACATAGTTTCTTGGATTTGATAAATTATTACCCAAGGTTTGTGGAGGGATTTTCTTCTATCTTTGCACCTTTGACAAAGCTTACTCATAAGGCGGCCAAGGTTTAGTAGTCAGATGCGTGGGCAAAGTTTCCAAGAGTTGAAGAATAGACTGACATCCACACATATCTTAGCAATTCCAGAAGGTACCGATGGATATGTTGTTTATTGTGATGCCTCCATAAGTTGGCCTAGGTTGTGTTCTGATGCACCGCAACAAGGTTACTGCATATGATTCGAGACAATTGAGGAAGCATGAGCTGAACTACCTGACTTATGATCTTGAGTTGGTGGTTGTTATCTTCCCCCTGAAGATATGGCATCACTATTTATATAGGGTTTATGCTGACCTATTGACAGACCATAAGAGCTTATAGTACATATTTTGGCAAAATGAGTTGAATCTGAGACAAAGGAGGTGGCTTGAGCTATTAAAAAATTATGAAGTTGATATTTTATATCATCCTAACAAAGCAAATATTGTAGCTGACGCCTTGAGACGTAAGTCCATGGAAATTTTGAACTATGTAAACGCCAATAAGTTATAGATAACCAAAGAGTTGTGTCAACTAGCTAGCTTAAATGTGTGACTACTTGATAGGGTGACGAAAGTGATGTGGTTCAGAATACTGCAGAATCATCATTGGTAGTGAAAGTGAAAGCAAGATAGTTTGATGACACTGAGTTAGTCAGAATGCAAGAAGGAATTCCCCTATAGAAGAAGCCAATATTGGAGCTTGCAGGAGATGGAGTCCTCATATACCAGGGTCGATTATGTGCACCAGATGTTGGAGGAGTTTGAGGAGGATTATGGCTCAGATCCACCAGTCGAGGTATTTTATTCATCCTGGTTCATCAAATATGTATCTTGATCTCTGACAGATCTACTAGTGGAACGATATGCCTATTTTCTACCTGTTCGAACTACTTATTCGACTGAAGATTTTGCTAAGCTGTACATCAATGAGGTAGCCCTATTACATGGTGTTCCGATTTCCATTATATCTGAGAGGTGCCTAGCTTATGGCTAACTTCTGAAAGTCTTTTCAGAGGGGTTTAGGCACTCAAGTGAATCTTAGTACAATCTTTCATCCGCAGACAGACGGTCAGGCCAAGCGCACTATCCAGATGCTCGAGGATATGTTACGAGCTTGTGTATTGGATTTTAAAGGAAGCTAGGATGATCATTTGCCGCTTATCGCATTTTCTTATAATAACAACTATCACTCCAACATAAAGATGGCCCCATATGAAGCCTTATATGGACGAAAGTGTACATCTCTGATTAGTTGGTTTGAAGCTGAATTACTAGTCCTCGACTTGGTTTAGCAAGATGTGGAGAAAGTGAAGTTAATCCAGGAGCACTTATTGATTGTCTAGAGTCGGCAAAAATCCTATCAAGATGTTCGACATCATGATTTAGAGTTTGCAGTAGGACATTGGGTATTATTAAAGTTTTCACCTATGAAAGGCGTTGTGAGATTCGACAAGAAGGCCAAACTTATTCATAGGTCCGTCGGACCATATAAGATCATTCAGAAGGTAGGACAAGTATCTTACTAGCTTGAACTACCCCCAGAATTAGAAGTAGTCCATCCAATGTTGCACATATCGATGTCGCTCAAGTGTATATGAGATCCCTCCCGTATTACTCCCGTAGAGGATGTTTAGATTACTGAGGATCTATCTTATGAAGAGGTTCCAATTTTTATTTTAGATCACCAAAATCGGAAGCTGAGAACTAAAGAGACTGCTTTCGTTAAAGTGTTATGGAGGAAAACAACATAGAAGAAATGACTTGGGAAGCCAAGGAAGACATGAAATCTCGATAACCTTATCTTTTCCAAACCACAAGTTCATATTGATATCGTGTGATACGATTACCTTTCTCTAACGCTATATTGAGCTCATTTTATATACCTGATTTAGGTGATATCAATAGCCAGGATAAAACCGATACAACACAAGCTTCAGACAAGGGTGTGTAAGGTAAGTTATGTCTAACCTTTTATATCTATTGATGTGTTGATGGTCGTGTGAGGCTAATGATACGTCATTTGGCCATGTGTGGCACTTCTTGTGGTTTCTGACTAAATGGCAGGTTTTGGGATAGTCATAATTAACTCTGTCAAAATTTTATAAAGTCACAAGAATCAAGAACCCTTATTTACGTCCCTCAACATTCGAGGACGAATGTTCTTAAGGGGAGAAGAATGTTACACCATGTAATAATAAAGCATGAATTCTAGAACGAATATCGATTTCCAATGAATTGCTTGATGAAGTATGTTAAATCAATGTCTATCTGTCCCTTGTCGGGAGTACCTTTCATATTGAAACCATATCTTGTTTATATCGGTTTGTTTGTTGCATAGTTGAGTTTCTTATTCCTCCCGATGGAGCGTATCAGAAGCATAAGTTCACATACCGACCAAGTGTCATCCCAAAAATAAAGAAAAGAATCTTATGAGTTTTAGAGGGCCAAGAGTCCAATTATTACTATAGTATATCACATACAACACCGAGCTAACATCGGTTGGGTAGTTATCTATGCGCATACATACCCCATGCTATAATCAGAGGGTAGTTATATGTATATAAACACCTCGAGCTATAACCGGAGGGCAGATTATATAGTACAAGGTATTTCCTGATTCTTATAACATCATATGTTAACGAGGTAACTCACATAATGTATTCGGAGGTTTACCGACCTTACGTCACTCCGAAAGGTTTAGACTATCATTCCATTAGTCATTTATGCATTGTATATATATCTATCTATTTTACCATACCGAGCCGCGCTATAGTCGGCATAGTATATATATATATATATATATGCCCTCAGTTGCATTTTAGCGTTACAAGTTGTCTCTCCTCATCTCTATTTACATTACTGCCTTTACTTATGTTTCCTGCCTTACATATTCAGTACATTATTCGTAGTGACATTCTTTTTATTTGTGGAAGCAGTATTTCATGCGGCATGTCCATGTAGACAGGTTGGCGGACTATCCAGTAGGCTATCTTGATCAGCGGTTGTTTGGTGAGCTCCACTCTTCCGAACTTGCCTAGTCATATTGGTATGCATATGTATAGATGGTTTTTGGCTACGTTGGGGCCCTATCCTGACTCATGACAGTTTTTACGTATTCTTAGAGGCTCATAGACAATTATCATATGCACAGTTTTGTGTATAGCCTTGTCGGCTCATATGATGATGTATATAGTCTATCATGGAGGTCTTATCGGTCCGCATATATATATATATATATATATATATATATATATATATATATATATATATATATATATATATATATATATATATATATATATATATGTTCATGTTATTATGTAGCACTATTGAGCTGTTTATGTTGAGTTCTGGTTTCACATATTATAGTTCATGTTGGCCTCGCCGACCCTTATAATGTTGAAGATGATTAAAGGATATGTAAGTTGGTGCTTCGCAATTAAGGTCTGGGTGCCGGTCTCGGCCCTCCGGTTTGGATCGTGACAATAACCTTTTTACCTCTCAAGGTAGGGAATAAGGTATTCTTACACGTTACCCTCTCCAGACCCCATTTTGTGAAATTTCACTGAATATGTTGTTGTAGTAATACATGAATTGTTATGCTAAAACTATTTTTATCGAATGTTTGATTCGTTATATTTAAAATGGCACATACATGGTATAGTTCAAATTATATCTTCACTTTTTAATTAAATAAAATGATTAGACTATTATATTATAAATTGACTGTTATACTCTTCCTTTTTTATTTATCTAGTATTTTCCTCTCAAAATTGGGTAGTTCTAAGATACTGAACTTTTCTTTAATGTAACCGCTAAACATAACATGACATACTAGATATTGTAAGTCTATTCAGATATAATATAAGTTTTATAAAAATATTTTTGATGGGACCTTTGTTCTCTTGGCGATAATATTTTGGTGTCTTTTGTTTTATTTTTTCAATTTGTTTTTGAAAGGGAAAATGTTATCATATGTTGGAATTTTCGTCGCCGAAGTGGATTCAAACAGAATTTACGGGTTCTTTAGTTGCATTAGTTTTGTAATAATGAATGTTATATAGAGTTGGGAAAATATTGTGGGCATTGTTGTCGGAAAACGTCAAAAATTGACCAAACCTTAATCTGGTGAAAATTGGCAAGAGAAATAGTTGAAACTGAAATTGGTAGCAGCGATGTACTAATTAAGTTGGAATTTCAGCTATAAAAGTTGAGTTAGAATGTTGTCCATCTCATGTGAGTCGGTGACAGTCATACTAATATCGCCCCTTTGACTAACGCTCCAGCACCCGAGTTACCTGAGGGCCCTAAGTTTCCAGGGACGTTAGCTATACAAGAACTTCCTGACGCAAGGTTTTGCATGCCTGCAGTTGGAGTCTTCCTTGGCCGTGAAAGCGATCCCACATAGGCGGCCAAAGAGGACATCATACTGCCTATTGTTACCAGAATGCCAACTCTTCCATTGTAGGTTGTCGGCTTTCCTTACCCTTTTTAGTGGGGTTTAGCTAGAGGGATTCTCTGGCGTGTTGCTCAATGAGGGGTGTTCAGTTTCCACCAAGATTAGATTGGATTTGGTCCTCTCTTTCTCCTATTCCTTATCATCACCACAGACTCCATCTATGTCAGCAGGGTCGTCCTTATTTAAAATTTTATTAGGGTTTGGAATTTCAACAACATCACATGTCTTAGCAGCGGTTTGAAGACTAGCCAAATATTATTTCTCAGCCAAACACAAAATCAACGAAAGATTAAAAGAACTTGAGATAATTAATATTGTTAAGGTCTCATGATGGGCGCCAAACTGTTTAGCCTAAAATTCATTTACATTTGGAAAACCTGTTGAGTTTGTTTGAAATGGGTTTATAACAACAAAACTAGTCCAATTATTCTGTAAATCTTTGATTCTACATTTGAGTAATGGAGTAACAATTAAGACTAGGAAAAACACTAACAAATAATCGAAATAACTTAATAAAAAGAGAGACAGAATCTTATTCGATCTTCTCGAATGTTAAATAGATGGCTTGAGTGATGAAATGTGTGTTCATAAACTGTCATGAACTAGCAATGAAAGACTTAGTAAAATTATATTCAAAATCAGGGGTTGAGGGGGTATAATATAGGTTTGATTTAGATAACTAACTCCCCTAACCCTAGGTACGTAGCAGTCGTTGTTGGCTTATAGGTCGTGGATTATGAGATTGGGTAGATCGTGATCCCCTAAATGTCAGGATGTATGGTTATCTCTAACTACCGTTCACCGGATGTGTGGAACAACCTTCCATCTCGTGATGTGTCATACCCGGAGGTTCACTCGCACAACAATTAATCATACCGGACAGTCTTCAGAACCCTATATTTGTTTCAACCTCGGCTCTTCGTTGCCACGTGTGCAAATCCTCTAGTTCATCATATTTTGACCATACAGTAACAATATAATGAGATTATTGGAAGGAAAAAAGGACACTCCCAACTAATTGTTGGGATACAATTGTTGTAGGAAACGGGAAGTAAGTAACTATTACAATAATAGAAAGGATAAACTAACTATTACAATAAACTGGAAATCAAGAACTTAACCGATTGCTTGTATGATTCGCTGAGTCGAGTGATGACACTCTTTCTTTAAAACAAGATTGCCCCGTATATCTCCTTTTACGGTATTGAGCAATAGTCTCCCAAGATACAACAACAACTTTAACAAGTGAGCAAAGGAAACTCAAGTGTTACTCTTGAAGAACTTTGAGTATAGTGACTTTGCTAGAGAGAAAGAATATGAACTCTGAAAATCTGTAGAATATTTTCTAAGTGTTGAGTGTAGTTTTCAATTGAGCCAAAGGCCTCAATTTATAGTGTAAGTAGAAGACCCCTCACCTAGCCAACTAATGACCTTCAATAGACATGTAATTGCACTTGAACGAGAGGTTATATTCATCCAAATAATGTCTGAATTCATGTGGTAAGTAATGGAGAATCAATGCTCCAAAACCAGCCCAAACGTCAGATTCTTCCAACTTCCTGTCGCAGCAATCTGCCTCCGAAGTGCCACGGCGTTGTGGCTCCAGTAGCTGACCAACCATTTAGCGCCGCGGTGCAGCCTGGGAGGCATCGTGGCTCCGACGGTTGTGGCACCGCGGCCATTCACGGCTCCGCGGAGATTTCTAACTCGTTTCATCTTACACTTCGTACACTTCTTCCTTCCTTTACCAACGTGGAATACTTTGTCATTTGGCCAATAACCGTTCATAATTCTATGTCTCAAACGTATTACATACGTACCAATATCTCTTTCACTAATGAAATTTGCGATACTTGACACTACGTGTGCACGTGTGTGGAAACGACATTTCCGATGTGCGGGCACAATTGTTCGAGTCATAAATTAATGGGATATACTTAATTCCACATTTAGTAAATTTCCAACAATCCCCTCTTGAAAGAGATTTTGGCGCACACGCTTGGTGCCTTTTCTAGCAATTTTTCAGCGGACCGATGTTGCATCTGGATAGGTAGCATACACTTTGAACCTTCTATAGTTGAATACCAGTGGACTTACTTACTGTGCGGTGAACGTGATATTTTGAACTGTCAGTGTTTAGTGTAAGCCAAGTCAACGGTACCAACACAACAACTTCTCCTACTCAGTTCTTTGTAATATTTTGTCCGTTGTGGCCGTGGACACTTCTTGGTTTCTTAAGTGCGTTCATTTGAGGCGGCCGGTCCTCGAATTTAAATTGGTGGTCTCCTACAAGGTATCCTGCTATACCCCACTTTACAAGTGTTAAGAACAATTAAAAAATTCCCCAAACCTAACCTCAACCAGTGATGATCATTAAAGGTTTTGGAAACTTAACCTTCACCCACACTGCAGATAGCACTTATAGTCTATCGCGGGAACGACTTTGGATTTGATGTTTCTCTACAGAAATCACTATCCGAAGTGCTAATGCTTCCACCGAAGTGATCAACTGAACCTTTACAACTTAGTTTTCCCATTGAACCTAATTCCTGGGATCTCCAGTCAATAAGGTTGGGTTACCACCGTATTGGTCCTTATACTTTGGGTTTTAAGCCCATTCCCCTAGACAGGCAGAACATCTGATCCTTGGGTAAGCCCTTTGTCAGCGGGTCTGCTATATTATCCTTTGACTTAATGTAATCAATAGATATTATACTCGTGGTGATCAGCTGCCTAACGGTCTTATGCCTTCTTCGAATATAACGAGACTTGCCGTTGTACATAGTATTCCTTGCCCTTCCTAGAGCCGACTGGCTGTCGCAGTGGATCATTACAGAAGGTACGAGTTTGTTCCAACAAGGAACATCCTCTAAGAAGTCATGAAGCCACTCAACTTCTTTTCCTGTTTTGTCTAAAGTGATAAACTATGATTTCATTGTGGATCGGGCGATGCAAGTTTGCTTAGAGGATTTCCAAGACACTGCCCCACCACCAATGGTAAATACACACCCACTGGTGGACTTGGTGTTCTCTATATCAGATATCCAGTTTGCATCACTGTACCCCTCTAGTACAGCTAGATATCTCGAATAATGCAACCCGTAAGTTAACGTGTATTTCAGGTATTGAAGTACTCGATTCAACGCCTTTCAGTGATCATCACTCGGATTACGGGTAAACCTAGCCAACTTGTTGACTGCATAAGCAATATCAGGTCGGGTGCAATTTGTTATGTACATCAAACTACTGATCACCTATGCATATCGCTCCTGGCATATGGGTGCACCACGATTTTTATCAAGTTTTTGATTTTTCTCCATTGGTGACTTTATAGGCGAACTGTCTAACATCTCGAACTTTCTCAAAACATCCTCGATGTAGTGAGACTGAGATAAGACCAGTCCGTTAGACGTCTTAGAGATTTTTATCCCTAGGATGACATCTGCGATACCCATATCAATTTATAGTGTAAGTAGAAGACCCCTCACCTAGCCAACTAATGGCCTTCAATAGCCATGTAATTGCACTTGAATGATGGGTTACATTCAGCCAAATAATGGTTGAATTCATGTGATAAGTAATGGAGAATCAATGCTCCAAAACCAGCCCAAACGTCAGATTTTTCCAACTTCCCGTCGCAGCAATCTGCCTCCGAAGCGCCACGGCTCCAGTAGTTGACTAGCCATTTTGCGTCGCGGCTCCGACGGTTGTGGCGCCGCGGCCCTTCACGGCTCCGCGTCTATTTCCGACTCGTTTCATCTTACACTTCTTCCTTCCTTTACCAACGTGGAATACTTTGTCATTTGACCAATAACCGTCCATAATTCTATGTCTCAAACGTATTACATACGTACCAATATCTCTTTCACTAATGAAATTTGCAATACTTGGCATTACGTGCGTGTGTGAAAACGACGTTTCCGACGTGCGGGCCCAATTGTTTAAGTCATAAATTAATGAGATATACTTAATTCCACATTTAGTAAATTTCCAACACTAATTTGCCACATCCTAAAAGTTATGCTGCAAAACTAATCGAATTATCATATAGTAATACTTTTTGAAAGATATTTTTTTAAAAAAGAATGTTCACAAAATAAATTTAACAAAAGTACATTAACAAGGGCAAATTAGTTCGATTATAATTTTTAATAGTAATATAATTGAATGAAAGAATCATTACAAAACACAAAGAAGTTAATATCACGAAACAAGACCTTAATGTGGTCTCTAAAATTATCCTAATAAAAATAATAAAATACAAATGCACAAACCTTTGAAATTAGGGAGAAGTGTCAAATTTTTATTCCTTTACTTTCGAATATTGTTAGCCTCCGTTATACTATCCTGTTAAGTTTACCTCTACCATTATGCTATGTGGTCAAATTTACAACTACCTCTAGCGAACTTTTAAAAAATTTCCTCCATCCTTAACACACAATATTTGAAATTCGTTTTATTTAAGGCACTTATTTAGGGACGACAATGTGGCGGAGCATCACTGAGCGACTTAAAACAATTTTAAGAAAATTATATACAGGACACGTCATGAGTTAAAACCTTTTTACTCTTATTCTAATTTCAATTCTCATATCTGATTTAAGAAAACTGATGCTCTTAACTGTCACTCTCGTCTCTCGTTCTTTGAATGTCATAGAATTATTTTACCCATAAATGATTTTCTATGATTTTTAAATATGTATCTTTATATGCTATTTTAAACTCATAATATATTTTTACACAAAACAATAAATAGATTTTTATTTTCAGTAAATTTATTCGAAACTATTTATAAACCAATTGAATCTATTTCTGATATATTTCCACATAAAGGTGTGAGAACTCAAAGTATTAAAATTAAGGCTTTAATATATTAACAACAATTCCATTATTAAAAGTATTAGACTTTTCCAATTAAAAATAAGTAATTAGTTCTGCGAAACTTCTCTTGACAGTCACTCAGAAAAAAGCTCACATTATATTTTTTTCACGTGTAGCACATTTATGAAGTATAAATGAACTTTTTAATCACATAAAATGGTAAAAACGAATTGAATGAAATAATTTAAATGATATTGTTACAACTTACAAGTTTTCTAAGTGAGATTCATTTTAACTAGTTAATGCTTAATAGGGTAAGAATTAAAAAGCTGACACGATTTTGAGTATAAGAAATAAACGGTTTAGTTGCCATCCCTAAATAAGTACTTCAATATAAAAAGAAATCTTGAGTAAAATTTAGAACTGAGGATAATATTTAAAAAAATTGCTAGAGGTAAGGGTGAATTCGATCAGATAGTATAAAAGTAGGGTTAATTTAACCGGATAATATAACAGAAAAGTGTAAACAATACCCGAAAGTAAAAGGGGTAATTTTGACCCTCTGGCCTCTTCCATCGTAAATAAAGTTATGAAAAATTGGAAATACAAAATTTGTTTATTCACGCCTCATTTATTTTTATTAAGATTAAGACGTCTGAATCTAAATGCTAGTTGCAACAAACATCTCAAATGCTAGCTAATAAGAATTTATCAGCAAGTCTCCTCACCCACTCTAGCTACCAACTCAAACAACAGACTTCCTAACAAAGTAACTCATCTCCAAGTTCTACTAAGGATAGAAATTTTGTTAAATATACCAAATATACATGAGATATACACGGTATGCACGTGTATATCCTATGTATATTTGGTATTGGATGGTCACGGTTTGTGTAACATTATTGTACAAGGTTTTGTATAGTTGTAGTGTACTTTAATTAGTCTTGTACTCTTACCATAATTGTATAGTTCATCTCCAAATAGAATAAGGTTTTAGGAGTAGAATAGGAATACGATTCTCCTATTATGGAAATATGTAACTTGTATAAATAGTCTTTCAATTAATGAAAAAAATCAAGGGATTATTTCTTTCATGGTATCAAAAGTCTAGGTCAAACAAAAATTTCTCTCAAATTCTTGTTGTTATTCTCGCCCGAGACCGAACCCTCCTACTCGGGTTTGCCATTTATTCTTCCGCTCTCCAAATCTCTCTTCCAAATCCCTCTATCACCTATTGTTCTTTCGTTATGTCTACGTTAAAGAACACGTTTCGCCTTGCCCTTGTTGTTTCTAACATCAAGAATCATATCCCTCTAATTCTTGAATTAGAAAACGTCCAATACGCGACGTGGGCCGAGTTGTTCAAAATTCACGCTCATTCGCATCAAGTCATCTATCACATAATCCCCGCGGCTCCTGATGATACGGAGGTGCTTAAACGCGAGGATGATCCTAAGTTATGGACAACACTTGATGCCACCGTACTTCACTGGATTTATTCTACTATCTCTACTGACCTATTGCAGACGATTATTGAGCCAGACGCTACGGTGATGGCTGCATGGGATAGACTGCGTGACATATTCCAGGATAATCAAAATTCCAGAGTTGTTACCCTTGAACAGGATTTTCCCACGTCAACATGGAAAATTTCCCGAACGTTTCAACATATTGCAAAAGGTTGAAGGAACTGGCAGACCAACTCCGCAACGTTGGTGCGCCAGTTAGTGAAGATCGTCTTATTTTACATATGGTTGATGGCCTATCCGAGGCCTATAGTGGCGTTGGAACTCTACTTCATCAAAGTAATCCTCTTCCAAGGTTCTATCAAGCCCGATTCATGCTTACCTTAGAAGAAGCCGGTTTGGCGAAAAGGCGACTACTAATGATAGTCCCGTGGTCATGATGACTTCCTCCACTAGTCCTCAAAATTTTGGTGACAATTCGAACCAAAACCGATCTCACGGAGGCAGCAAGAATGGCCAAAAAAATAATGGAAAAAATCGCGGGGGCAAACGCGGCGGCCTAGGCAGTAGTCAAGGTGGCCAAAACAGTGGCAGTGGACCCCATCCCGGTTACAGTGGGCTACCGACCCACTGGTCTCAGCCTTGGGCTCTAGGCCATGGGCTTGGACCAGTGGACAATGGACAGTGGCCCTACGGCCCAACTCTACAACATTTTCTAGCATCTGGCCAGTGGGCTTCCCAGCAGCCTCGACGGCCCACTGCCCACTGGCCCAGTAATTCCAGTTCCAATAATTATGGCCCAGGACAGCCCAATTCTGGAATTCTTGGGCCCCGGCCTCCGCAAGCTCACCACACAGCAGGCCCCACTCAGACCAATATCGAGGCCGTGATGCACACACTTGGTTTGACTCAACCAGACCCGAATTGGTATATGGACACCGGTGCCACTACCCACATGGCATCCAATTCAGGTACTTTCTCATCTTATTCCAATTTAAGCAACCCTCGCAGTATAATTGTTGGTAATGGTAATTCTGTTCCAAATCGCAGTTATGGTCATAAAAAATTATCTCCCCCTCATCTACCTCTTATCTTGAAAAATACCATACACGCCCCCAAATTGATTAAAAACTTAGTCTATGTCCGTAAATTCACTACTGACAATTTTGTGTCCATTGAATTTGATCCATTTGGTTTCTCTGTGAAGGATTTCAAGACGGGGAGTCCTCTCATGAGGTGTGATAGTAGGGGAGATCTTTATCCTATCACACCCAGTTTCGGTCCATCGAGTCCAGCCCTGCCACTCGCCTTTGCAGCCATTTCTCTTTCCTTATGGCATGCTCGTCTTGGTCATCCGGGATCATCTATTTTATCATCATTAGATAAAAATAGTTTTATTTCATGTAAGGATACAAATAATACTCCAATTTGTCAGTTTTGTTCTCTAGGGAAAATTGTTAAGTTGCCATTTGTAGACTCAAAATCTCATACTCTAATGCCATTTGATATTATTCATAGCGACTTATGGACATCTCCTGTTCTTAGTTCTTTGGGTCATCGGTATTATGTTCTATTTTTGGATGATTACTCTATGTTTTATGGACGTTTCCGATAGCAAAAAAATATCAAGTTTTTTCTATCTTCTTAAAATTAGAGCATTCATTAGAACACAATTCGACCGCGAAATAAAAAAATTCAATGTTATAATGGCAAAGAATATGACAATGGCGTATTTCGGGAATTCTGTGCTAATAAAGGGATCAATTTTTGTTTTTCTTGTCCTCATACGTCTTCACAAAATGGGAAAGCCGAACGTAAAATTCGTTTCATAAATAACATTGTCCGTACGTTATTAATTCATGCTTCCGAACCCCCGTCTTTTTGGCATCATGCTCTCCAAATGGCTACCTATCTCCTTAACATAATTCCCTCCAAAGGTTTCACATATTCTTTCCCCTTCAAATTTTATATAATAAAATTCTGTCATATTCACATCTTCGGGTTTTTGGGTGTTTATGTTATCCGTTATTCTCATCCACCACAATTAACAAACTTCAGGCTCGGTCTAGTCCGTGTGTGTTTTTGGGTTTTCCATCCAATCATTGTGGCTACAAATACTTTGATTTATCATCTAATAAAATCATCATTAATCGCCATGTCATTTTTATGAAACCCAATTTCCATTTTCTAAAGGTAATACTCCCATGCCTAGTTCGTATAATTTTTTGGATGATAATATATCCCCGTATGTTATTCAGCATTTTTCGGACATATACCACACCCAAAATTCTCCATCGGACCCACTGCCCGCTGGCCCACTAGTCTGTCACCCCCTGCCTCTACCGGTACCACCACTGGACCAGTTCCAGCAATTGGGCCAGTCCAACCCAGTTCTAGAAAGGGTCCAGTCACTGCTCCAGATTACCGAGTTGGGCCAGCAGGCCCACTCCCTACTGGCCAGTCCGTCCCGAACCCAGGTAATTCCAAAAATCTGTCCAATTCTCCCTCGAGTCATAGACCGGTCACTCATAGTCAACGGGGTGTTTTTAAACCAAAAAGACATTTTAATTTACATTCTAATGTCCCTAAATCCTCCTTACCCCGTAATCCTGTGTCTGCCTTAAATGACTCGAATTGGAAAATTGCTATGACCGATGAATATAATGCTCTTATTGATAATAAGACGTGGGAGTTGGTGCCCCATCCATCTGGTATTAATATTATCAGGTCTATGTAGATTTTTGCTCATAAGGAGAATTCGGATGGTTCATTTGCTCGACATAAGGCGCGACTTGTGGGTAATGGTAAGACTCAGCAGGTTGGTGTAGATTGTGGTGAGACATTTAGTCCGGTAGTCAAGCCGGCTACCATTCGCACGGTGCTAAGCCTGGCTCTGTCGAAGGCATGGCCTATTCATCAGTTAGATGTAAAGAATGCTTTCCTACATGGAGATCTCAAGGAGACAAGTTATATGCATCAGCCGGTGGGATTCAGGGATCCCAAACATCCTCATCATGTCTATTTATTAAAGAAGTCCTTATATGGGCTTAAGCAGTCTACCCGGGCCTGGTATACAAGGTTTGCTGACTATGTTTCGACTATTGGGTTCACTCATAATAGGTCAGACAATTCCTTGTTCATCTACCATCGTGGTTCATCTTCTAGAAACACATCAGCAAATTCTCGAACAACAAGAACATTGGCGATAGTAACATTCTCCGCTCGAGCATAACGAATAATTGCAATTAAACCCAAACGCCCATGATTAACCACTCGGCGCGCCTTTACATATGATATTATCTTTCCTTGAGTCACAAGAGTCATGTCTTTCCACACTAAAGGTGCCTCTCCAGGAAAATCAAAACGTACCAGCTTAGCATGACAATCAATTGAGGCATAACATGATGCCAACCAATCCATACTCATAATCACATCGAAGTTGAACATTGATAATTCTAATAGATCAAATACAGTGTTCCTTCCTTGAACATATGTCATACAGTCTCTATAAACTCTATCCACTGATGTTGTCTCCCCCACTAGGGTCATTACCTCATATAATGTCTATCTGCTGGGATGCTCCTTTGCTGAAAGATATTTCTATTCATCTCGAGCCATATGTGATAAATAGTACACACTAGTGAAATTCTTGCAATAGAAGCTCTGGGACTTCTTCCTTTCATATGAGTACATGCCCACAACAATTCTTGTTCCAACTCCATGGAGGTCCTATGTAAATCCTTGGCAGGCCAACACCTTGTTCCAGATAGTTGATGTTCACTCACACTTGAAAAATAAATAGTTGATATCTTCATTGTCACTATTAAATAGTTGGCAGGCTTGCTCATCGGTTATGCCCCACTTCAACAATTTGTCCTTGGTATGCAGTCTTTTCTGGGCTGCTAAAGTAAATATAAAGTTCCATTTTGGACGCCCCTGATTATCACAACTCCAATGTTTCCAAGAGACTTTTTGATATTCCCCTCTCATCTTTTGGGACATGTCCTTAATAGAGAATACATTCAGGTTTTGTAAATCATTGATGCTCATTCCAACTTCTATGAAGGATTATTTGTTTTTCAATATTTGAATGTGCATAATGTATTTATTCAAATATAAATATAAAATTTAAACAAAAAATAACTAAATATTAAAAAAATGTAAATCTAATAAAATAAAATTATTATTTGATAAAAAAATCAAATATTTGTGTTCACTAATAATGGTAAAGATATTTTGTATCAGTGGTGGTAGTGATAGTTTTGATGGTGGAGGTGGTTGGTATTGTAGTGACTGACGCAATTGTGGTGGTTGATAGTGGTGGTGGTGGTTGTGATGGTGAAGTTCGTTGATGTTAATAATTGACAGTGTTGGCAGAAGAATGTTTGGTGGTTGATGATGGTGTTGGTGATAGTTGGTGGTGGTGCTAGTTATGATGATAGAGGTGGTAGTGGCTGATAGTGTCGACGACGGCTGTGGTGGCGGCGAGGTGATGGATGTTGATATATGTCAAGTCCAAAAATAACCTCTAGACGTGATTGGCACCCAACACACACGACCCGCCAAGCGAACCATATCTCATACATTTAACCATTTACGGGACCAATGAGAGAAGATAAGTGTAGGTCAAACAACCTTATTAATAATTAAATACAAAATAGTATCAACCGAATTCGAATTCGATTTATAAATACCAACCATCTCTAAGATAAAGAATATTTAGCCCAAATCTCACGCTAAGACCATGGAGCGTCTAACAGAGTTACATGAGTTTGATTGTCGGACATGAAAATCCCAAGATAAAGGAAATAACTAGAAATAAACTAGATAAAGCTGAAAGGATTGCCACCACGAACAATCAAGTTGCTCACCTCAGCAATAGAATCTACTCATGAGATCTTCAGCCACAAGCCTCGTTCTTAGCAATAATATTTGCATGGACATGGAGGTAAGGAGTGAGTTATACGTAAATATAACTAAGTAAGATTCTCGATGTGTCACTTCAAATACCCATATAACAAGTGTTAGAAAATACAAACACACAACAAGCACAGAAATATTATGCACATAAATTGATCATTATATAATATCAACCAAGGTCCAAACCACTATTTATCAAGTATATTAAATATCTCAACACAATTTACACTAAGGACATATCATAAATGGAAGTTAAGGGTTTAAATCAATACCATGAATCCATGGCAACATGAACAATGTGCCAAATATATATATCAAGAAGTATACACAATGCTCAGGAACCATACACAATGCCCTATTGAAATCAAGAAGCATACACAATTCTAAGGGAAGCATACACAATGCCCCAATATCATGGCTCACAGCCGTATCACATCACAAAATAATTTATAAAGAGAGCTTAGAGTATTTAAAAATAAAGTATATACGGCCGGCCTCAAGGACTACTAATTCTGCTAAGCACACGCTCGTCCCAACACATGGACCGGCCAGACAAAACATATTTTGAAAACGAGTTTGAAAAGCAAGTATCCAAATCTTAAAGTCTCGACAAACTTTCCAATAAATCAAAACTGCTCTCTCAAGTCTCCAGATCACCTCAAACTACACAAAAACAGATTCAGAATGGTCAAAATCCTTAGGGTAAACCACTTAAATATTTTTAGAGGTTTTAACGGTCAAAGTCAAATTTTAAAGGATGAAAATGCCCTCAGGTCAATAGGTTCAAAACCCGACAAGACATATATTTTCGGGAAGATCTTGTCGAGACGATTCCAATGATATATATAAGTCTAAAATCTGATATTGTTTGTCCCTTCAAATCAATGATTAGGTAGAAGAACCCTAGAGCTAAACTTTCTCAATTCATCAAAATACCCCTATGTTTTCACTATAAAAAATCACTCATAATTCCATAATAAACTTAGATAAAAGATTTGAGGAATTGCCTTGATAATTAGGGTTGAAAATCCATATATTCTCCCTCTTTTTCTCCCTTTCTATTCTTTTCTTCTTCTGCGCTATGCTTTCACTAATTCTGCGTACTGCTTCTTTTTCCCCCTATTCTATCTCACCTTTGAGACTTTTAATTGATTAGATTTCTTCTCTTTTGGGCTTGGACCACTATATTCTTTTTGTTCCCTTTTATTTTAATCATTAATCATTAATTCCTTTTTCTTTTATTTTTTTAAATACTACATTACTACTAATTTTGATTTAGGTTATTACAATACAATTATAAGAATGAAGGTGGTAGGTATGATATCGGCTAATAATAGTGGTTGTCAGTGGTGGTAGTTGCGATGATAAATGTGGTTGGTGGTTGGAGACAATAGTGATGGTTGACATTGGCGGTGGTGATTGTGATGGAAGATGTGGTTAGTGGTGATAAGGTGGGGGTGGTGGGTGGGTATCAGGTGTGTTACACCTCGTAGTTTTATGTTATAATGCATCGTAAGTGAATCAATATGAGTCGGATAGGTTAAGGACTTTTACAAAGATAACGATATGTTAAAACAAATGTTGAGGAAGCATCGTGAGGGTTGGACATTAAACGAATTGAAGATGTTATAATCCGTACTTTAGGGGTAAAATTAAGAGTGCTTAATATGTTAATGAAGTCATGTTTTAAGGCGTTTGAAGTGCTTAATAGTAATATGTTAAGTCTTGAAGTGAAGCGAGTTGGAAAAAAAAGTTGGAAAAAGTAATCGCAAGTTACGTTCATAATTCTACTAAAATCTGGGTCCAATCTCACCGAACATTTATACCACTATACTTGGAGTTATGGAGTGATCCACCCATGAAATTGAAGGTCTACGAGTCTAGTTTCTAATGAATTAGACCATTCATCGATAAAATGATTTAGTAGAGACATATTCACGTTTTTGCGAGACTACGCAGACAACCCTTTTGGGACCCACTCTTAAAATGGTATTTAAGCCTTTCCAACCTCTAACTTCATCATTTCTCAATGTAAATCAGTTCCCAAACACCCCGTAAATTCTATATAAGATATCCCCAACAACCCAAGAGTGAAATACAAATAAAACAATATAAATCAATCGCCGACAATCCCGAGGTGATTGTTATCTTGCTTCTCTTCCCTTCATGGCTGCTAGAGGATTGCTCCACAGTGAAGTAAGCTCTGAAAATTGATTGTTGGAGTGTTATAAGATATGTTTTATACTCTCCTACTTAAGGTTTTTCGTTTTTGGGCTATAGCAAGCTTGAGTAGTGAAGAGAACATGAAGAACAAGGGTTTGAAAATGAAGTTGTGTTGTGCATATGAGACTGTTTTGGAAGGTTTTTGAGCTAGGTTTAGACTGTTTCTTGATGTAGTAGATTTGATATGTTGTTGGTGATATTGTTCTTGTTGTTATTGGTGTTGGTTTTAATTGGAAGGAAGTGAAATACATAGGGGAAGTGCTACCCAATTTTCTAGAAATGAGCTACTAGCTTAGTAGTGTGTTTTAAGTCTTTCTATGGTTTAACCTAGCCCAATTGTTATTATTGTAGACTGAAGGGCTATGAGCAGAGTATGTTGAGTCATTAAGCAAACGATAAAGGTATGTTATGACTAATTCTTTCTTCTTTTGGCATGATCCAAGTAATGAAATGTAAACATAATGTTATTCCATAAATGGTTCTACTCTTAGTAGTTAAGGATATCCATGTTATTCATTCCTATGAAATGTATTTCAAAGCATGTTTAAATATGTTCCTACGTCCCTATTTAGGCATATGGTAAAAATGTTAAGGTTCATAACGTAATCGGATGGTAAATGACTATAGGTATCTCCGTAAGATGTTCTAATTATCCTAAAAGGCTCTTCAGGCATTGTATATGTATATGAAAATGAGTAATGGCGTTGCATATGCATATACAGTATCTACAAGGGCATGCCTATGGTATTCATACTTTACCACCGAGCTACGGCCGGTTGGACAATTATATATCCCCTATTTACCACCGAGCTATTGCCGATCGCATAGTCATGTATTTCACATTGAGCTAGGACCAGTTGTGCAGTTATGTATTCCTATTTACCACCGAGCTACGGCCGGTTGGACAGTCATGCATTTATCATAGATCTACGACCAGTCGGGTAGTTACCACTAAATCAGTTGGGCAGTTAATGTTTACGATATTGATATTAGCCTCGAAGAACGGTTCGATACAATATAATACAGCTCGTAGAGTGACATCATATATAAGTATAGCCATTATGCATATCATGCCCCGTAGTGATAATTCAGATGTTTTAGGTTGATTCTCTTATCCCTCTCATTGATAATGTCTTATTGTTCTGTTTCTGTTCCTTTACATACTCGGTAAGGAGTGAGTTATACGTAAATATAATCCAGTAAAATCCTCGACCCACCACTATAAATACCCCTAGAACAAGTGTTAGAAAATACAAACACATAACAAGCACAAAAATATTATGCACATGAATATATAATTATATAATATCAACCA
This sequence comes from Anisodus acutangulus, assembly GCA_029783415.1. NCBI lineage: Eukaryota > Viridiplantae > Streptophyta > Magnoliopsida > Solanales > Solanaceae > Anisodus > Anisodus acutangulus. The sequence continues at coordinate 12,429,277 of CM056501.1, forward strand.
AGGTCCAAACCACTATTTATCAAGTATATTATATATCTCAACACAATTTACACTAAGGACATGTCATAAATGACAGTTAAGGAATTAAATCAACACTATGAATCCACGGTAGCATACACGATGTGTCAGATATATATCAAGAAGCATACACAATGCTCGGGAAGCATACACAATGCTCGGGAAGCATACATAATGCCCCATTGAAATCAAGAAACATACACAATGCCATAAGGGAAGCATACACAATGCCCCAATATCATGAACACAACCGTATCACATCACAATTTTTTTTATAAAGAGAGTTAAGAGTTTTTGAAAATAAAGTATATGCAGTCGGCCTTAAGGATCGCCAATTCTGCCAAGCACACGCTCGTCCCAACACATGGACCGGACAGACAAAACACATTTTTAAAATGAGTTTGAAAAGCAAGTATTCAAAATTTAAAATCTCACTTACATCAAATTCACAATTCAATCAAACTTTCTAATAAATCAAAACTACTCTCTCGGGTCTCCAGGTCACCTCAAACTACACAAAACAGATTCAAAATGGTCAAAATTCTTAGGGTAAAACTTATATATTTTTAGAGGCTTAAACGGTCAAAGTTAAATTTTAAAGGACAAAACCGCCCACAAGTTAATAGATTCAAAACCCGACAAGATATATGTTTTCATGAAGATCTTGATGACATGGTTCCAACGATATATAGAAGTCTAAAATTTGACATTATTTGCCCCTTTAAATCAATGATTTAGGTTAAAGAACTCTAGGGCTAAACTTTCTCAATTCATCAAAATATCCCCATGTTTTCACCATTAAAATTCACCCATAATTCCTTAATAAACTTAGATAAAAGATAGATGAATTACCTTGATAATTAGGGTTGAAAATCCCTATTTTTCTCCCCTCTTTTCCTCTCTTTTTCTTCCTTTCTTTTCTTTTCTTCTTCTGCGCTTTTCTTTCTCTAATTATGCATACTGCTTATTGTTTTTCCTATTGTGTCTAACGTTTGAGACTTAATTGATAGATTTCTTCTTTTTTGGGCTTGGCCAACTATATTCTTTTTGTTCCCTTTTTATTTTAATCATTAATTCTTTTTTCTTTTATATCATGCAGTAGTATATTCGGTTGTTTGCGGTGGAATAGATTCAAGCGTCCGGGCCAGTAGATCCTTAGCTAATAGGTGGGTTATTACATTTTTCCCCACTTAAAATAACGTTCATCCTCGAACGGATCTAAAACATACATATCACGTTAAATAAGTAAGGATATTTATCTTGCATGTCCGCCTCGGACTCCCAAGTAGCCTCCTCGGTTGGATGGTTGCGCCATAACACTTTCACTGAAGCTACCTTCTTCGATCTCAATTGTCGCAGTTCCCTATCAAGAATAGATATCAGACCTTCATCATAAGTCAAATTCTCATCAAGCTCCACATCATTTGGATGAATCTTTTAACTATCATCACGTACATATCGTCTAAGCATGGACATGTGAAAAACGGGATGAACAACAAATCCAAAATTTCATAAGGACCAATATACCTAGGGCTAAGCTTACCCTTCCGACTAAATCTCATGACTCCTTTCATAGGTGAAACTTTTAAGAAGACTTTTTCACCCTTTATGAACACCAGATCACGAACTTTCTTCTCTGCATAGGACTTTTGTCTCCTTTGTGTTGTCTTAAGTCATTCTCGTATCAATGAAAATGTCTCCAAAGCTTACTGAACCAAATCTGGACCTAATAGTTGTGCTTCGCTTTGTTCGAACCATCCAGTTGGTGAACGACACATGTGACCATAAAGAGCTTCAAATGGCACCATCTATAAACTCCTTTGGTAGCTATTATTATAAGAAAACTCCGCCATAGGAAACTGATCATCCCAATGACCACCAAAATCAATTGCACAGGCTTTAAGCATGTCCTCTAAGATCTGAATAATCCATTCTGACTGTCCGTCAGTTTGCCGATGGAAAGTTGTACTCAACTCAACCTGAGAGCCCAACGACTTCTGAAAAGACTTCCAAAACTCAGTTGTAAATTGTGCACCTCGATCAGATATTATAGAAATAGAAACACCATGAAGTCGAACTATTTCATAGAGGTAAATATTTGCTAGCTGTTATGAGATATGAGTAACTCAAACTAGTATGAAATGGGCGAATTTCGTGAGTCTATCCACAATAACCCAAACTGAGACTTGTTTCTTGAAAGTATTCGGCAATCCAACCACGAAATACAAAGTAATCATTTCCACTTCCACTCTGGGATAATCAAGTTTTGCATTACTCCACCGGGTTTTTGATGTTTGTATTAACCTATTGACAGTTTAAGAAACTAATCACATGTTTCAACATATAAGACTTCATACCTTTCCACCAGTACAATCCACGCAAGTCTTGGTACATCTTCGTAGCACCTGTGTGGATGGAGTATCGCGAGCTATGAGCTTCTTCAAGAATTAGCTGCTTCACATCACCCACCATGGGAATACACAGTCTGCCATATCGACGAAAAACACATTCGCCATTAATAGAAAATGACTTGACACCCTCATTATACACCCAATCTCGTAGTCTAGATAGACGAGGAGCTTCATATTGGCGAGCCTTGACTTGTCCAATTAAGGAGGATTATGCCACCATACCTAAAACTAACATGCCCGAAACTATATGATCAATCCAAATTCCACGATTGGCCAATACCTGAATATCCCTAACCATAGGTCGTTATTCAGTAGTAAACCTAGCCAAGCTGCCCATAGACTTTCTGCTTAAGGCGTCTGCCACCACATTCGCCTTCCCGGGATGATACAAAATAGTAAGATCATAATCTTCAAGTAACTCCAACCATCATTGCTATCTCAGATTCAAATCTCATTGCTTGAATATATATTACAAACTCTTGTGATTAGTATCGATGGCTCCCTTTAAAGATAGTGATGCCAGATCTTGAGTGCAAATACAATAGCAACCAATTCTAGGTTATGGATCAGATAAATTTTCTCATGATTCTTCAGCTATCGAGATACATAAGGTACAACGTTGCCAATTTACATCAAGACGCAACCTAATCCCACTCGAGACACATCACAATAAATGGTGAAACCACTCATATAAGTAGGTAAGGTTAAAATTAGAGTTGTAGTCAATGCAATCTTTAATTTCTGAAAACTTTCTTCACATTAATCTGACCACTGGAATACCACACTTTTCTAAGTTAAACGTGTCAATGTAGTGGGTATCTTCGAGAAACCCTCCACAAACCTTCAGTAATAACTAGCTAGTCCCACGATGTTATGTATCTCTATAGGAGTAGTAGGTCGAGGCCAATCTCGAACTGCTTCAATCTTCTTTGGATCAACTTGAATCCCGTCTCGTGATACCACATGTCCCACAGTCCTAGAGTAAACCAAAATATCATAAATGAACACAATCATAAAATGGTCTAAGTATGGATTGAATACCCTATTCATGAGGTCCATAAATGCTGCAGGCGCATTAGTCAGCCCGAAAGACATAACCAAGAATTCAAAGTGCCTATATCTGGTCTGAAAAGAAGTCTTGGCGATATCCTCAGTCTCTATTCTAAGATGATGGTAACCTGATCTCAAGTCAGTTTTGGAAAAATGTGTAGCACCATGTAGCTAGTTGAATAAATCGTCAATACGAGGCAATGTTTACTTATTATTAATCATCGCCTTATTCAGTTGCCTATAGTCAATGCACACTCTCATCGTGCCATCATTCTGATTCCCAAATAATACGAGGTGCACCCCAAGGCTATACACTAGGCTTGATGAACTCCTTATCAAGTAACATTTAAATCTTTAGTTCCCTTAACTCAGCTAGAGCTATACGGTATGAAGTAATATAGATAGGTTGAGTCCCTGACACTAGATCAATGCAGAACTATATTTCCCTCATTGGAGGTAGGCCGAGTAAATCTTCTAGAAACATATCAGCAAATTCTCGAACAACAAGAACATTGGTGATAGTAACATTCTCTTCTCGAGTATCACGAACAGTAGCAATAAAACCCAAACACCCATAATTAACCACTCAATGTGCCTTTACATATGATATTATCTTTCTTTGAGTCACATGAGTCATGTCTTTCCACACTAAAGGTGGCTCTCCAGGAAAATCAAAATGTACCAGCTTAGCATAACAATAAACTGAGGCATAACATGATACCAACCAATCCATACCCATAATCACATTGAAGTCCAATATCGGTAATTCTAATAGATCAAAAACAATGTTTCTTCCTTGAACATATGTCACACAGTCTCTATAAACTTTATCCACTGATGTTGTCTCCCCCACTGGGTCATTAACTCATATGGTGTCTATCTGATGGGCTGCTCCTTTGCTTAAAGATCTTTCTATTCATCTCGAGCCATATGTGCTAAACAGTACACACCAGTGAAATTCTTGCAATAGCACCTATGGGACTTCCTCCTTTCATATGAGTATATGTCCACATCAGTTCTTGTTCCCACTCCATGCAGGTCATATGTAATCCTTTCTAGGCCAACACCTTTTTCCACACAATTGATGTCCACTCACACTTGAAAAATAAATAGTTGATATCTTCATCGTCACTATTGCATAGTTGGCAGGCTTGCTCATCGATTATTCCCCACTTTAACAACTTACCCTTAGTATGCAGTCTTTGCTGGGCTGCTAAAGTAAATATAAAGTTCCATTAGGACACCCCTGATTATCACAGCTCCAATGTTTCCAAGGGACTTTCTGATATTCACTTATCATCTTCTGGGACATGTCCTTAATAGAGAATATATTCCGGCTTAGTAAATCATTGATGCTCATTCCAGCTTCTGTGAAGGACTATTCATTTTTTAACATCTGAATGTGCATAATGTATTTATTCAAATATAATAAATATACAATTCAAAGAAAATATAAGTCAATATTAAAAAAAACTGTTAATATAAGAAAATAAAATTATTATTTAATAAAAAAATCAAATATTTATATTCACTAGTAATGGTGAAGATGTTTTGTATCAGTGATGGTGGTAATAGTTTTGATGGTGGAGGTGGTTGGTATTGTAGTGACTGACGCTATTGTGGTGGTTGGTAGTGGTGGTGGTGGTGGTGGTTGTGATAATGGAGTTGGTTGATGTTAGTAATTGGCGGGTGTTGGCTGAAGAATGTTTGGTGGTTGATGATGGTGTTGGTGATAGTTAGCGTCAGTGCTAGTTATGATGATAGAGGTGGTAATGGCTGGTAGTGGTGGTGGTGGTGATGATCAAAGAATCTCGGCGGCCCACCCTCTCCCTAAGCAACCTATGCACCCTGTTGACCCTGTCCATGAGTACCATGTGGAGCGGCCCTAGCTGGCTAAATCTGAGCATGTGTACCTATAGTAGTTCCCTACGGCTGTGTAGTAGCTCAACTAGAACCAGAATTTTCCTTAGGATAGTATTTAACAATATGCCCATTTTCACCATAAGTAAAACAGGCCCCATCTGCTCCAAAGCAACGACCACTATGATTTCTACCACAATTAGAACGCCTAAGATGATATCCCGACTTATATGAGCTATTACCTTTTCTCTGCATCTGCTGACCCTGTCTATCTGGATAACCACTCCTAGAAGACTGCACCACTAACTCTAACTGAGTAGTCCTGGACTGCCCTTGATAAAAAACACTCTTGCCCCCAGATGGATCACCACTAAACCCGCTTGTGTTACATGACTTTTTTCTTTCACACTCAACTTTATCCATTTCTAGAGATGACTCATAATGGAGAGCAATGTCAACTACATCTTAATAGGTACCATTTTGCACATCTCGTACCACAGGACCACGATAAAGATGCTCAAGTCTATCCACAAATCATCTCACCTTCTCCCTCAAATCTTCAACCAAAAAGGGTATGTATCTAGATAAATCGGTGAACTTAGCCTCATACTTTGTAACTGTCATTGTTCCCTGCCGCATATTATTGAACTGACATCTCATGTCGTCTTGTTTGCTGAATGGAATGACTCATCCTTAAACATTGGTAAAAACTCTGACGAAGTGATAGGTGGTAATCCGGATTGTCTACCCCTCTTAATCAAAGTCCACCATGACTCTGTAGACCCAAAGAATAGGAAAGTGGCAAACTCCACCCCATGAGTCTCCTTCATGCCCAACGTAGTCAGTATCTCTTCACAATGATCAATGAACTTTTGTGGCTCAGTAGAAGTTGTTGACGCATCAAACTCTAGTGGCTTAAGATTCATGAAATTCTTAAACTCTTTGGATTGCCCTATAGTTGTACCGGGCTGAACCACATATTGAGGGGGCCAACTGAGTTGTATGAGAAGCTGCAACATTCAATTGGACTTGTGCTTGTGAAATGGCCTGAGCACCTAGAAGTACACCCTGATTAGGCACCAATGATCTAACACATTCAACAATCTGCTCACCACATCTGCAGGCAAAGTAATAATCAGTACAAAAATTGGTGTCAGTGGGGTGTTCTGACCCACTGGTTCGTGGACTCACTCTGATGCAGCTTGGGGATGACCATATTTAACATTAACAACTTCAGGCTGAGTAACAACATGTGTCCTAGTTTGAGATCTAGTCTGATGAGTCCCAGTTTGACTACCACCGCGGGTAGTATTGTAATACCACGTACCTTCGGGATAAGGTTTGACCCATACAATGGGAATGTAATGGAACTAATATAAGGAGTATATGAAGTATTTTGAAAACTAATCAAGTTATAAGAAGAATCTTTGAGCAAAGTATAGTCAAAAGTTACTCTATGGGCCATGTTTTCAAGTGAGTTTGCACAAGGCCTCACTTCAAGCGAGTATTCGGAAACTTCTATAATAAATTTGGGAAAACGTTCAGAGCCCGTAAACTCCCGATTTAGACATGAAATAAGCCATTCCAGACCTTTTCCTCATGGAATGAGAAGACCGATGCCACTATCGCCTCTTGGCTATTGTTTAGACAATTCAAACCATCCATACATAGTCTTTTAATCTAAGATTGAAATTCTTCTATATTTTATTGCTAAAATATTGTTCCAGTCCAAAAATCCCTTTTATTTGATCAACGGGCCCTCAAACCTTTATGATTTCGTGTTGAACCTAGTCTCCATCTTCGAACTTCTTTTTTGCTTTTTGCTTTCATCGAATATGATCTACTACTCTTATTTTTCACTCGACCATTAACTTCTTCTTTCAAAAAAAGGATTCCAACAACAAAACTGCTTCCTGAAAGTTGTATCCCTTTGAAATACCTTTCCATCCATATAATATGGAGGTTAAATGGAGCTTTGTACTAGGAGTTATAACTATTTTATAGAATAGTCAAATAATAGTCGTACATGACGCAGGTCGCGCTGTTCCAGACCAAATTTCCAGGGATCGAAAGAAACATTGATCCCCATCAAAGATATACCAAGGGCGACGCGCAAGGCCATTTTATGTCTGAAGTTTTTTTTCCTAATTTTAAATACTCCTAACTTCATAAAACTTCTCCTACTTCGTTCAAAACCCTTAGCAGCTATTTTTCCCCTTCCCTCAACCCCCTACACCAAGGTAAGATCATTACTATGATCTTGAATCAATTCTAGCATTAGTTTCATGATTCTTAACACGATTCTTAAATAAAACATAGGATTTCCAAGGTAAATCCTTCACAAGCGATTAAAAGCTAGGGTTTTGGTGTTGTTCATCACGAAAGCAACCTAGTTCATTGAAGTGGAGAATTCACAAGTATGTAGAGCTTATATCCATATGTGGGAACATGATTGTTCTTCCCCCACGCCATGATAATCCACGAAATCCCTAGAAATTGAAGGTTATGTCCCAGTTCATGATAAACCCTTGAAAATAAGTTATATATGTTAATGTATGTGTTGTTACAACAAATCATAGTTCCGTTATTGTATTCATGAATATCACTTTGATTATCATGAGTGCATATGTAATCCATGAATATCCATGTCTTGTATTCCATGGGTTTTTAAACACAAGTCATGAACCCATATTAATAAATTCCATGACATGTTTTCCATGTTTTATGCAAATTATATTATATATTTATGTTCATGCTATATCTTATACTTATCAACCATGTTTACAAGTTATGAGTATACAAACCATGGGCTTTCTAGCCAATTATATTTCACGTTCATGTTTGGGAATTGCACAGATTACCGAGAAGACTCAGACAACTTGAAAATACATATGCCAACGTAGGATAATGATCGCTCTGCCCAGTTAGGATGATTCGTTCATGTTACCTACATCGAGCTATTGGATCTATTCATGTCATGTTCATGTCTCGTACCCCGGCAAGGCACGAGATGACTTAGCTGATCGGGCAGAGATCGAACACCACATTCTAGCGTGGATGTTTCATGTTGGTTATACTAAAGCTCTCCCATTTTAAATAAGTTATCACATTTTATTATTTTTATGTCAGATATTATACATGCTCATGCTCATGCTCATTTGAGTTTCAGTCCCTATTATTTTATGTGCTTGCTTATTCTTGCAGTTGCTTTACATACAGTATAATTCAAATGTACTTACGTCCCTTTTACCCGGGGACTACACTTCACAAAGTAGGTATAGAGTTTTAGGATGGGGGATCAGTTCGCTAGGATCTCTACCATCTTAGCTATTGGACATTCGGGGTGTTAGTTTATTTATATTACTTATAAGATTATGCAGTAGAGGTATGCCATGGCCTTTTCTTGGTAAATAATTTTTAGCAGTCATACTCATGTTCAGATGTTTCATAGACTAGTTTAGAATGTCATGTCAGACTTATTATGTTTCTCAGATATTTCCGCTATTATATTTTAGACTATGTTTACAGTATTCAATTTTACATGTTTTAAACCATTGTTATTGCATGCTTTTGATGACCATATCGACTCAGCAAGCCATATGGTTCGCTCGGTCATATGCAGTTAGGCACTAAGTGTTGTGTTTTACACATGCCATGGTTCGGGGAGTTACAAAACTTGGTATCAGAGCCTAGGTTCAAGTGTCTTTAGGGAGTCTATGAAATTATGTCTAGTGGGGTTACTTTTATGTGTGTGAGTCGCCCACATATGTAAACAGTTGACCACCAATACATCTAAGATTGTCTCACTTCTTTCATACTCTAGATAATGCAATTAGAGTTATACATTCATGACGTTATTCTAACTTATGCAAATTGCGTATTTTAGAAAATGCATGTGAAACGAAAGTGCACCAAGAGGACTTCAGCTACTAGCCAGAGAGCTACTGATAATGTTGCTCAAGAAGAGAACATTCTGGATCAAAGACCCAATGCGGCAACAACACCCCCCACCTGACACTAGGAGGCCTGTGGAGGTTTGTACTCCAGTTTAGCTGCCTAATTCCACTATCCTAGATGTTAGGGGAGCTATTCAACTACTCACTCAGATTGTGGTTACTCAAGATCAACGTCAGGGAATAACTCCAAGTACATGAGCTAGTGGAGAGTCATCCAGTTTCAAGACTCGAGAATTTCTATGTATGGAGCCTCTAGTGTTCACAGGGTCTAGTAAAAAAGAAGATCCGCAGAATTTCATTAACGGTCTTTAGAAGATCTTTTGTGTTATGCATATTACTGAGGTAGAGACAGCAGAGTTGGGAACTTATTAGTTGCAAGATATTGCTAATATCTGGTATAAGTCATAGGAACAGTCCCGAGGGAAAGATGTGTCTCCTACGACTTGGAATGAGTTTGCAGATGCATTCATTGACAACTTCCTGACAATAGAGGTCAGAGAGGCAAAGGCCATTGAATTTGAGAAGCTCAAGCAGAATGATATATGAGTGTACATGAGTACTACCTTCATTTCATTTCTTTGGCTAAGTATGCTCCACACATGGTTACATGAGAGCCAAAGTTAGGCATTTCGTGTGGGGTCTTGATCCCTACTTGTTCAATGCTGCTAATATTTCTGCTCATAATAAGGAAATGACTATCACCAAGATGGTTGCTTTGGTACAAGGTAATAAGAGCATAATGAAGGAAGAAGAATTGTTACAGAAGGAGAAAGACAGGGAGTTCAATAAGAGGGCTAAGTCTTAGGTCACTTCAGTTATAGGGGAGATGGAGGCAGTCAGTTCTTTAAAAATAGGTCATCAGGACCCACTCCATCTTCAGCCAATTCCCTAATCCCAAGGTTGAGAAATGATCATAAGTGATGGAAATTTACAGCATCATGCTCTCAGTCACAGGCCAGTGTGGGTCAGAAGACCTTTGATAATTCAGTTTGTGATAAGTGTGGTAAGAGGAACCCAATGGAGTGTCTCATGGGTATGGATATCTGTTATGGGTGTGGTCAACGAGGTCACTTTCAGAGAGACTGTCCGTCAGCCAGGTAGGGTACAAGAGGTAATGTGGCTCAGTCCACAAATTCAGCAGCCCTTTGTAATTCTCAGGCCCAATCATGGCATAGTCTAGCTAAGTCCAGTAATATAGGCGGAGGTCCAAACCTCTTGTATGCACTAACAGGTCGTCAAGATATAGAGGCTCATATAGATGTAGTCACATGTATATTAACCATTTTCACTTTTGACGTTTATGCCCTTGTGGATCTTGGATCCACTCTATATTATGTAACCCCATTCATTGCTAAGAAATTTGGGATAGAACAAAAATAGTTGCATGAACCCTTTGAAGTGTCCACTCCTGGTTGTGAGTTAGTTATAGCTAGATGAGTATATAGGGGTTGTCTAGTTAAAGTCTATCACCGTATTATAGTAGTTGATTTGGTAGGTTGGAAATGGTATACTTTGATGTAATCATGGGAATTCATTGGTTGTCTTCATGTTATGCCACAGTAGGTTGTAGAACCAAAATTATCAATTTCGAATTTTTCGGTGAATCAGTCATAGAATGGAAGGGTGATGCAGTAGCACCCATAGGAAAGTTTATTTCCTACATTAAAGCCAAAAATATGATATCTAAGGGGTACATTTACCATCTAGTTCAGGTTAGGGATATACATACCCAAACCCTGACTCTTCAGTCCATACTAGTTGTCAGCGAGTTTTCTAAAGTCACTCCTCGAGATCTTCCCGGAGTTTCTCCTGATAGGGAGATTGACTTTGGAATTAATTTACTTCTTGGCACTAAGCCAATATCTATTCCGCCTTACAGAATGGCTCCATCAGAGCTAAGAGAATTAAAAGCCCAGTTAAAATATCTCTTTGATAAGGGATTTATTAGGTCAAGTGTCAACCTTTGGGTGCACCAATCTTGTTTGTTCGAAAAAAGTATGGATCTTTGCGTATGTGAATTGGCTATCGCCAATTGAACAAGGTCACCATTACGAACAAGTATCCTCTTCCCATAACCGATGACTTTTTTGACCAACTCTATGGTGCCCAATGTTATTCCAAGATTGACCTCTGATCAGGGTACCATCAGCTTAAGCTTAAGGAAGTTGATATTCCGAAAACTGCCTTAAAAATTCATTATGGTCATTTCAAATTTTGTGTCATGTCGTTCGGATTAATGAATGCACTAGCTGCTTTTATGGATCTTATGAATAGGGTCTTCAAGCCTTATCGTGACCTTTTCGTCATTGTTCATTGATGATATTTTAGTCAATTCCCGTAGTGAGGCTGATCATGCAGAATATCTCAGAATAGTGTTATGGATACTTCAGGACTGCAAGCTCTATGTGATATTTTCCAAGTGTGATTTTTTTCTAAAGTCAGTAGCATTCTTAGGCCATGTGATTTTAGGAGAAGGCGTCTAAGTTGATTTTAGAAAATAAACATTGTAAAGAATTGGCCTAGACCCACTTCTGCTATTGATATACGAAGTTTCTTGGGTCTGACAGGCTTTTATAGGCGCTTCATAGAAGGTTTTTCTTCTATCCCAGTTCCGTTGAATGGATTAACTCAGAAGAAAGTCAAATTTCAGTGGTAAGGTGCTTGTGAGCGAGATTTAAGGAATTAAAAATGAGACTGATATCTGCTCTGGTGTTAACATTGCCAAAAGGAATCGAAGGGTTCGTAGTGTATTGTGATACGTCAGGAATTAGTCTCATGTGTATTTTAATGCAGCATGCTAAGGTTATAACTTATGCATCCAGACAGTTTAAGCCTCATGAAAAGAACTATTTGACTCACGACATAAAATTGGCCGGCATGATTTTCGCGCTCAAGATATGGTGCCACTATTTGTATGGAGTTTCACGTTGACATTTTCACACATCACAAGAGCCTTCAGTATATTTTCAAGAAGCGGGAGTTTAATCTTATATAGAGAAGATGACTGGAATTGATAAAAGATTATGATGTGGATGTTCTCTATCATCCGAGGAAAGAGAATGTGGTAGCCCATGCTCTTAGTCGGTGATCCATGGAAGCTTAGCTCATGTTGAAGAAGAAAATATAACCATGATGAAGGAAATTCACCGACTATCCAGTCTAGGAGTTCGACTCATGGACTCCGAGTATGGTGGGGTTGTTATCCAGAACAAGTCTGAATTCTGCTTAGTAGCCAAGTTAAAGGAGAAGCAGTTTAATGATCCCTATTTATTGCAGATGATAGAGGGGATTCACAAGCATAAGACTACGACTTTTGAACAAGAGAGAGATGATGGTACTTTGAGGTACCGGGGCAGGTTATGTGGACGGACTTAGAGAGTGAATGAATCATGGTAGAAGCGCATAATTCCAGGTATTCTATACACCCAGGTTCTACAAAAATGTATCATAATCTTAAAGAGATTTATTGGTGGAATGATATGAAGAGGAATGTCTCAGATATTGTAGCCAAGTGTCCGAATCGTCAGTAGGTGAAAGTCGAGCACTAGAGGCCTAGTGGATTGGCTCATAATATTGATATTCCGGTTTGGAAATGGGAGATGATAAACATTGACTTCATAATAGGTCTATCTCACTCATCCCGAAGGCATGATTCGATTTAGGTTATTGTGGACCGACTTACTAAATCAACACACTTCTTGCCAGTCAAGACCACAGATTCAGCAGAAGACTATGTAAAGTTGTATATCCAAGAAATTGTCAGACTTCGTAGGACCCCTATGTCCATTGTTTCATATCGTGGTGCTCAGTTCACAACAAACTTTTGAAATTCTTTCTAGAAATGATTAGGTACTAAGGTAAATCTCTGCAATACTTTTCATCCTCAGACAGATGGTCAGGCGGAGAGGACTATTTAGACCCTCAAAGATATTTTGAGGGCATATGTTCTTAATTTTAAAGGTATTTGGGATGATCATTTGCTTCTTATTGAATTTGCTTATAATAACAGTTACCATACTAGTATCCAGGTGGCACCGTTTGAAACTCTGTATGGGCGAAGGTATAGATCGCTAATTGGTTGGTTAAACATTGGTGAAGCGAAGTTGTTAGGACCAAACTTAGACCATCGGGCTATGTAGAAAGTCAAGTTGATTCAGGAGCGTTTGAAAATGGCTCAAAGTCGCCAGAAATTTTATTCAGATGTGAGGCATTGAGACTTGGAGTTTCAGGTTGATAATTGGGTATTTCAGAAAGTTTCACCTATGAAGGGTGTCATGATATTTGGGAAGAAAGGAAAACTCAATCCCAAATATATCGGACCGTACATGATCCTACGAAGGATTTTCCAAGTAGCTTACGAGCTCAAACTATCGCAAGATTTAGTTGTTTTGCACCCAGTGTTTCACGTATCTCTGTTGAGATTGTGTTTGGGTGACCCGTCATTGGTTGTTCCTACCGAATCCATCACATTTAAGGATGGCCTAACTTATGAAAAGGCCTATATGGCTATTCTAGATCGTCAGATTCGAAAGTTGAGGACTAAGGAAGTTGCCTCAGTGAAAGTGTTGTGGAGAAGTCAGAAAGTTGAGGAGGCTACATGGGAAGCCTAAGAGGACATGAAGTCTAGATACCCGCACTTATTCGTGGATCAATCATAAAGCGTACAAGGTAAATACCTTCGGTAATCATGTCATGTCCCTTACGTATCCATGTCTCATGTTTCACATTCATGTATTCACTACTCATGTCTCATGTCCCCATATTCATGTTTCCATGTAATATGTCATTTCATTTCCCCATGATTTATGTCACGTTTCTTCATGTTCACGTACTCATTCCATGTCCATAAGTTCTTGAGTTAACCGCATTCCTGACCATGACCCATCATTCGAGGACGAATGATCCCAAGGGGAATTGTAACACTTAATACCTTCGAACTAAGGTTTGACTCGTACGATGGAAACGTAATGGAACTAATATCAGAAGTATATGAATTGTTTTGAAAACTAATCAAGTTATAAAAAGAGTCTTTGGGCAAAGTATAGTCAGAAGTTACTCTACGGGCCATATTTTCAAATGAGTTTGCATAATGCCTTATTTCAAGCGAGCATTCAGAAAACTCTATAAGGAATTTGGGAAAACTTGCTTCATAAATGTTGTATCCCTTTGATATACCTTTCCATCCATATAAGGTGGAGGCCAAACGAAGCTCTGTGCTAGGATTTATGATCATTTAACGGAATAATAGAAAAATAGTCGTACGTGAGTCGAAAATCAATTTTGCGATATAGACGCTTATGACCTCCCCCTCTATGCCGTGTGGGCCGAGACGCAGGTCGCGCCTTGCTAGACCAAATTTCCAAGGATCGGAAGAAAAATTGATCTTCATCAAATATATACCAAGAGGGACGTGGGCTGCGTCATACCATGTGACATGGGCCGTGTTGCATCACGCGACGCGCCATGCCATTTTATGCCTGAAATGATTTTTTCCGAATTTTAAATACCCATAACTTCATAAAACTTCTCCCACTTCATTCAAAACCCTTAGCATCTATTTTTCCACTCCCCACAACCTCCTACACCAAGGTAAGATCATTACTATGATCTTTAATCAATTTTAGCATTAGTTTCATGATTCTTAACACGATTCTTAAACAAAACATAGGATTTCCAAGGTAAATCCTTCTCAAGCGATTAAAAGCTAGGGTTTTGGTGTTCTTCGTCATGAAAGCAATCTAGTTCATTGAATTGGAGAATTCACAGGTATGTAGAGCTTCTATCCACATGTGGGAACATCGCTGTTCTTCCCCACACCACGATAATCCACGAAATCCATAGAAATTGAAGGTTACGTCTCAGTTCATGATAAACCATTGAAAACAAGTTATATGTTCATGTATGTGTTGTTAAAACCAATCATGGTTCCATTATTGTATTTATGAATATCACTTTGATTATCATGAGTTCGTCTGTAATCCATGAATACCCATGTCTTGTATTCGGTTTTTAAACACAAGTCATGAACCCATATTAATCAATTCCATGACATGTGTTCCATGTTTTATGAAAATTATATTATGTATTTATGTTCATGCTATATCTTATACTTATCAACCATGTTTACAAGTTATAATTATACAAACAATGGGTTTTCTAACCAATTATATTTCATGTTCATATTTGGGAGTTACACAGATTACTGAGAAGACTCAGACAACCTGAAAGTATGTATGTCAACGTAGGATAATGATCGCTCCGCCAAGTTAGGACGATTCCTTCATGTTATCGGCATCGGTTTATTGGATCAATTCATGTCATGTTCATGCCTCTTACCCCAGCAAGGTACGAGATGACTTAGCTAATCAGGCAGAGATCAGACGGCAAATTCTAGCGTGGTTGTTTCATGTCGGTTATACTAAACTCTCCCATTTTAAATAAGTTATCACATTTTATTATTTTTATGTCAGATATTATACATATTGATGCTCAGGTTACAGTTTTAGCTTCTGTCCATGTGCCTGCTTATTCTTTTAGTTGCTTTACATATAATAAAATTCAAATGTACTTACGTCCCTTTTGCACGGGGCTTGCATTTCACAATGTAGGTATGGAGTTTCAGGACGGCGGATCAGTTCGCTAGGATCTCCACCATCTCAGCTATTGGTGAACCCCATCTCATTCGGGGTGTTGATTTATTTATATTACTTATCAGATTATGCAGTAGAGGTATGTTAGGGACTTGTCCTGGTAAATCATTTTTAGTAGTAGTCAGACTCATGTTCAGAGATTTCATAGACTAGTTTAGTATGTCATGTCAGACTTATTATGTTTTTTTAGATATTTTCACTATTATATTTCAGACTATGTTTACAATATTCAATTTTACATATTTTAAACCATTGCTATCACATATTTTTGATGCCCATGTCGACTCAACAAGCCATGTGGTTTGCTCGGTCACATGCAGTCAAACATCGAATGCCGTGTTTCGGCCAGGCCATGGTTCGGGGAGTTACAAGTACCCTGTTCAGCACCACGTGTAGCAGATGAATATGCGTGTTTCTTAACCATCTACGAAATAAATATTCCAAGGTTAGACTTGATTCAACTCAACGTACGAATAAGGCAATAAAGAAGGGAAAACATCTAGATGCTCAGTAGCCTCAAGGTCATAAGTACGGGCGCCTACATACCCATGAACAAGACTCTACTAAACATGGCTCTATGACCCTTCACTTAAATCCTAAGCTCTGATACCAACTTTGTCACGTCCCAAAATAACCTCTACACGTGATTGTCAACCAGCACACAACACTCGCCAGGCGAACCATATCTCATACATTTAACCATTTACTCGACCAATGAGAGAAGATAAGTGTAGTTCCAATAACCTTATTAATAATTAAATATAAAATAGTATCAACAAAATCTGAATTCGATTTATGAAAACCAACCATCACAAAGATAAAGAATATCTAGCCTGAATCTCACGCTAAGACCATGAAGCGTCTAACAGAATTACATGAGTTTCATTGTCGGGCATGCAAACCCTAAGACAAAGGAAATAAAATAGATAAAGCTGAAAGGGAATGCCTCCACGAACAATGCAGTGGCTCACCTCAGCAACATAATCCACTCACGAGATCTCCATCCACAAGCCCCGTTCTCAACAACAATATCTGCATGGACATGCAGGTAAGGAGTGAGTTATACGTAAATATAACCTAGTAAGATCCTTGACCCGCCACTTCAAATAACCCTGGAACAAGTGTTAGAAAATACAAACACACAACAAGCACAAAAATATTATGCACATGAATATATCATTATATAATATCAACCAAGGTCCAAACCACTATTTATCAAGTATATTATATATCTCAACATAATTTACGCGAAGAACATGTCATAAATGGAAGTTAAGGAATTACATCAACACCATAAATCCACGGCAACATACACAATGTGCCAAATATATAAATCAAGAAGCATAAACAATGCTTGGGAAGCAGTTACAATGCCCCAGTGAAATAAAAAAACATACACAATGATAAGGGAAGCATACATATTGCCCCAATCTCATGGCTCACAGTTGAGTCACATCATGAAACAATTTATAAAGAGAGTTAAGACTATTTGAAAATAAAGTATATACGGTCGGCCTCAAGGACCACCTATTCTGTCAAGCACACGCATGTCCCAACACATGGATCGAGCAGACAAAATATATTTTTAAAACGAGTTTGAAAAGCAAGTATTCAAAGCTTAAAGTCTCACTTACCTCAAATTCACAATTCCAAATCACCTCAAACTACACAAAACGGGTTCAAAATGGTCAAAATCCTTAGGGTATACCACTTATATATATTTTAGAGGCTTAAACAGTCAAAGTCAAATTTTAAAGGACAAAAATGCCCACATGTCAGCAGGTTCAAAACCCGACAAGACATATTTTTAGGAAGATCTTGATGAGACAATTCCAATGATATATAAAAGTCTAAAATCTGGCAATATTTGTCCCTTCAAATCAATGATTGAGGTTGAAGAACTCTAGGGCTAAACTTTATCAATTCATCAAAATATCCCTATGTTTTCACCATTAAAATTCACGCATAATTCCATAATAATCTTAATTAAAATATAGAGGAATTACCTTTGTAATTAGGGTTGAAAATCCCAATTTTCTCCCCTCTTTTCCTCTATTTTTCTCCCTTTCTTTTCTTTTCTTTTCTTCTTCTGCTCTTTTCTTTCTCTAATTATGCGTACTGCTTCTAGTTTTTGTTATTCTGTCTCACGTTTGAGACTTTTAATTGATTAGGTTTCTTCTCTTTTGAGCTTGGCAACTATATTATTTTTGTTCTCTTTATTTTAATCATTATTCATTAATTCATTTTTTTTATATCCTGCAGTAGTATATTCGGTTGTTTGTGGTGGAATTGATTCGAGCATCCGGGCCAGTATATCCATAGCAACTAGGCGGGTTATTACATTTTTCCCTCCCTTAAAATAACATTCGTCCTCGAACGGATCTAAAACATACATGTCAAGTCAAATAAGTAAGGATATTTATCTTGCATGTCCGCCTCGGACTCCCAAGTAGCCTCCTCGGATGGATGGTTGCGCCATAACACTTCCACTGAAGCTACCTTCTTCGATCTTAATTGTCGCAGTTGCCTATCAAGAATAGATATCGGACCTTCCCCATAAGTAAAATTCTCATCAAGCTCCACATCCTTTGGATGAATCTTTTAACTATCATCACGTACATATCGTCTAAGCATTGACATGTGAAAAATGGGATGAACAACAAATCCAAAATCTCATAAGGACCAATATACCTAGGGCTAAGCTTACCCTTCCGACCAAATCTCATGACTCCTTTCATAGGTGAAACTTTTAAGAATGCTTTGTGTTGTCTTAAGTCATTCTCGTATCAATGCAAATGTCTCCAAAGCTTACTGAACCAAATCTGGACATAATAGTTGTGCTTCGCTTGGTTTGAACCATCCAGTTGGTGAACGACATTTACGACTATATAGAGCTTCAAATGGCGCCATCAATATACTCATTTGGTAGCTATTATTATAAGAAAACTCCGCCAAAGGCAACTGATCATCCCAATGACCATCAAAATCAATTGCGCAGGCTCTAAGCATGTCCTCTAAGATCTAAATAACCCATTCCGACTGTCCGTCAGTTTTTCGATGAAAAGTTGTACTCAACTCAACCTAGGAGCCCAACGGCTTCTGAAATGACTTCCAAATCTCAGCTATAAATTGTGCACCTCGATCAGATATTATAGAAATAGAAACACCATGAAGTCGAACTATTTCACGGAGGTAAATATTTGGTAACTGTTCTGAGATATGAGTAACTCAAACTAGTATAAAATAGGCGAATTTCGTGAGTCTATGCACAATAACCCAAACTGAGACTTGTTTTTTGAAAGTATTCGACAATCCAACCTCGAAATCCATAGTAATCCTTTCCACTTCCACTTTGGGATAATCAAGTTTTGCATTACTCTACCGGGTTTTTGATGTTTGTATTTAACCTATTGACAGTTTAAGAAACTAATCACATGTTTCAACATATCAGACTTCATACCTTTCCACCAGTACAGTCCACGCAAGTCTTGGTACATCTTCGTAGCACCTGTGTGGATGGAGTATCGCGAGCTATGAGCTTCTTCAAGAATTAGCTGCTTCACATCACCCACCATGGGAATACAAAGTCTGTCATATCGACGTAACACACCTTTGCCATTAATAGAAAATGACTTGACACCCTTATTATGCACCCAATCTCATAGTCTAGCAAGACGGGGAGCTTCATATTGGCGAGCCTTGACTTTTCCAATTAAGGATTGTGCCACCATACCTAAAACTAACTTGCTCGAAACTATGTGATCAATCCAAATTCCACGGTTGGCCCTGAATATCCCTAACCATAAGTCATTTTTCAGTAGTAAACCTGGCCAAGCTACCCATAGACCTTCTGCTTAAGGCGTCTGCCACCACATTCACCTTACCGGGATGATACAAAATAGTAAAATCATAATCTTTAAGTAACTCCAATCACCGTTGCTATCTCAAATTCAAATCTCATTGCTTGGATATATATTACAAACTCTTGTGATCAGTATAGATTTCACATGGCTCCTCTTAAAGATAGTGATGCCAGATCTTGAGTGCAAATACGATAGCAGCCAATTCTAGGTCATGGATCAGATAATTTTTCTCATGATTCTTCAGCTATCGAGATGCATAAGCTAAAACTTTGCCAATTTGCATCAAGACACAACCTAACCCCACTCGAGACGCATCACAATAAATGGCGAAACCACCCACATCAGTAGGTAAGGTTAAAATCAGAGTTGTAGTCAATGTAGTCTTTAATTTCTGAAAACTTTCTTTACATTCATCTAACCACTGGAATACCACACTTTTTTGAGTTAAACGTGTCAATGTAGTGGGTATCTTCGAGAAATCCTCCATAAATCTTCAGTAATAATTAGCTAGTCCCATGATGCTATGTATCTCTGTAGGAGTACTAGGTCGAGGCCAATCTCGAACTGCTTCAATCTTTTTTGGATCAACTTGAATCCTGTCTCGTGACACCATATGTCCCAAAAATGAAACTATGCCCAACCAGAACTCACATTTTGAGAACTTGGCATAAAGCTTCTGTTCTTTAAGTGTTTGTAGCATAATTATCAGGTGTTGTTCATGTTCAGCTTCAGTACGAGAGTAGACCAAAATATCATCAATGAACACAATCACAAAATAGTCTAAGTATTTCTTGAATACCCTATTCATGAGGTCCATAAATACTGCAGGCGCATTAGTCAACCTAAAATACATAACCAAGAATTCAAAGTGCCCATATCTGGTCCAAAAAATAGTCTTGGAGATATCCTCGGTCTCTATTCTTAGCTGATGGTAACCTCATCTCAAGTCAATTTTGGAAAAATATGTAGCACCATGTAGCTGGTCGAATAAATTGTCAATACGAGACAATGGATACTTATTCTTGATCATCGCCTTATTCAATTGCCTATAGTCAATGCACATTCTGATCGTTCCATCTTTCTTCTTCTCGAATAATACGAGGTGCACCCCAAGGTCATACACTAGTCCAGATGAACCCCTTATCAAGTAACTCTTAGAGTTGAACCTTCAATTCTCTCAACTCAGCTGGAGCCAAACGGTATGAAGGAATAGATATAAGTTGAGTCCCTAGCACAAGATCAATACGAAACTCAATTTCCATCATCAGAGGTAGGCCGGGTAAATCTTCTAAAAACACATCAGCAAATTCTCGAACAACAAGAACATTGGCGATAGTAACATTCTCCGCTCGAGCATCACGAATAATAGCAATTAAACCCAAACACCCATGATTAACCACTCGGCGGGCCTTTACATATGATATTATATTTCCTTAAGTCATAAGAGTCATGTCATTCCACACTAAAGGTGCATCTCCAGGAAAATCAAAACGTACCAGCTTAGCATGACAATTAACTGAGGCATAACATGATGCCAACCAATCCATACTCATAATCACATCAAAGTTGAACATCGATAATTCTAATAGATCAAATACAGTGTTCCTTCCTTGAACATATGTCACACAATCTCTATAAACTCTATCCACTGATGTTGTCTCCCCCACTAGGGTCATTACCTCATATAGTGTCTATCTGCTGGGATGCTCCTTTGCTGAAAGATCTTTCTATTCATCTCGAGCCATATGTGATAAATAGTACACACCAGTGAAATTCTTGCAATAGAAGCTCTGGGACTTCTTCCTTTCATATGAGTACATGCCCACAACAATTCTTGTTCCCACTCCATGGAGGTTCTATGTAATCCTTGACAGGTTAACACCTTGTTCCACACAGTTGATGTTCACTCACACTTGAAAAATAAATAGTTGATATCTTCATTGTCACTATTACATAGTTGGCAGGCTTGCTCATCGATTATGCCCCACTTCAACAATTTGTCCTTGGTATACAGTCTTTGTCGGGCTGCTAAAGTATATATAAAGTTCAATTTAAGACACCCCTTATTATCACAGCTCTAATGTTACCAAGGGACTTTATGATATTCCCCTCTCATCTTCTGGGACATGTCCTTAATAGAGAATACATTCGGGCTTAGTAAATCATTGATGCTCATTCTAGCTTCTGTGAAGGACTATTTATTTTTCAACATCTGAATGTGCATAATGTATTTATTCAAATATAATAAATATACAATTCAAATAAAATATAAGTCAATATTAAAAAAACTGTTAATCTAATACAATAAAATTATTATTTAATAAAAAAATCAAATATTTATGTTCACTAGTAATGTTGAAGATGTTTTGTATCAGTGATGGTGGTGATAGTTTTGACGGTGGAGGTGGTTGGTATTGTAGTGACTGACGCTATTGTGGTGGTTGGTAGTGGTGGTGGTGGTTGTGATGGTGGAGTTGGTTGATGTTAGTAATTGGCGGGTGTTGGCTGAAGAATGTATGGTGGTTGATGATAGTGTTGGTGATAGTTGGCGTTGGTGCTAGTTATGACGATAGAGATGGTAGTGGCTGATAATGGCAACGACGGTGGTAGTGGCGGCGAGGTGATGGATGTTGATATATGTCACATCCAAAAATAACCTCTAGACGTGATTGGCACCCAACACACATCATCGGCCAAGCGAACCATATCTCATTCATTTAACCATTTAATAATTAAATACGAAATAGTATCAACCAAATCCGAATTCGACTTATAAATACCAACCATCGCTAAGATAAAGAATATTTAACCCAACTCTCACGCAAAGACCATGGAGCATCTAACAGAGTTACATGAGTTTAATTGTCGGGCATGCAAATCCCAAGATAAAGAAAATAACTATAAATAAACTAGATAACGCTGAAAGGACTACCTCCACGAATAATGCGGTGACTCGCCTCAGCAATAGAATCCACTCACGAGATCTTCAGCCACAAGCCTCATTCTCAGCAACAATATATGCATGGAAATTCAGGTAAGAAGTGAGTTATACGTAAATATAACCCAGCTAGATCCTCGACCCGCCACTTCAAATACCCCTGGAACAAATGTTAGAAAATACACACACACAACAAGCACAAAAATAGATCATTATATAATATCAACAAAAGTCCAAACTACTATTTATCAAGTATATTATATATCTCAACACAATTTACACTAAGGACATGTCAGAAATGACAGTTAAGGAATTGAATCAATACCATGAATCCATGACATCATACACAATGCCCCCATTGAAATCAAAAAGCATACACAATGCCCCAATATCATGGCTCACAGCCGTATTACATCACAAAACAATTTATAGAGAGAGCTTAGAGTATTTATAAATAACGTATATGCAGCCGACCTCAAGGACCACCAATTCTGCCATGCACACGCTCGTCCCAACACATGGACTGGTCAGACAAAACATATTTTGAAAACGAGTTTGAAAAGCAAGTATCCAAAGCTTAAAGTTTCAGCAAACTTTCCAATAAATCAAAACTGCTCTCTCGAGTCTCCAGATCACCTCAAACTACACAAAAACAGATTCAGAATTATCAAAATCCTTAGGGTAAACCACATATATATTTTTAGAGGCTTAAACAATCAAAGTCAAATTTTAAAGGATGAAAACGCCCTCATGTCAATGGGTTCAAAACCTGACAAGACATATATTTTCGGGAAGATCTTGTCAAGATGATTCCAATTATATATAGAAGTCTAAAATCTGACACTATTTTCCCCTTCAAATCAATGATTTAGGTTGAAGAATCCTAGGGCTATCCTTAGGGTACCCCATGTTTTCACTATAAAAATTCACCCATAATTCCGTAATAAACTTAGATAAAAGATTAGAGGAATTACCTTGATAATTAGGGTTTAAAATCCCTATTTTCCTCTCTTTTTCTCCCTTTCTTTTCTTTTTTTCTTCTGCACTTTTCTTTTTCTGATTCTGCGTACTGCTTCTTCTTTTTTCCCTATTCTATCTCACCTTTGAGACTTTTAATTAATTAGCTTTCTTCTCTTTTGGGCTTGGCCCAGTATATTCTTTTTGTTCCCTTTTATTTTAATCATTAATCATTAATTCCTTTTTCTTTTATTTTTTTAAATACTAAATAACTACTAATTTAATTTGGGTTATTACAATACAATTATAAGAATGAAGGTGGTAGGTATGATATCAGCTAATAATAGTGGTTGTTAGTGGTGGTGGTTGCGATGATAAAGGTGGTTGGTGGTTGGCGACATTAGTGATGGTTGACAGTGGCGGTGGTGATTGTGATGGAAGATGTGGTTAGTGGTGATAGGGTGGGGGTGGGGGTGGGTATCAAGTGTGTTACACCTCATAGTTTTATATTATAATGCGTCGTAAGTGAATCAATATGAGTCGGATAGGTTAAGGACCTTTACAAAGATAATGATATGTTAAAACAAATGTTGATGAAGCATCGTGAGGGTTGGACATTAAACGAATTGAAGATGTTATAACCCGTACTTTAGGGGTAAAACTAGGAGTGCTTAATATGATAATGAGGTCATGTTTTAAGGCGTTTGAAGTGCTTAATAGTAATATGTTAAGTTTTGAAGTGAAGCGAGTTGGAAAAAGTCACCGCAAGTTACATTCATAATTCTACTGAAATCTGATCCAATCTCACCGAACTTTTATACCAATATACTTGGAGTTATGGAGTGATCCACCCACAAAATTTAAGGTCTACGAATCTAGTTTCCAATGAATTAGACCATTCATCGATACGATGATGTAGTAGAGACATATTCACGTTTTTGCGAGACTACAGAGGCAGCCCTTTTGGGACCCACTCTTAAAATGGTATTTAAGCCTTTCCAACCTCTAACTTCGTCATTTCCCAATGACTGTCCAACCGGTAGAGTGACATCATATATAAGTATAGCCATTATGCATATCATTCCTTCTAGTGGCAATTCAGAGGTTTCAGGTTGATTCTTATCCCTTTCATTGATAATGTCTTATTATTCTATTTATGTTGCCTTACATACTCTATACATTAATTTGTACCGATGTCCCTTTTGCTGGGGGCGCTGCATTTCATGCATGTAGGTCTTGACAGAGAAATAGACAGGCCTCCCCAGTAGACGTGTCGAATTCCAACTTGATTGGTAAGCTCCATTTCATTCGGAGTTACCAGATCCAGAGTTTGGGAGTCATTATGAGTTTATATATACATGATGTGTAGGCTGGGCCCTGTCCCAACCACAATATGATTTGTTATTCTTAGAGGCTTGTAGACATGTCATGTATATTCAATATATCAGTATGGTGACCTTTTTGGCCCTTGTGTATGCCTTATTTTAGGTCTTGGTGTTTGGAGTGTTGACACCCAATTTTGTCCCATCTTTTATGATTTTATTCGTAATTTTTAATATTTTGACACTTTTAAAATAATTTTAAAATATATGCATATATGTGTATATCCTCGTATTATTATCATTCGCATATTTTATATCATTTGCATTCTTATAATAATCATAAGTTATCCGAAAATTCTATGTTATTTTATTCTCGCAAAATTGCATCGCATTTCCTTTTTATTAAGCATTAAACATTTTGCAAATATTATATTTTATTATTATCACGTCGTTATGTTATTTTAAATAATTCACATCTTTTACAAAACAAGAAAAATATATATATATATATATATATATATAAATATGTTTTAATATTAAACCCCTTTTATATTTTTCCATTCCTAACCCAATACAATTTCTACCCAACCTAAACTTCTAACTCATTTCATTTTCCCAACCCAATACAAATTCTACCCAAACAAACAAGCCCAAACTCCCCAATTAAATTCCTTTATACCCAAATTTCAAAACCAAGCCCAACAACCATCTTTAATCTCCCTCACCCAAAACAATTAAACCCAACACCACAAGCCCAAACTCCCCAATTAAATCCCCATTTCATCGGCCCACACCTCACCCGTCGCCTGTGCCCACTCACCCGACCCAGAACCCGCAAGCCCATAACCCCCATCCCTTTAATTCCCCAAAACTCAAAACAAAACAAAAAAAAATTTCAAACCCTAACCCCTACACAAATCGCCGCTGCCCCCATACCCCCCATCCGACCGGTCACCTCGCCCCCTGCCACCACCCACTCCCTGCCACCAACCCTGACACCACCACACCCCTCCCGTCACTTCGCCCACGCCCATACCCCTAAAATCCGCTTCCAAAATTCAGAAATATTTACCTTTAATTCGAATTTCAAACTCGTTCTTGGGGGGAAATCCACCTATAAATACCCCATGTTGTTCTTCATTTTGAGGAGGATTTTTTCGGGGGGAGAAAAATAGATTTTTGGAAGGATTTTCGGAAGATTATTCCATCTATACATAAATATTTTGTTGTGTTCTTGAGTTTAAAGCATTTGGCTTCTTTGTTGTTTCAAGAATCAAGTCCGAAAAGGTTTGTTCTCCCATTTTGATTCTCTGATTTTCTTCACTGATTTCGGGTCGGGTCGACCCGGTTCGGGTAACATTTTCAGAATTCTTGCATTTCATATTTATGTATGTTGGTTATCTGAATTTGGTGTTAAAATTTGATTTGGATCACTGATTTCGGTCAGATTCTTGACCGGTCGGGTCGACCCGATTTGAATTTCCAAATTTCTTGCATTGTTGCTGTTGTTATCATTGGTTATCTGAAATTGATGAAATTATTTGATTCCGGGTTGAAACACTGATCCGGGTCGGGTCACTGATCCGGGTCGGGTCGACCGATTTGGATATTTCCAGAATTCTTGCATTTCATATTCTTGTTATTGATTATCTGAATTGGGTGTTGAAATCTGATCCGGGTTGAAACACTGATCCGGGTCGGGTCGACCCGATTTGGATATTTTCAGAATTCTTGCATTCCATATTCTTGTTATTGGTTATCTGAATTTGGTGCTGAAATCTGATTCGAGTTTGGATCATCGATCCGGGTCGTCATCGACCGGCCTGAGCGACCCGATTTGAATATTTCCGCAATTTCGTAACTCGGGTCGGATATTTTAAACCGCCACCGCTCGTTTCTTTGGCAATCGCTTTTCTTGTTTTATTAATATCGCATTAAGGCCGACGAAATTGAATTCGAGGCCGCGCTTTTCTTTCGTTTCGCTTCTCTGTTTTTTTTTAGTTTAACTGTTTTAGATATCCGTGCAACGGATATATTATTGTTTTATTAAGTTTACTGTTTTAGATTTCTTGCGACGGATATCATTGTTTTACTGTTTTGAATAAATACCGCGTCTGTTCGGGCGTTTGTTTTTTTTTCTGTTTGCTCCCCGTTTCAGATTACTGTTTTACTGTTTTTATCATTTTTACTGTTTTAAACTGAACACCGCACCTTTCAAACATTGCTTTCCTGTTCCAAATTAATCGCTTTCAAAGATTCAAATTACCGTTCTCATCGCTTTCTTGTTTTAAACTAGACACCGCGTCATTTTCGAAACCGCTTTTTTCCTCTGCCTCGCTTTTTACGCTATCGCTGCATCGCCGCCGCTATCGCTTTGATTTAATTTTGCTGATTTGAACACGATACTACACTGGCCGATGAAAAATATCCGTCGATTTTGAGGCCTCCACAGTTGCAAAGACGAAAATATAACTTCTGGGCAATGATGAGGCTTAAACCTTTTTCCAAGATCAACATGTTTAGTAGGCGAGGTGACTAAAATAACCAACAAGTTATATATTCGCAGCCACGACGTGATTATAGTGATCTTTTCTATTTCACCCGAGAGACCAACACGTTTAGTAGGCGAGGCAATCAAAATAACCACATTAGTCATATGTTTGCAGCCACGACGTGATTGGAATGTTCTTTTCAAAATTTAAGTCTGAGCCCTCCGTGATCAAAACATTCACTGCTTTGAATACGTATATGAAGTTATTTGTATTTAACTGTTTCTAACCGCTTGTTCTTGATACTATGTGGATTAAAATAAATAACGGCGAATTATTCCTCGGAGTTTATTTATTTTATTTCTTTCTTTAATTCAGCTTTTATCCCGCTTTGTATTGTAATATTATTTATCGCACTTATGTAACTATTGAAATGCTTAGAATAGGCAAACTTAGGATTAATTCATAGGGTAGTTTAAGATTTGAAACCCGTCGCTAGCTTATTTATTTGTAGGCTCGGTTGAATTCAAACTTAGAAACCCTCGCTAGTTATTTATTTTAGGCTCGTCACGCGTATTCAAGATTTTCAAAAACAACTTTTGTCATCTTTTATTCGCTTTATTAATCATTCCGAATAAGTTTATCTTTTGTCAATTTACAATTCAATGATTCCCAAAATTTTACTTCTTTGATAGTATAGATAATTTATTGTCACAAATGCATATTTTTCAAAACTTTACATGTATCTTTCTTTTTTTTATGTCATCCGAATACGCATTTGTATAAAATGTATCATTTACCAATTATTTGCAAACATCTTTTAATCTATTATACTTGTAAAACATGCATTTTTCTAGCAATAATTAACCTGAGTTTGACCGGATAACCGCAAGTTAGCGGATCTTAAAGGATGCCTAACCCCTTCCCTTTAGGATAATAAAGAACCCTTACCTAGAATCTCGCTAGTTTCGCAGACCTTAAAATTGGAGTTTACATTGCAGCACTTAGTTTAATATTTAGGTGTCCTAATTCACCGTAAAAATAATTAGGTGGCGACTCCTCAACCCTATTTACCCAGGAATCACCGGACACGTCCGCGCTCCGCTTTGACCCGAGCAAGGTCGAAAAACGGGCGCGTACAGCATGGCGACCCCGCTGGGGAATTTTCAGGTTCTTAACCATAGCAAAATTCAGGTTAATTATAATTGTGCTTTACTTTCACTCTTTGTTTGATGAAATGCTTTGATTTATTTCCTTTGTAAAATTTTTTGCATGCATAACTGCTTTAATTTCCATATTTTTACTGCTTATCTTAAATTGGCATTTCGCTCATATTTCTTCTACTCTGGAAAATTGACACTATCACACACTACACGCGAGGTGTGTTTTGCGCACCCGCAAATTTCTTTCAATCTACCAAATTTTAGGAGAGTTGGCGTATGCGCGGAGTGACCGGACCATCCGTGGGTCACAGAGCCTTCTCACTGGAGTAGTCCGCTCGGGAACCTTGTGTCTAGTCAGCCAAATCTTAGAAAATTTAGGATAGAGCTATACCACCCTTTATTTTAAGTCATGCATGCATACACCTTAGGTGGGTCGATCCTTGGTATCGACTCCACAATTAAGAAATCCGCCAAAGATGTCTACGGGTCTCACAACCCAACGACCAATCATCATATTATGTGTAGCGTGATAAGGATAGACTAATCCAAGACTAATCATGATATGCTGAAATTGGAAAATGTACATTCATTTTGTCTCATTTCCGACAAAGCATTGCAGTTTAGCAGCTTGGATCAAATCTGTCGTAATCCCGCATATCTGGCGTTTAGGCCCACCTCGGGCATAAGAGAGGCCCCTTGTATATTAGGACGCACATATACAATTTGCTTGCTATTTTCTACTGCTTTCCACTCTGTGTATATTATTTAAATCAATAATTACTCACCTTATACTAATTTGGTTTTCTTCATTTTTTCAGGAGTTTCATTTTGCCTTATTTATTTCCCCAAAGGTTGATTCGGGTTGACTAAAACTGGCGGAGCACCCCATCTTTTATTTCCCAATCATGTCTACCCAAATTGTATTAGTACTTAATGAAAAAACGCTATTTAAATTGAGGCCTGAATCGCATTTATGCATTTTAATGTATTTTTGTCTCTACCTTTTGAAAGTTTAAAATGACAAATCTGCATTGCTTTTGCTATTATAAAATCTGTCTTGTTTAATAATTTTCTTTTCTTTTTCATCATGCAAACTAATTTGTCGGCAATATGTGACATATAATGAAACAAGCAAGGCTTCGAAGAATATAAGAAAGACTCGCAACCGGAAGAATTGAGGCATTTTGGGAATAAGTCAAAGCCAGATTTGGATGGAACATCGAGATGGTTGATAGTTACAAGCATTGGCTCATGTTATTTCCCCTTTGTACTCTTGGGCTACCGCACTACAATCAAGACTTCTACTGGGGCAATGATATATCTTCCGCAGCCAAGTGGATACAAAATCATGTACGGAAAGGCTAATGAACACAGTTTGTCCGGGGCAACTTTATCGGAATAGAATGGCCAAAGATTTTTAACCGGGGCAATTGGTGTCAAAACGCATATCCCTACACCAGGATGAAGCCAAAGAAAAGATTGAATTGGCAAGGGCCTTACACGGTTCACCAAATGCTGACCGGAAGAACACTAATCCTAGCTGAAATGGACGACGAAGTTTGGCCAAAAGCTATTAACGCAGATGCGGTGAAAAGATACTACATTTAGGATTTTTTCGTGGACCTGAACTACGTTATGACCTGATTCCCTCGGCGGGATACGTAGGCGGCCACATCGGCTTCGGTCCCATCTTTAGAAAATCCTTACAATCTCCTTTGCTTACATGAACTACGTTATGACCTGATTCCCTCGGCGGGATACGTAGGCGGCCACATCGGCTTCGGTCCCATCTTTAGAAAAACCCTTACAATCTCCTTTGCTTGTAATGAACTACGTCATGACCTGATTCCCTCATGGGGATACGTAGGCGGCCTAAATCGGCTTCGGTCCCACCATTAGGAAATATTTTCTCCTTTATCTAACATATGAAAAATGCACCCATCTGATCGCCCTGATAGGACAGGCAAGCAATCTACACAAGACTCGGTTGTCCGTTCAAAAGATCATCATCCTCACATATCGGAAACTGGGGCATTTTTAAGGGATCACTGCCGGAGGGCGCCGATAAACATGGAAAAGCATCGGCAAACTAAGTCTTCAGCCTAAGAGGATTTTGGATAAGACGTTTGCTTTGTTTCACGACATGTCACTGCTCGACAGAACTTTTACATATAGACATACTTTCTTATAAGCAATTTATTTTCAACAAATACTTTCATTAGAGTTTGACAAGATTTTTATTACTAATATGCATATTTTCTTATACACAATTTATTTTCACCAAATATTTTCATTAGAGTTCGACAAGAACTTTTTAATGATAAGCATACTTTCTTATAAACAAATTATTTCCAACAAATGTTTTCATTAACGGTTAGCCAAGAATGGGAACCAGACAGGGGCTACAGGTCCAAATCAGCAGGACATGCAATATCAAGAGCCAAAGCTACCAAGTCAACGCGAATCAACCGCCTCCCCAAACTCACAAATTTTCTTTGAGTACAGGTTCTTCAGGTTGAAAAAGCAGGCAAGCCACATCAGTTATGATAAAGTCCCCAAAGAATTTCGGCACCACAACTCACTACAAGGATTACGTTCTTGTTCTGCATTTATACGAAGACGTCATCTTGACCTACAGGGTCCCGACTATTATGTCTGCACAAAGATGTTATTTCAATCACAAAGAACGACAATAAGGCAAACCCGACGGCAAAGACGCCGTCAGATCACATTTTCGCCGTGCCAGGACGACATTTCAATTCACATGAGTTTGGATCGGCAGAAGATTCAGCACAAAGTGGAACCCTATTACAGCAAACTGACGGCAAGGACGTCACTTACATCTCTTACAACAGGACAACATTACAATAACGTCATCGACGTTATGACAGCACGACAATCATCTTCTACAGCATCTCAACGACGTCAACAGCATTACAAAGACGTCTTCAACGCAGCAGCTATCTTTTACGGCAACTCATCAACTATCATTTTTACAGCATTACAACGGCGTCAACAACATTACAATGACGTCTTCAGCTCGACAACTATTTTTTACAGCACAGAACAACATTACAATAACGTCATCGACGTTATGGTAGCACGACAATTATCTTTTACAGCATTACAACGGCGTCAACAGCATTACAACGACGTCTTCAACACAACAGTCATTTTTACAGCATTACAACGGCGTCAACAACATTACAATGACGTTTTCAGCTCAACAACTATTTTTTACAGCACAACAACATTACAACAACGTCATCGACAAGTTCATCGCAAATACATCAATTATCTTTACAAAGATTACATTCTTGCAACAACGCTATCGCGATTACATTCTTGCAACAACGTCATCACAATGACGTCTTCAACACAACACGTCGATACAACGACGACATCAGCGTTACATTCTTACAATAACGACATCAACAACATTATAATGATGTCATCAACAATACGCCCATACAACGGCGTCATGAACAACACGCCTACGCAATGGCATTTTCTGCAAAGCAATTATCTTTTACATCATTACATTCTTGCAACAACGTCATCACAATGACGTCTTCAACACAACACGTCGATACAACGACGACCCCAGCGTTACATGCTTACAACAACGACATAAACAATATTACAATGATGTCATCAGCAACACGCCCATACAACGGCGTCATCAGAAACACGCCCATACAATGGCGTCATCAACAACGCGCCCATACAACGGCGTCATGAACAACACGCCTACGCAATGGCGTCTTCTGTAAAATAACTATCTTTTACAGCATTACAACGATATCAACAACATTACAATGATATCATCAGCAACACGCCCATACAACGGCGTCATCAACAACACGCCCATACAACGGCGTCACGAACAACACGTCTACGCAATGGCATCTTCTGCAAAACAACTATCTTTTACAACATTTACAACGACATCAATAGCATTACAATGATGTCATCAGCAACGCGCCCATACAACGGCGTCATTAACAACACGCCTACGCAACGGCGTCTTCTGCACAACATTTATTTTTTACAGCATTACAATGACGTCAACAGCATTACAACGACGTCTTCAGCACAACAATTATCTTTTATAGCAAAACAGCATTACAACAACGTCCTCGACAAGCATTACAAAGATAACAACTGTCTTTTACATTATTACAACGTCTTCAATACAACACGTCAATCCAACGACGTCATTTCAGGCGTCCACCTTATAATGCGGGTATTTTAATTTCAGTCAGGCGCCCACCTTATAACAAGGGTATTTTAATTTCAGTCAGGCGCCCACCTTATAACGAGGGTATTTTAATTTCAGTCAGGCGCCCACCTCCTAATGCGGGTATTTCCAAATTATTTTCTCTACAATTTTTCTCAGCAGTTATACACTAATTATATCTTAAGCTTTAGTTTGCATGAGTTTTTAATTTGCAGGAACTTTATCACAGCGTGGAACTATCTCTTACGACGAACCGAGGCAAATTGGTCAACGACCTACTTCGAACGTCGATCCGCTCTTTCCCATTAGCTTCTCACATCTGCGACCAGTGTCATCCTAAGCCGACACTGGGGCATTGTTGCTTGAATGTGCACCGTCTTTTGCAACTTCACTTCCCCCCGGGTATTCTATTTCTTACCATGCAGTTCCGATGATCGGGAAAAAATTGGCTACTCAGTCAACTTCTTTGGCCGAAAACTCTTTCATCGTCTCCGTCCAAAGAGGGGCATCTGTTGACACCCAATTTTGTCCCATCTTTTATGATTTTATTCGTAATTTTTAATATTTTGACACTTTTAAAATAATTTTAAAATATAGGCATATATGTGTATATCCTCGTATTATTATCATTCGCATATTTTATATCATTTGCATTCTTATAATAATAATAAGTTATCCGAAAATTCTATGTTATTTTATTCTCGCAAAATTGCATCGCATTTCCTTTTTATTAAGCATTAAACATTTTGCAAATATTATATTTTATTATTATCACGTCGTTATGTTATTTTAAATAATTCACATCTTTTACAAAACAAGAAAAAAAAAATATATATATATATATATAAATATGTTTTAATATTAAACCCCTTTTATATTTTTCCATTCCTAACCCAATACAATTTCTACCCAACCTAAACTTCTAACCCATTTCATTTTCCCAACCCAATACAAATTCTACCCAAACAAACAAGCCCAAACTCCCCAATTAAATTCCTTTATACCCATTTCAAAACCAAGCCCAACAACCATCTTTAATCTCCCTCACCCAAAACAATTAAACCCAACACCACAAGCCCAAACTCCCCAATTAAATCCCCATTTCATCGGCCCACACCCTCACCCGTCGCCCAGCCCACTCACCCGACCAGAACCCGCAAGCCCATAACCCCCATCCCTTTAATTCCCCAAAACCCAAAACAAAACAAAAAAATTTCAAACCCTAACCCCTTCACAAATCGCCACGCCCCATACCCCCATCCGACCGGTCACCTCGCCCCGCCACCACCCACTCGCCACCAACCCCGACACCACCACACCCTCCCGTCACTTCGCCACGCCCATACCCCTAAAATCCGCTTCCAAAATTCAAAAATATTTACCTTTAATTCGAATTTCAAACTCGTTCTTGGGGGGAAATCCACCTATAAATACCCCATGTTGTTCTTCATTTTGAGGAGGATTTTTTCGGGGGGAGAAAAATAGATTTTTGGAAGGATTTTCGGAAGATTATTCCATCTATACATAAATATTTTGTTGTGTTCTTGAGTTTAAAGCATTTGGCTTCTTTGTTGTTTCAAGAATCAAGTCCGAAAAGGTTTGTTCTCCCATTTTGATTCTCTCATTTTCTTCATCGATTTCGGTCGTCGACCTTGCTCGTAACATTTTCGTAATTCTTGCATTTCATATTTATGTATGTTGGTTATCTCAATTTGGTGTTAAAATTTGATTTGGATCACCGATTTCGGTCGATTATTGACCTGGTCAGGTCGACCCGATTTGAATTTCCAAATTTCTTGCATTGTTCTTTGTTGTTATCATTGGTTATCCAAATTGATGAAATTATTTGATTCCTGGTTGAAACACCGATCCGGTCGGTCATCGATCCGGCCCGTCGACCGATTGGATATTTCCGCAATTCTTGCATTTCATATTCTTGTTATTGATTATCCGAATTGGGTGTTGAAATCGATCCGTTGAAACATCGATCCGGTCGGTCGACCCGATTTGGATATTTTCGTAATTCTTGCATTCCATATTCTTGTTATTGGTTATCTGAATTTGGTCTTTGAAATCGATTCGAGTTTGGATCATCGATCCGGTCGGTCATCGACCGCCTGAGCGACCCGATTTGAATATTTCCGCAATTTGAACTCGGGTCGGATATTTTAAACCGCCAACGCTCGCTTCTTTGGCAATCGCTTTTGTTTTATTAATATCGCATTAAGGCCGATTTAAATTGAATTCGAGGCCGCGCTTTTCTTTCGCTTTCGCTTCTCTGTTTTTAGTTTAATCGTTTTAGATATCCGTGCAACGGATATATTATTGTTTTATTAAGTTTATCGCTTTAGATTTCTTGCGACGGATATCATTGTTTTACTGCTTTGAATAAATACCGCCTGTTCGGGCGCTTGTTTTTTTTTCTGCTTGCTCCCGCTTCAGACATCGCTTTTATCATTTTTACTGTTTTAAATCAACACCGCACCTTTCAAACATTGCTTTCTGTTCCAAATTAATCGCTTCAAAGATTCAAATTACCGTTCTCATCGCTTTTATCGCTTTAAACTAGACACCGCGTCATTTTCTAAACCGCTTTTTCCTCTGCCTCTGTTTTTACGCATCGCGCACTCTGCTGCTGCTTACTGCTTTGATTTAATTTTGCTGATTTGAACACGATACTACACTGGCCGATGAAAAATATCCGTCGATTTTGAGGCCTCCACAGTTGCAAAGACGGAAATATAACTTCTGGGCAATGATGAGGCTTAAACCTTTTTCCAAGATCAACATGTTTAGTAGGCGAGGTGACTAAAATAACCAACAAGTTATATATTCGCAGCCACGACGTGATTATAGTGATCTTTTCTATTTCACCCGAGAGACCAACACGTTTAGTAGGCGAGGCAATCAAAATAACCACATTAGTCATATGTTTGCAGCCACGACGTGATTGGAATGTTCTTTTCAAAATTTAAGTTCTGAGCCTCCGTGATCAAAACATTCACTGCTTTGAATACGGATATGAAGTTATTTGTATTTAACTGTTTCTAACCGCTTGTTCTTGACAACTTGCGAGGATTAAAATAAATAACGGCGAATTATTCCTGAAGTTTATTTATTTTATTTCTTTCTTTAATTCAGCTTTTATCCCGCTTTGTATTGTAATATTATTTATCGCACTTATGTAACTATTGAAATGCTTAGAATAGGCAAACTTAGGATTAATTCATAGGGTAGTTTAAGATTTGAAACCCGTCGCTAGCTTATTTATTTGTAGGCTCGGTTGAATTCAAACTTAGAAACCCTTCGCTAGTTATTTATTTTAGGCTCGTCACGCGTATTCAAGATTTTCAAAAACAACTTTTGTCATCTTTTATTCGCTTTATTAATCATTCCGAATAAGTTTATCTTTTGTCAATTTACAATTCAATGATTCCCAAAATTTTACTTCTTTGATAGTATAGATAATTTATTGTCACAAATGCATATTTTTCAAAACTTTACATGTATCTTTCTTTTTTTATGTCATCTGAATACGTACTTGTATAAAATGCATCATTTACCAATTATTTGCAAACATCTTTTAATCTATTATACTTGTAAAACATGCATTTTTCTAGCAATAATTAACCTGAGTTTGACCGGATAACCGCAAGTTAGCGGATCTTAAAGGATGCCTAACCCCTTCCCTTTAGGATAATAAAGAACCCTTACCTAGAATCTCGCTAGTTTCGCAGACCTTAAAATTGGAGTTTACATTGCAGCACTTAGTTTAATATTTAGGTGTCCTAATTCACCGTAAAAATAATTAGGTGGCGACTCCTCAACCCTATTTACCCAGGAATCACCGGACACGTCCGCGCTCCGCTTTGACCCGAGCAAGGTCGAAAAACGGGCGCGTACATGGAGGGACATATGTTGGCCTTGTCGGCCCGTTCAAATATGTATATATATATATATATATATATATATATATATATATATATATTAGAGTGATCCCATTTTAGATGAGTCTTGAGTATGGCCTTGTCGGCCTAAATTGGTATTGTTTGCTTTACAGATTAGCCTTGTCGGCCTAGATCGTTTGATTGCATTCAGGTATCGCAAGTTACAACCATGCTAGGATCAAGTAAGGCACTGGATGCCGGCCACACCCCCTAAGTTTGTGGCAAAACAGGGTGGGGTGGAGAGTGGGTGGGTAGGGTGGGTAAGGAGGATGGTGGTGGTGGTTATGATGAGATGGGTGATTAGTGGTGGTGGGGTGGAGTGGAGGGGTCGGGGTGGTGGGTAGCGGGTAAGGGGTGGCGGTGATGGTGGGTTGGAAAAATTAGGGTGGGTGTGAAGCTTGTGGTTGTGGACATAATGGTAGTAAAATTTATCCATACAAAAATACATCTTAATGATATTAAGACTTTGTTCAAAATCTTATGATTAAGACCTATTCAAACCAAATAAGTTCTTAAATCTTAATGTAAATAAATGCAATTGATGGCCTAAAGTCTAAATTTTCACATTTAGACCTCCATTAAGTGCAAACAAATGATGACTCACGTTCCTTAACACTCTGTTTGGATGGTCGTTACCCATGATTTCATAATGTATAGTATCGTATTATATTTTACTATATTAATTAATACAATATTTGGATAGACTGTATCGTTTGTTGTGATTTAATAACATTTTTATTGTCTGGTTTGACTGTATGGTACTCTATAATAACATATAAGTTTACTAAAATACACTTAACTCTTAATTACAAACTAGGGTGGTGGTGGTGAGGTAGATGGTAGGATGGGTGGCAGAGGTTGGGGGTTGGTATGGTGGTTTTTGGGTGTAATGGAGGGGTAGGTGGTTATGGAGGTTGTGTGGGGTGGAAGGGGGTGAGGGTGATGGGGGGGGGGTTTGGATGTGATGGAGGTGGGGTGGGTGGTTTTTTGTGGGGGTGGGGTAGGTGGTATGATGGAATGGTGAAGGGTAAGGGGTGATGGGGTATAATGGGGAAATGAAATACGTAACCACGCAAAAACTATCAAATTCATGATTTAAAAAATCATGTTTTTTCATAATTATATAACCACAAAATTACAAAAAAATTTATAACACCATATAATAAAATTTTAAAAATAATAAAACAAATATGATTTTGTAGATAAAAATACATTAATGAACAATGGAAAGCAACCATCCAAACGGGTAAGGGAAAAAAAAAGGAGAGGTTTGTACACTTGAATTTGGCAGGTATAAATAGTACCAACATACTAACATAAAGTTAACAAAACCCTCAACCCTAAATTTTGCTCCGCTCCTCTCACGTGTATAGCAATAGCATCATCAATGGCGGAGGTGAAAATCTCAGAGATGCGGGACTTAACTCGAATAGAACGCATAGGGGCCCACTCCCATATCAGAGGTCTTGGCCTCGATTCTGCACTCGAACCTCGCCTCAGTTCCGAAGGCATGGTTGGTCAAACTTGTGCTCGTAAAGCTGCTGGTGTCATTGTTAAGATGGTTCAAGATGGTAAAATTGCGGGTCGTGCTGTTCTCCTCGCGGGTCAACCCGGTACCGGAAAGACAGCTATAGCTATGGGTATGGCTAAATCCTTAGGCCAAGAAACCCCTTTTGCTATGCTTGCTGGTAGCGAACTTTATTCCCTCGAGATGTCCAAAACTGAAGCTTTAATGCAGGCTTTTCGTAAAGCTATTGGCGTGAGAATTAAAGAAGAGGCTGAAGTTATTGAAGGAGAAGTCGTGGAAATACAAATTGATCGGCCTGCAGTGGCTGGAGCTGCTTCCAAGACGGGGAAATTGACGTTGAAGACAACTGATATGGAGACGGTTTATGACTTGGGGGGGAAGATGATTGAGGGTTTAGGGAAGGAGAAAGTTCAGAGTGGGGATGTTATTGCTATTGATAAGGCTTCTGGAAAGATTACGAAATTGGGGAGGTCTTTTTCGAGGTCAAGGGATTATGATGCCATGGGACCCCAGACTAAGTTTGTACAATGTCCTGAAGGGGAGCTGCAGAAGCGCAAGGAGATTGTACATTGCGTTACCCTCCATGAAATTGATGTCATAAATAGCAGGTACTACTAAATTTTCCATTTATCTATGGTTGCTTAATTAATTAATTACAATAAGTCTGGTTCAAAAGCTGTTCTTCACTGTGTGTTTGCTACACCATATAGTTCGTGTTAGACATTGTCCTAACTTCATCCTTTTGGAATTAGTGTTTTAGAGCTGCAAGTAGATAGCTTGAGTCATACAGCAGATAAAATTTATGATTTTTTTACTGCTTTGGTTTTCTTTCTTTCTATTTTTCCAAGTGTATCTGCTTAGGCTTGCCCGAGGTCAAACAAATATAACCTTTTCATCTGACTTTAGTCTTATTGCGAAATGATACTTGCTTCAGATCCGAGGACACCATGTAACAAGACCAAGGATGTTTGTGAAGCCTTTGAAGTGGGCAACCAGATATTTTTCTTCTTATTGTACAGTTATACAATGCTCTACCTACCAAGGGTAGAGGTAAAGTCTGCGTACACTCTACCCTCCCAGACCTTATGTTGTGGGATTTCACGGGATATGTTGTTGTTGTAGTAGTATTGTATAGTTGTACAATTAAAATTAGCAATCTTAAAATTATTCAGATTATGTTATGAAATTTAAATCTTGTCTCTCTGGGTTAATTACCCGATTGCTTTTAATATAGGTATTGAAAAAAATACATTTTACACGCGAAAACATGACTTTTCAATTTTCAATGCCGCTCCAGTTAAAGGTTTATAAGCCCAAATTCTCCGTGGGCGGGGGAGGCATGATATTGGATAGGGGAACTTGCTTAATCTAGTTCCCACGTGTAATCAAATGAAAAATATGAAAACTTTAGTTTTCCGTTCGTTTCATCTACCATTATCATCAACTTCTCAAGAAAATATCGCTGATTAACTTAACCGACGGTGCAATTTGATGCTCTAAAACGGTTGCAGGGCAGGTACCTACCCAGCCAAATGATGTATTTTCTAAGCACCGGCGGAATATTTTTTGTTTTTGTTTTCCCTTTTAATAAAGTTAATACCTTGATGTTGTACCCAAGAGAGTGACTTAGTGGTCAATGACGTGAGTTGAGCACCATGAGGTCTCAAGTTCAATTTCCACCAGAGACAACATTAATTAATTTTTTCTCATATGTTCTAGTCTTGGTGAACAGAGTTATCGGGTACCTGTTGGTGGGAGGTGACAGGTATCCCATGAAATTAGTCGAGGTGCGAGCAAGTTAGCCTGGACACCGTGGTTATCAGAAAAAGAAGAAAATTTAATACAATGATGTTATGAATCCTTGAATTTAGTACATTTGATTGTGTAGATGATCAATACTTTGAATTTTCGTCAATTTGCTACTTTCAATAAACATCTGTCTGTCTATGTAGCCGGAATGCATATGGCGCTACATGTCTTTGAAAAGTATAGTATTAAACTGACATGTTACTTATTTGATATGATTTCTCATCATTACAATTTGAGTTGGCTTTACAAGAAGTGCAAATCATTTAGGTGCATTGTTGATTGCATGAATTTGTTTAGGATTTTACTTGGGATGAACTTGTATATATATATCTGTAATTCTTCTGTAGCTTATACCTTAATAGTGGAACATGCACACCTTTGCTTTGATATACTCTTTTAACATTGTTTTTCCCATATTATAACTGGATAGTGAATCAGTACCAATAGCTGTTCTCTTCTTTTGCTTCTTCTATTCCATGGGCTTACTTTACTGTTTGAACTGAAAAACACTGATAATATCAATTATTGTACTCCTAATGTTTTTTACACTACATATTTAACTGGATTATTGGTCTCTGTTTTCAAACTTACTTTAATTTAGTTGTAATACGATAATTGAAAGGTAAGTATTAACCTTCCTAAAGTGAGCAATGAGGTGCCATGTGGTGGACCCCAAATAGCAAAACATGTTTCCTCAAAAGCTTAATGTACAAAACATTATCACATTCTTTAGTTTAACTGATTCTTTATATGTAAGCAGTCAGAATAATTATTAACATAAGGAAAGTTGTGTGTGAACATGTGGAGGTATATGTGACTTCTTTGCTTAATTGTTTGTTTTGTTAAGTCCACATTCACAATGCGCCAATGACTATTGCAGGAAAAGCTTCATCTTTGATATTCAAAGTTAAAACCTTAAGGATTCTCAAGTCTTCAGTTTTTAACATAAACAAATCAAAACCAAGAAACAGTGAGTGCCCACCTCTAGGAAACTTCATTAAAGTTAACAGCTGTTTAGAAGCTAACTTCAGCAAAATTACTGACCAACTCTTTATATACTTAGCAGTAGTTGTCGAACTTGTTCATTTTTCAGTGACAACTTTCTACATATTTTCCTTCATTCCCAAGTCTTGTATGGCAAACGTGAACAATGGAAGCTTATGCTGCTGTAACATATCTGGTAGGAACAATACACCTTATTTCACTATCCAGATTAGACCTTCATGACAAAGAACATTTGGAATCACTCTACAAGGAACTTAGCTCTCTGCTAGAGTTTGTTGACACTAAATCTAATGATGAACTAATGAAGGATTTGCAAAAAAAGGTCAATGATCTAGCACAAGAAGTAGCAGACCAAGTTGAATCACACATTCAAAGAGACGCCCATATGAAGCCTCTTAAGATTTTGCAACGACTCCAAAAGAGGCTTATTAAGATCTTCCAGCGTGCTCTATAGAAATTGACCGAGGACTACAGTTTAAGAATGAGAGTACTCTTTTTGTTTTTTGATCAAGTAAAAGAAGCTATAGAAGCTATAAAAGAAGCTATTTTTGATCAATGAGAGTACTCTTCTTAAGATCTTGCAACAAGCTATAGAAGACTTTGATTCTGTTAAAGAAGAGCTCATCAAGCTCAAGGAGAAAAATAATATGCAAGCTCGAAATCCTTCACCTGGTGGTTCTAGTTCACCATGATCACACGTTTCAGCCCTCGAGAACGATATCGTGGGGTACATATCGTTCAAGTAGAAAACCAAAACAATAATCTGGTTTAAATATTTAAGCTGGTCAAGTTCAGTCTTGGCGACTATTTGATCTTAACCTCTTCTCAGGTCTTCATAATGCCTAAGTCAAGTATTTTTATGCTTAGCAGTGGTTTCAAGTTGCAACTCAGTTTCTTATGTAGGGTGTTAGCTTTGATGTTGATCATTTTTCTGTAAGATTATGGGCTTCAATCCAAGTAGGCACCATGTCGAGCCCTAGTTTGAGTGAGACCAAGGATCTTTCTGAAGCCTTTGGAATGGGCAGAGAGCTATTTTTCTTCTATTGCATGGTTATACGGATGATTGAT
This sequence comes from Anisodus acutangulus, assembly GCA_029783415.1. Taxonomy (NCBI): domain Eukaryota; kingdom Viridiplantae; phylum Streptophyta; class Magnoliopsida; order Solanales; family Solanaceae; genus Anisodus; species Anisodus acutangulus. Next base: position 12,471,551 of record CM056501.1, read on the forward strand.
TATAGAAAAAATAGCAGTCCTTTTCAAATTATTCAAATGCTGTTACAAAATTCAAAATCTTGACTCTTTGGGTAGATAATCAGATTGCTTTTAGTGGAGGGATATAATGCAAAAATACATTCTACTCACGAGAAGGTAATTTTTCAATTTGCAATGCAGTTCCGTGACTTGTTTACGGTTTTATCTGCCCAAATTTACCGTGTAGTGAGCTTTTTTCTGTAAGATTATGGGCTTCCATAGCATTTTCCTAGAGGAACATTGTTAAAATTGAGTCTTTATGGATTGTACCTTGTGCCTGAATCAATGAAAAGGATTTCCTGTTCCATTTTAGCTGCTGTAGTTTGCCTTTAAGCTAATATTAGCCTTACCACTTCCATGAAGGAACCGGTGACGATTGATGTTCTAGCAAGGCTTACATTTTGCCCTTTTTTTGGTGTGTTTTATTTCTTTTGGGGTATTGGGTGTGGGAGTCAAGGTGTGACGAGAGATCTTGTGGTTGCTTTACTGTTACCTTCTTATTTGTCTATTTCCGGAGATAGATAAATAGTGTTCTGTCAAATAGTTTGTAATTTGCATTTAGTAGCTCACTTTTTAGCAAAAATAGTGTTCTTTCATACCTTTCGGACACCAGTTATCGTCTTTCCCATAATTTATATCAATAACATCCTTCGACAATCATTTAGCCTATAACCACTTGAACAACAAGCTTTTGTTATGAAGACTGAAACTTTGAACTCCCAATCCCCCAGCTTTCTTATCCATCGTAACAGTTTCCACTTAACCATATGGAACTTTGTCCTTTTTGCATTAACCCTCCCATAGGAAATTGTTGTAAGGAATTGATTCTCTTTCCAACTCATCCACCTAGGAATATGAGTAGGTCCCATTCATCTCCTTTACGTATAAGTTACCTTTTACTGAGTTAGCTACTTATATTATCATAGAATACTCTGCTAGTTATGCACAGGGCTACAATGAGTATCATTTGATAGCTTTTCTTGGTGATCATTTGACAGGATTGGCTTAGAAAACAACATTCACGTTTGTAGTAAAATTTTGCCAAAAGACTGAATGTGGTGTTGTTTTGACTAGGAACTGAGATGACTCTTTCTTTCTTGCTAATCCCTTCACTCTTGGTGCACTGTGTTTTAACCTCTCTTTTCTGCATTATGTTTGGGGATTTTGCCTTGTAGTAGGGTTTTTGGCCTCATAGGCAGTGGACTATAACATTTGAAGAACAGACTGATCTTTTTGTGTGCTAAAATTGCAGAGAGACTACTTTTAACAAATACTTATGTTTGTCATTAGACTTAGATTCATGTCTTCCCCTTTCCTGTGCCTTCTCTCCGTTTCAATTCAAATTAGTGATGCTACTTGCCATTCTCAGTTGTATGTCTTTCCTATTGAATGTATTTGCAAAACTCATGAGTTTCACGCTTGAGTTTTAGAGTTTCTTCTGGAAACATCTGACATTTTAAGAAGAATTTCCTTGTTTCCTATTTCACCAAATTAAATATGTTAATGAGCTCATCTTAATTTCAGAACACAGGGATTTCTAGCACTGTTTACAGGTGATACTGGTGAGATTCGTGCTGAAGTGAGAGAACAAATAGATACCAAGGTTGCAGAGTGGAGGGAGGAAGGAAAAGCAGAGATTGTGCCTGGTGTCCTCTTCATTGACGAAGTACATATGCTTGACATTGAGTGTTTTTCTTTCCTAAACCGAGCTCTGGAGAATGACATGGCACCTATATTGGTTGTTGCTACCAACAGAGGCATTACTACAATCCGGGGAACAAACTACAGATCCCCACATGGGATTCCCATTGACTTTCTTGATCGCCTGCTCATCATCTCTACACAACCTTACAAGGAGGAAGAAATTCGCAAAATCCTGGACATCAGATGCCAAGAGGAGGATGTAGAAATGTCTGAGGATGCAAAAGTTTTGTTGACCAAGATCGGGGTGAATACTTCTTTGAGATATGCTATCCATCTTATCACTTCTGCAGCATTGGCTTGCCAAAAGAGGAAAGGGAAGATTGTGGATGTGGAAGATATTACTCGAGTCTATAATCTGTTTTATGATGTGAAGAGATCCACACAGTACTTGATGGAGTATCAAAGCCAGTACATGTTTAACGAAGTCCCAACAGGAGAGGCTGAAGAAGATGAAACTACTGCAATTGTGTCCTGAAAGCTTCTCGACTTGGGATTCAGGATATTCATAGTTGGCGTCATTTTTTGTACAAAACCTGTACTGGCTTGCAGGATTAACAATTATGTCTTTCTTGTTTATTTCAAGAACCTAGTCTAAGTAGGAGTTTGGACATGAAATTTTGTGATATTTGGAAAGTCTTTTTTTGTATTGTTCATCATTTTCATTTATTCGTTACATTAGTCAAAAGCTTCCAATTCAGACGAACAAAGAGTCGACAGTATCTAAGAGATTGGCCTGGTCTATTTACATTTTGAAAAGAAATCTTGTGCTGCCCTTTCATTCTCATCATTTCGTGGCACGTGCTCAGTCTTTGTATTTGTGTGGACATCTGCCTTTCCACTTCTTCCATTTTCCACAATCCTCAAATTCTCTGCATTTTCTTGCATTGCTCTGTATAGTGCTTACTTTGCTGCTAAAGTTTGGGGTTTCTCACTTTTCTCAGACGTCTGCAGATATGAGAGATATTTTTGTAAGGATATAGCTTTGTTCAATTCATTCGTCCAAGGCTCCATCGTCGCTTTACTATTGGGTACTGAGTCCTAAAGAAGGTACCCGATAAATTTCTGTGCAGGTTTTCTCGCTTGCATGTTAAGATGTCACTAAGTAAATACTCAGCTAGTAATGGTATCATATATTTCATTCATCTCTTTACTTTGCGTTGATCTAATTACTTAATTTGCTAAATCTTGGATTTGGCTTGCATATCGGTTATGGTTAGGGGAAGTAGGCGCCATTACGACTATCGATTTTGGATCGTGACATTGTTACTTCTTCCGGATAAAAAAGAGTGTCCACTTAGCCTTTATTTTTTGATTAAAAAAGACTGTCCACTTACCAAATCAAGAAAGAATTACAGCAACAATAATATATCCAGTGTGATCCCACAAAGTGGGGTCTGGGGAGGGTAGGATGTACGCAGACCTTACCTCGTCCTTTATGGGGTAGAGAGGTTATTTTCGATAGCTCAAAAGAAAGCAGTAGATGTAGGATTGCAAGAAAGAATTAACTTTACTTTTTCATATTTGTCATTATTAAGTGTTAGATGATCAAATTTTAATACCTATTTAATTAGGGCTATAACACCCCGTACTTCTCAGCATATGTAAGACTAAGTTGAAGTCGACAAGGTTACTTGAACGTGGAAGAATAAGGGTATAGTCGATGTCTCAAGGTCCAACTAGTCTTGTTAAGCCTAGTTGAAGTAAATGAGATTCGTAAACGAATAAGACGTCGGATAAAAGTAGACGACCTACTAAGTTTCATCTATGTGTGTTCACCTACTTGCTTACACGTCCTACTTGATTGAGCTACTTGTTTCCACGTCCTACTTGCTTCACGTCCTACTTATTAAACGAGGATGACACCCGTGTTTAGAGCTAATTAGTAACCTTCTAGCTTAATTAAGTGACTAGTAGGTGTATCACCTACTTGAAAAAAAGAGAGGACCAAATTTTTGTTAAACAAGCAAGTAGGTGCATCACCTACTTAGGATGAGTGGATCTAATTAAAGTAAAGAAAATGATAGATATGAGTTGTCTTGGAGCAGCCCAAGACCAGATACCCAAGCCCATTTAAGGGCTAAATATATATACATGATCCCATGTAGATATATCACATTTTTCTCTTAGAAAACATTCCCAAGTCTCTCTCTTCTCTCTCTACGTAATCAGCAGCCCTTCTCTTCTCCTCTCTTCCCTCTATCTACGTTACCCGCACCAAGAGAGGCTGCCATGAATGTGCACCACTCTCCTCCTCCATAGCTCAAGAGAAATCAAGGTAAATACTCCTAGGGTTCTCAAATGAAACCCTTACCAGTAACTAGCCATGAAAGAACCTCTCCTCAAGTGTTTAAGGTAAGTAATTTCAAGTTAAGTTGGGATTTCTCTTTCCCGCTGTCACACGAGGTTGTATTAATATTTTTCTACCTTAGTTTCTTGAAGGAAGCCTTAAAAGATGAAATTTAAGGGCTGAAAAACATGGACAAGCAAGGTAAGATGCTGCCCCATTTTTAGTATAAGCTTATTTGGGTGTTTTATATATGTTTGCTTGTTGAAACTCGCAGGACGGTGATCAAAAGTCGCGAGTTCAAGTTATAGTAGTTATTTTGGTGTTCAAGGGACTGTTTTAAGTTATTTTGAGGCTATTCTTTATGGGAGGGGTTTGGTTGCTCGTAATGAGCTTGTATGTTGTTAAAAGGAGGTCGGGTGTGTAGTACACCATCGAATTATAGACTCGGGAGCTTGTCGCTCCTTGATTGTTTAGTATTATTGTTGGTATAGTTGTAGCATGTTATTTAGGGGTTGGTTTGTATGTTGAGGTTCTGAACATGTAGATTGATGGTATTTTTGTGTTGTTGATGTTGTTACGAACTTGAGGAAGTAAAGGGGGCAGGAAAGATGCTATCCGATTAATTACAGAACAAGCTTGCTGCTCGATGAATTGTTGGGTACTATATGGTGTTGTGAGGCTGCTCTAATAATGATTGAGGTGCTGGAAATACAAGAGTGTTGTTTATGGGCTAGTTGATGTTTTAGAAGCACTTGGTTATTACTAGTTAGTATGTTTATGTTGATTTGATGTAGTTGAATTACTAATCGTGTTTTGTTGTAAGTGGGGTTGTTCTTGTCGTATGAAAGGGGCTGGAGATATTGAAATAATTGTGTCCATTTATTATTGATGATGATATGAGGAATAGAGGGGACTTAGGCAAAACAAGACGCCATAGAATCTCGTATGGAGTGAGTTGTCACTGTCGGCTAGTTGTTATGTTTCCCTTTGTTGATAGTAGTGTTGTTTCTTGTTGTAGTTTGACTTGTGAAAGAGGTTGATCTTGCCATCTCGGTTGGACGATCGACTTAAAGGTACGTGAGGCTATTCCTTGACTCGCCATTATGGCACGACATGTATTAATTGCTTCCTGTGTGAACTATGAAGTTTAGAGCTCACAAGTGTAGTAATTTTGTGTTTTGAGCCTTAAGAGTTTCCTAAGAGATATCGCGTGACCAAAATCAGTTGTTACTAAAGTGTATTATTCTCCGAGGTCAAGCTATTGGTTTTCATAAAAGGAATAGGGCTTTCCATTAGGTGGAATTATATTAGTAGCCTACAGAGTACGGTTCCAAAACAGAATTCTAGAGTTGCTCTATTTGGGTATTTGATAGTTTCATGTACTGTGTCGCCTTGGTAATACGAGTTTCACATGTCTATTAGCAGTCATGTATTCCATATATATGAGTCACAATGGCTCCCTCATAAGATATCCGGTAGCATAATAACGATCAATAAGAGTTGCCCTAGGTGTTTAATAGCTTCCTAGATGTCCTATTTGGTATTATCCCGATGAGTTGTGTTTCATAAAGATATTAGTAGCTCCATGTTCCTGCCAAGAGAGTAGTGTGAGTCATAAAGATACCCTCAAAAGAATTTGCGTAGCGTGACGACCATTAGTTGGTGACGAAATAAAAAGCTTCGCATGTTAGATAATGGTTGTGTATCCTAGTGGCCAGTAGTATAAGTGAAGAGGACTTACTTGGCAATAGTTACTAATCAATGAGAGATGAGAATCCTACAGGTCGGAGAGTTATTATGGTGATAATAAAGTTACCCTTTAAGCGGGATGATGTTGATAGACTACAAAGTATGATCAATGAGATTATAGAACGTTGTCTAATGTGGAGGATGCTTAGGATGAATTGTATTACGACTTCCAAATGTTAGTTAAGGAGTTATAGATTTATAGCTAAAGTATGATACTTGATGGTTTCGGGCTATAGGTATGGGACTATAGAACGTTATTTAAGATGAACGATATCCTATGACCAATGTCTACGTGACCATTACGGGTATAGAACATAAAGTAAGGCGAATTTGGAAGATGGTATTTGTGTTGTCTCTATTGGTTGTAAAGTGTTCTTGTGAGACGAGTCATGTGGATCTAGATATGTATGAATCCTCATGAGAAAATAGAGACCTTAAAAGGGCTAGAGCATAACTTGAAGTACCAGACGAGAATCTGAGAAGTGCAAGTGTGTACGCTCTTGTGGTGTCCCTCGACAAGAAGTCGAGTCATCTATTCTCTCCTCTTAATAACCTCCATGGGATAAAGAATGCAAGTCTTTTCCTCGTATACAATTGTTTCCTCTATGTGGTGTCATATGTATTGTATTAAGTCCTCCCTTGACTATGCAATGACTCTAGATTATTATAAATGTCAGTTTCCGTCACATGAGTAACTCATAAGTCATTTAAGTACTATTTGAACTAGTCCGCATTTGAATGACCTTATTAGAATCGTATGTAATGGCTATCCCTCTTTCCTTCTTAGCATGAATCCAAACATGTAATAGTTTCCAAAAGAAGTACTTGATGAGGCATTCTATTCTTACTATTGTTTGTTCCTTGTTGGGAGTACATTCGTGTTATAAAGCTATCTCTTGTCATGTGATGATCCATTGGTTGAAAATCTTAACTGGTTGTATATCTTGCTTCCTTCTAAATGAAAAAAGTAAAGTACTATTTGATTGAGTCATCCAAAAGTTGAACGGAAGTAAAAGAACGAGTCTTGTGATCATGTGAGCCAAGAGTGCTATATATGTGTATATGTATATGAGTTATGAACACCACCGAATTATAATCAGTGTGCGATGGACCTTATGTGGCATATACACATTGATTGATGAATACCACCGAGATATAATCGATTGAGCGATGGACATACATTCATGCAGTACACCACCGGTTATAATCAGTTGGGCGATAGACATACATTCATGCATTACACCACCGAGCTATAATCGATTGGGCGATGGACATAAATTCATACATTAACACCACCAAGCTATAATCGGTGGGTGAGGAACACATGTACATAATACACCATCAGACCATAATCGGTGGGCGATGGGTTACATATATGTATATGAGGCCTACTATGGCTACCATTCTTGTACACATTAGATCTTGTTATGGCTCGACAAATTATTTGTTATGTTATGCGTTCATTTGATTAATGTGTTATAAAGAAAGGTGAAGAATAAGATCTAACACACCATGATCCCAAGTGCAGAGTGAACGATCCCAGAATGTTGCCCCACACAACGACCTAAAGATATCATCAGAAAGATCCTAAGGAAAGTTCAGAAAGACAGAACTACAGTAAGGTTCAATAAGTTTTCCTATATATGTTTCAGAGCTTTCAGTTATATCTACTAATTACATTTCAGTTGTCTCTTCTATGAGCTTCAACTTATTGTATATGTTTCATGTCTGCCTTATGTACTCGGTACAATTTTTCTGTACTAATGTCTCTTGATCGGAGGTGCTGCAGTTGTTATGTTTCACATTGCAGGTCCATTTATACAAATTGGCAAACTTGTTCGCTAGATAGTGCAGATGATCAATGAAAGTGTTGTACGCTCCACTTCTACCTGGGACGACTCGGGTCTATTAATTGCATTGATGTTAGAAATAATGGGTAGCTCGGGGCCCTGTCTTACCACTTGTGTCAGTGTTCAGTATAAGTATTCGTAGAGGCTTCATAGTCAGTACATGTGTGTTCATTTGTAACCAGTTGTATGTCATGGGCATTTGGCCACATCTATGTAAAAAAAACTTATACAGATTTCACTTGTGTTACAAATTATGTCATGTAGATTATTACAAGTTCATAGTAGATGCATGTAGAATGTAGTCGGTCCCATTCAGGTTTGGGGCATGACAGTGGTATTTTAGTAAAATTATCTAATTTTTTTCTAGAAGTTAGTATTTTCTTAAGGGGTGTGCAAATGGCTAAGTAGACACTCTTTTTTATCCGGAGGGAGTATATATCTAAAATTGTTGTATTTTTTTGGCAAGAAGAAGAGATGTTTAGTGTTGAAACACCATTAATGAAGGTTGTGGAGAATAATGCTGACTAGGTGTTTGATGAAATGCCTAAGTGACTAAAAGCATGAGTTTTCTTGAAGCATTGACCCAAATGATTTACTATGTTGTAGATTGATTTTGTGAGGGTTATTGAATATCGTAGTAGCGTTAAAGGACAAAATTGAGGTATGTCTATTTTGGACATACTTTTGGATTTTGAAGACGAGTTTTAAATCAATGCATGTGTAGGGTTAAGCCCGTATCGATCCTTCACGTGCATTACTACATATTATGTTATATGTACGTAGTTGTTATTTTCCCCTATAATGAGATGGTTGAACTTGATTCTTAAATTGATAATCTTTATACATGTTTTGCCCCTATAATGGGATGGTTGAACTTGATTCATAAAGTGAAATCTTTAAATGTGTTTGCCCCTATAACGGGATGTGTGAACTTGATTACTAAAGTATTGATATTTAAATGTGTTTTGTCCTATGAACGGGTTATTAATTTGAATTTGATTAATAATTTGAACATAGTTTCTAAATCAATTAATGACTTGATATACTTCTTTTAACAGGATGATTAACATAATTTTTCATGAACAATTCGGCTATCTTAATGAGCACTAATGCAAATGAAAACATGTTCATTACAAGTTCACGAAAAGAATAGATTTTTGGAGAGGGCAAAAGAGCATGAAACAAGCATAACATGTATGATAACCAAGAAAGTTTCATCTTGATTCCTTGGATACATTTTTCAGTACAGGTAGTATTAAAAAATAAGTATCGGCCTTGAAATGACAAAATTGACAGGAAAATATTACTGAATTAGATAACTCAAAACCAATCTTAAAGAGATGATTAACATATTACTCCACGTCAAAAGTGAGAAGTCGATTCGCTATTACTGAAATGGAGATTAAATTTTATTTCCATAAGAATTTGCCAATTTTAATAGAGGAAAAGATGATCAAATATTCAGACTCACGTAAATATCATTTGCGATTATAAACTAAAATCATGGCATAGCCGAATCAGTAGTACCGAGAAAATCGAAAAAGAAGACCAAAGCTAAAAAGATAATTGAAACTGATGCAGTACGAATTGATATTATTACAAAGAAAAAAGAAAGAGTAAAAAAAAGAACTCACCGGATAAATCCACAATAAAACTTAACAGCCCCAGAAAACAGCAGAAGAGACTCGCCAACAAATGAAGAAGAAATTGCGACTTGAAAGAACAAATGAGGATGAAGAACACTGAAGGAGCCAAATTTGTACAGAAAGGGCGGAGATGAGAATGAGAGTTGAAGCAGGGAGAACAAATCGATATCCGAAATAATGTTTTGCAACTACGTGTTAGAAAGGGGCATCACGTGTTGTATGTGGAGAGCTTTATATAGAGATGAGCATTAGGTAAATGCAGAGCTTTTTCTTCAAAACACGTTAACGGGAAGCTCTTCAAGGATTTCCACTTATTAAAAGTAGTAGTTTATTGCGATTCAACTATTATGTCATAAATTCTGTTGTTGTGTTTGGTCTAGCTATTCGGGAGGAAGAGTAGTCGTTACAAATCCTAACACGGTTTTCCTAGCGATTTGGGAGGATGAGTGGCTATCGATGGTTGGTAGCCTCGATGTTGTTTTTGCCTCGATATTCCAAAGGAAGGGTAGCCATTATGGATTGGTAGCCCCAATGTGGTGCTTCAAAGCGGTTTAGGAAGCATATCGTGGTTATCCTTTCGTTACTATTGATTTGGGCTTGTATTGGCATGTTTTGGGTTGTATTAACATGAAATGTTGCCCATGAGCTGACATGTTGATAAGCTTGACTTCAACGGAAAAGAACTTAAATGTGATACGATTTAATGAACCGAATTTGACTATTTCTTCATTTTTATTAACACTGGCTTTTCATGATATATACATTCACTAAATTGGACTGTCTCATAACACTGTTTTCAATTATACACATGAATTATATTATTTTGTTCTATTAATTATTTCCCTTAAACAATAACTGAGTACCCAGTACTCAGGCATATTACTGTTGTTTTGATGGTATGTTAGATAGCGAAGAAGAGCAGGTACATATGCAGCGCACAGACTAGAAGTACTTGTTGTTTTCGAGTTGTTAGTGAAAGTATATCTAGAGACAATCTGTATTAGGACAAATGTACTTTATACACATTCGTATTATTATTAATGGAGATTAATATTTTGGCATTTGTAATTATTGAATTATTAATTGATAGTTTGTAATAATCTATAATATGCATCCCTGGAGATTACGCTGTTATTAATAGTGTGAGATATTAATATTATAACGTAACTCTTAAATAGCCTCGACTAATGATCACCGAGAATGAGATATCGATGTTATGTGATAAGTCGACATGTGGTCTGCATCACATCCTTAGAGGATGTAGTATGTCTCACCTGCTACTAGTAATGGCTACTCGTGATGGACACATGGATACTTTGGAGGTATTAGTATACCCTGCTGATAAAATGTTTGTTATACTTGTCTAAAATATGATCAGCGTGTGGGAGATAGAAGTCCTTAGACTTGAGGTCAATACGCGCCTTGTCTGCAAAGTAATGTACTTTGATTCCGTTCTAACCTCAAATGCCTTATAGGTTGAGATACGACTTGTATTGGGTACACTACGATGTGGATTAAAGGTGGTAGTTGAGCCAAAATTAGGATTCATTCCTCGAATGTATATTCGAGAGAACACTCGGATTCTCAATGATATTAAGTTGACTAAGTCATTGGTCAACGCAATAGACATATTTAGAATATGGTCTAGTTGTCAACTAATATAGATGAGATACAATGATTAAGCCATTTGGATAGACACTTGACAAATCCTAAGCTTGATCGGGTGTGTCGTGAATGAAAGGATTTTATCTTACTACATAAAGGTTAAGTTTACTGGATTCGCGTAAACGTACTTCACATATTGAGTTCGTCTTGCGGCGCGTAGACCTTAATTTGATTAATGTCGATATGAGAAGACATGTAGGGTCACACTATGTCAATTGTCCGTTTCGATCTAAGGATGTATTGAGAGAGTAATTAAATGTTCGATTTAAAATCGAGACATTTAAATGAATAATGATTATTTTAATTAAGTCAAAATTGGATTTTGAATTTAATTAAGAATGCGCGGAAAATAAATCGAGACAGTGCAGAAACTCATCGAGTGCCGCGGCGCCCATACCCTAGGGCCGTGGCGCCTCTGCCTCGATTTTTGGGCCAGACCCAAGGTCAAACCCTAATCCAGTTTTGACCTAATTTTCAACTATAAATAGAGGCATTCCCTTCATTATTTAAACACCGAATTTTCACATTATCATTCTAAGCCTTAGAGACTTAGAATTAAACTCTCTCGAACCTCTGTCGGATTTTCTAGCTTTCCGAAGGAGAAATACATTGAAGCTTGGAGCTTGCAATCGGAAGGGCAACCGCGTGTGCACCTTATAGTAGATAAAGACTCCAGATATTCTAACATGTAAGTTTATACTTTATGTTATAGGTTTGATTATTGTATAACCGTACCAGAAAACTTGTTGAGGTAAGTAAGAAATAATTTTAAACTTCCGTTGTGCCTTACTTATGTGTTTTGAACCCAACAAAAATCCTACAGTGGTATCAGATCCCAGGCTGGTTCAATGGTTATATAACAATTGAATAAAGTAATAATATGGGTTAAACATAAAATTGGATTAAAACGAGGTTTCTTAAAATCCTTCATGTCTTGAACGAATGTTGACCTTTTGATATCACCCAAATTTATCTCCTACGCTAACTCGAGGAAGTCATTCCGCTCTAACTCAAACTAAGCCAAAAGTGCGTTGTCCGGCTCATTGCACGGTGCACGGCTAAGAACGGGTAAGAACGGATGATGGTCAATATGGGCGTTATTGATAATGGTGGGTGATGATAAAGGACATGTGAATTGATCCTTAAATTGGATTTAGGGGTTGAACAATTTTGAAAATCAACACAGAAACGTTTGTCAGGACACTGGCCTCGTGGCCCTATGGTAGGGCACCGCGACGCTAATGCTTCATTTCAAAAACTTGGACTCACTAGACAACAAGCGCCGCGATGCTAATGCAAATGCAAATGCAGAAGCATAAATATTTCTGCTCTTGCAGCGCCGCGGGTCCATGGTGGAGCACTGCGACGCTAATGCAAGCCTCAGTGGCACCGCAACCCTAATGATTAGCGTCACGGCCCCATCTATCCAGAAATAATAATTTTTTTTCCAGAGTTCAGAATGTTTAACGCAAGATTATTATTATACGGTATATATTTGATAAGTATATTGTTTATGTGCTAAATGTCAAATTGTTTGTCATTTAAATTATTAGACTAGCGTCCGCTATAACTGTCTGGGCAGAAGGCGCCCAGTATTTGATTAAACCATCTTATATTATGCATATTGGGTTGACGGTTCCCAACTATATGTGTCATTAGTTTGCATGATGTCATATTGGATATGGCGTAAAAGAGTTGATCTTGGTTAAAACCCTGAATTAAAAATGTTTCCCAAAATTTTAAATACAAGTCTAAATTAAAACGCGTCGTCCATTATAATTGTTAGAGTGCAAAATCCTTTTCGGCGATACGAGTATTTATGCCAAAGCATTTGCTCTAAGTCTACGAGGACCTAGACTCTTTCATAGATGTGTTTTAATGTAAAGGTAAACGATAAACTTTTGTGGGTATTTACACCAAAGTGTTTGCTCACAAAGGCCAAATTTGCTTAGATATATAAACGCAATCGTGTAATGGGGTTGACTTGCTTAGACAAATTTTGGTACCAAAGTGTCGGACTAATCTAAGGACGCAAGATTAAATGTAATATTTGATCAACCAAGAGTTGCAAATAAGTTTTACAATTGGTTTAGAACCTACCAAGACGTGTTATTGAAGTTATTAGCCAAAGCAAACGCGGAGATAACATAGGCTTGGATCTTGACCCATTATGACCTCAATTAATATAGGTCCGTATTCTACCATGGGGTCGTGGAAGTATGTTAAAATAGTGGGAACTAATTAAACAAAAGGCCTTGTTGATTAGCCTAAATGAATGTGTATAATAGGAAACATATTTTGAGTTTGATTTCCAGTCTATCTAGTTCTTCAGATCATTAAAGATGGCGAGCTTATCGTTGAAAATGTTGATTGAGATGAATAAACTTACGGGACCGAACTACCTTGACTGGCTAAGGAATTTGCGAATTGTACTGAGATAAGAGAAAATAGAATACGTGTTGGACACGGTGTTCCCAACAGTCCCTGTGACAGACTCTGCTGAATACGCCTCTTTTGATAAGGATGCTTACCAGAAACATCTAGATGATGCCACTTCAGCACAATGTGTGATGTTGTATTCCATGTCTATGGAACTTCAGAGACAACATGAGAACATGGGGCCCAATGAGATGCTCGAACACTTGAAGAGTCTCTATGACACAATCCCAGACTATGGAATATGAGTTGCTAATAGAACTCTTTAAGTGTAAGCTCAATGAAGGGGCCCAGGTCTCACAATATGTGTTGAAGATGATAGGTCTGATAGAGAGGCTTGCTTCAATTGGAACGAAGCTTGAAAAGAGTGTCGCTACCACCCTCATCATGAACTCTCTCCCTCGTTCCTTTGAGAACTTCATAGTGAATTTCAATATGAATGGAACGAAGGCGACTCTGCCAGAGCTGTACAACATGCTCAAGACCTTTGAGTACTCCACTTCCAAAGGAAAAGCTGTGCTCATGGTGAGCTCTTCTAGCCGACCCAAGCCAAAAGGCAGAAGAAGAAGGGCAAAGCAGTCGCTGCGCCCTCAGCTATGAAACCCAAGGGAGATGTGAAGAAGAAGGTGAATGCGGCTAAGGATGAATGCCTCAACTGCCATAGGAAGGGGCATTGGAAGAAGGACTGCACGGCACCAGGAGGAGGAAAAACACTAGGTGCTCCTGCCTTTGGTAGACAAGGTATGTACGTTATTGAAATAAATATGTCTATAAATAACTCTCATTCCTGGGTATTGGATACCTCTTGTGGTTCACACATTTGTACAAATGTGCAGGGGCTAACTGATAGCAGGAAGGTTGGACCAAGGGAGGTAGACCTACGCGTTGGAAACGGAGCACGAGTGGATGCTGAGCGCGTAGGGACTTATAGATTAAATTTACCTTCCGGCTATTGTTTAGTGTTGAATGATTGCTTTTATGTACCCTCGTTAACGAGGAATATCATTTATATCCCAGTTTTGGACATGAAGGGTTTTTCCTCGTATATTTATAATGACAGTCAAGTACTGTCTTTTGATAATATTATATATGGAACTGATCTTCTTGTGGGTGGATTATATACACTAAATTGTAGTAGAGAGATATTCAATGTACAGAATAAACGAGCTAAGATAAGTAATAGAAACTCTACCTACCTATGACACTGCAGACTTGGTCATATCAACGAATCAAGGATAGCAAGATTGAGGAAGTTAGACTACCTCGAACCATTTGACTTGGAGTCTTATAGTAACTGCGAATCTTGTTTGAGAGGAAAGATGACCAATAAACCACTTTCTGGGAAAGGTGTGCGAGCCAAGGAGGTGCTTGAGTTGGTCCATACTGATGTATGTGGGCCATTCTCGACTCAAGCTAAGGGAGGCTTCCCATACTTCATCACTTTTACTGACGACTTCACAAGATACGGATATGTGTATCTTATGAGACACAAATCCGAGGCTTTTGAGAAGTTCAAGGAGTACAAGTCGGAAGTAGAGAAGCAACTTGCAACAAGTATCAAGACCCTTCGATCGGATCGAGGAGGTGAGTACTTGAGCAAGGATTTTCTAGATTACTTAAAGCTACATGGAGTCCAATTAGAATGGACACCTCCTGGAATGCCACAGATGAATGGTGTTGACGAAAGGAGAAACCGAACCTTATTGAATATGGTTCGATCCATGATGAGCTCCTCAGCTCTACCTACATACATTTGGGGACATGCTATACAAACCTTTATATATGTTCTGAACAAGGTTCCTTCCAAGTCAGTAGAAAAGACACCCTATGAGATATGGTGTGGCAAGAAGCCAGCTCTTAAACATATGAGACCCTGGGGTGCCCTGCATATGTTAAGAAGATGCTCACTGACAAGTTGGAATCTAAAAGTGAAAATGTTACTTCGTGGGGTATCCAAAGGAAACTAAGGGATACTACTTCTATCTTCCTGGAGAACATAATGCCATTGTTTCCAGGAACACAACTTTCCTTGAAGAAGAATATGTCTACAAGGAACATAGCTGCACAGAGATAAAACTTGAAGAAATTCAAGAACCACAAGATAACACAGAAGTTGAACCCTTGTTGAATGACCTAAACAAGGATTCAGTGTGAGTATCTGGTGAAGATTGGGTACTTAGAGTACGCCCTTCAGCCAGTGGGAGTGTTGTAAGAGATAGTGCAGAAATGCAAGACTCTCATATACAACCAATAGAAGATGATACAATAATTGTACATCATTCCATTAAGGAGATACATGAAAATGACATTCCTGAAAGCTCTCAAAGTGATGGATTGTCCAACACACAAAGACCTTCTCACAATCAGAATGCAACAAGTACTGAAATGCAGAATAATCAACTCTGTAGGACCACTAGGACTCATCGTCCGCCTGAAAGACTTAATCTCCTCATTGAAACACATAATGTGATAGATATTCCTGATGACGATGAACCTACCACCTACAGTGAATCTATGTTAGACATTGATTCGCAGAGATGGTAAGAAGCCATAAAATCTCAGATGGATTCGATGTACATAAATCAATCAACCAAGGTTAGACCCATAGGATGCAAATGGGTCTTCAAGAAGAAGATTGATGCATATGACAAGGTACAGACTTATAAAGCAAGATTGGTGGCTAAAGGTTATGTGCGGAGGACCGTTTGAGTCATTTGCAGGAAACATTTGAAATTCTGATAAAGTGCAATATGAAGCTCAACCTAGAAAAATGCGCTTTTGGGGTAGACTCTGAAAAATTCTTAGGTTTCTTGGTGTTTGAAAGAGAGATCTAGGTAAACCTGTATAAGATTAAATCCATTGAATATATTCCCCACATGCTTGACAATATAAAGGTGGTGCAATGGTTGATCAGACGCATTGCAGCTCTTAGCAGATTCATATCTCGATCTTCACAAAAATGGCATAAATTTTTCTTGCTTCTAATAAAGAAGAATAATTTCGAATGGACTCCCAAATGTTAGCAGGCCCTTAGTGATTTAAAGACTTACTTATCTAGTCCTCCGCTTATGTCAAAGCCAAAGGACAAAGAGCAACTCTTCATGTACCTAACTGTCTAAGAAGTAGCGGTAAGTGCAGTATTGGTACGAGAGGAAAGAGGAATGTAATTCCAATCTATTATGTAGAATCATGTTAGAGGTTGAAACTCGGTACCCACTTCTTGAAAGATTAGCGAAAGCTCTGGCCATATTTTCAATGCCACCCTATAATTGTAGTGACCACATTTCCATTGCAGAACGTTGCTTTACAAGCCCGAACTCTCATGTCAATTGGCTAAATGTGTGGTAGAGTTGAGTGAATTTGGCATTAAATTTAAGCCTCAGACTGCCATTAAGTCTTAAGTCCTAGCGTATTTGTTGCCGATTTCAGTCTAAGATTAACCCCGCAAGAAGAAAAAGAGGCCGGTTTGGTCTCGGGGACTACCCTCAGGGTTTGGATGCTGCATACGGATGGAGCATTCAATGTTAAGGGGGTCGATTTAGGAATAGTATTGCATATTCCAACCGGAGAAATATTGAGGCATGCAATTCATAGTATTTCTTTAACTAATAATGAAGTCGAGTATGAGGCTCTAATTGTAGGTCTCGAATTAGCTCAGGTACTGGGATCTGAGATAATGGAAGTCAAGTGTGATTCTTTGCTCGTAGTGAATCGGGTCCATGATGTGTTTGAAGCTAAGGATGAACATATGTCAAGGTACCTCGAGAAGGTTCTAAAGCTTCTTTCCAGGTTTTAGGAATGGACTATGGTACCCGTACCCAGGGAGGAAAATATCAAAGCAGATGCACTCACTAATTTAGGCTAATCAACAGAGGCAAAAGTCTCAAAACCTGAATCAGTAGTTCAGTTGCTTCACTCGGCATTGGATCTTGTATGATACGATGAAAGGTATTCGATAAGCCTTGTTTGGGATTGGAGGTATGAGCTCAAATACTACCTTAAGCACGAAAACCTACTAGATAACCCAAAGGCATCCAGAGCCTTGAGAACTAAGGTTGCCCGATACTGCATTGTCGAAAGAATAATTCATCGGAGGTGATACTATGGCCCATTGGCACGATGCATAGGTTCTGAGGAAGCTGATTACGTGATGAGAGAAGTTCATAAGGGAATCTATAGAAATCATTCACGTGTAGAGTCTTTGGTGAGGAAATTAATGAGGGCTAGATATTATTGGCCTTGGTTTACGGAAGATACGAAGGTGTTCGTGAAAAACTACAACAAATGCCAATGCTATGCTCAAATGCTGCACCAACTTGGGGAAGATCTGCATTCGGTGGTTTCCTTGTGGCCATTTATAAAATTTGGAATGGACAAAGTCGGACCTTTTCCTTCTTCCCCGAGACATGTATCATTTATATTATTTAATTTTTCTAAATGGGTTGAATCAGTAGCCTATCACAAGGTCTGGGAGAAAGAGGTGATGGACTCCATTTGGCAACATGTTATTTGCCTCTTCGGTATCTCAAAAGAAATAGCTTATGACAATGGCCGTCAATTTATTGGGGCTAAGGTTACCAAATTCCTTGAGGATTTTCATATCAAGCGCATCACCTCTGCTCCCTATCATCCCAGCACAAACGTTCAGACACAGTCGACAAACAAGACCATAATCCAAAATTTATAGAAGAAATTTGAAGTTGCTAAGGGTTCGTGGCCTTTTAAGTTGCCCAAAAGCTTATGGGCGTACAAAACAACAGCAAAAATAAGTACTTGAGAAACATTCTTTTCCTTGTATATGGTGGGAAAGCATTGATCCCGTTTGAGGTGGGGACTCTGAATCTGCGATACCTCCGGTTATATGAACAAGCTAATTTAGAAGAAATGATGGATCAATTAGATTTACTCGAAGAACATCGGGACCTTACATACATTCGGATGATGGCTCAGAAGCTGCGAATGGAGCGGTATTACAATTGTCGTGCTAACCTCTGACATTTTAAAGTTAGGGACTTGGTAATCCGAAGAGTGACCCAAAACACTCGAGAACTGAATGTAGGCAAGCTAGGTTCGAATTAGGAAGGATCGTACAAAGTCACTCGGAATGACGGTAAAAGATCCTATCAATTAGAAGATCAAGAAGGGAACCAACTTTCCAGCAATTGGAATGTGATCCACTTGTGGAAGTATTATGTTTAGCAAGGAAAATATGTGTTGCACAGTTTTTTCCTTCGTCCAGTTTTTATCCCAATTGGGTTTTTTTCCGGCAATGTTTTTAGCTAGGCAACACCATGAAAGCGTATTGAGATTTGCTTCAGTGTACTATTCAGTTCTTGTGTTTCCAAGTATGAACCAAACACTAGGGGGTTATATATACCTGTTACCTGGGTCTGGAGTAAGAGAAAGACTTCGCCAGGTACATGTAAAGACCAAATGCTTTTCCTTGCACAAAAGCAAACCGGCCCAAGAAAAGGCTTAGTTTTCTTCTTTTTTAGGAAACATATTTCACTGGAACTATAGAATCTGGTACCGGTGAGGGCCTCAAGGCAAAAAGCAATGAAACAATACACATGTGTAAGTGGACTGACCACACTAGATGTAAGTTGGATTATTCTTACATTTATGTTGCATTTGTAAGTTGAAGGAATTAATAAAATATTCCTTTCTTTATGATAAAATTCTTGCCATTGAAAGCATGAGAATTAATTAAATGGTTGTCATTTGAAGCATACCAAAAACTTGTGCCACAATGAACAGGAGACATCCTCTTATAAAGTACCATAAAAATAAGGGTCCTATCTTATTTTAAACCTTAAGAAGTAAAAGGTTAAACATTGGTTGCTTGAGCACCGGAACAAAGATTAACCGGGGATTGAAATTAGCCTGAAATTAATGAAAAGGCCATGAAATTCCAAAGAAGAAAAAGAACATCTTTTTAAGTAAAGGGTAATTCAACAAGTACCCACTCAAATTAGTTAAGGTTTCAGACTTAGAATGTGAAAGTTGGTAAAGACAGTTCAACTGACTTATGCATTCACTTCAAGAATAGAAAACCTATAAAGTTATCACTTTTTCCTAAAGGTAACAAGCCAAGACTTAAATTGTATTTAAGGTAGAGAGAAATGTTTCCTTGTGATGGAAATATGAAATTAATCTTAAAAAGTAAAAGGCTTGCAAATAGTGAAGTCTGAAAAAGGAAAACTTCATTTATTTGAAAATAAACCGGACACAAAAGTGACTTGGGAATAAAATAAACCCGCACGAAAAAGATCGACATGCTCGTCCCATGGTCCACCGAGGGTAGTACTTCACTAACACAAAAACAAAAAACCTGCGTGAAAGGGATCGACACATTCATCCCATGGTCCACTAGGGTGTTCCACAAAAAATCGTAAGGAGGTAGAAGTTCGGGGATGTAAGAAAGTTATACAGGAGGGGAGTCATTAGAGCCTTCTCTTCAGAGTCGTTCCTTTCGGCACCTTGCAGATCTTCCAAGGCTAACTCGATAGCTTCAAGGTTAATTTTGGCATCAAGAAAAGTTGTAGGGATATTTGTTTTGTTGTTGCTGCTTATTTAAGTATATCCCTACGCGTCTTAAGGATGGCCAGATCACGACGGAGTCTCTACTTCTCACACTTTGCTCAGACTTTTTCCTGGATATTGTTTGGAGGCGACAAATTTCTCCCGGACGATAGCTAAGTCTGCTTCCAGTCTGGCAGTTTTTCTCTTCAAATTCACATAAGTGGAGGTGAGGACTTGTAAAGAATTCTCTCTATCCCTCAATGAGTCATTAGCATCTTCCAGGCATAGTCTAATCGAAGCTTGAAGGGAATTTGAATCCCTATTTCACGCCAGAGTCTCTTTACTTCAACCTCAAGGAGCTGGTTGTCTAAGGACAGTCTCTCTTCTCCACCGAATGGAATTAGTGTCTTGGATAGATCCACGGCGGAAAGAGTGGCAACATGGCCCTAAGTAAAAAATGGGACGTGGTACAACAAATAAGAAGAATTTGAGATGTCACACCCCAATCTGGAGGTGTGGCCGGCACCTGGTGTCTCACTTGCCCTAACATACCACTCTAAAACACAACACTTGAACTCACCGACACTTTAGTCGGACCAAATGACATATACATAACCTTAACTTGGTAATACTCTGGAAGGAAGTGGAGCTCACAAAAAAAATTGATATCTAGAGGCAGCCTACAGTGGAGGGTCCTCTCCTCATCTACCTGAACTTGAGTGGCAGAAACACAACGTCTTACAACAAAAGGGGCGTCAGTACGAATAATGTACTGAATATGTGAGGAAGTGATAAAACATAATAATAAGAAATCGTGAAAAGAGGGATATGAACCAACCTGAAACTCTGAAATACACATGAGGCCCATGATATGTATAATGATCATACTTATGCTATAATCTCATTCTATGACACTACATCGATGTCGTAACTCTAACCGTTCAACTAGCCAATTGATCAGTGGTAACTTTCCAACCTGTCGTAGCTTGGCGGTGAGTACGTGTCTGCCCTACCAGTGGTGAATAACGATACACAACTTCCCAACCAGTGATAAATACATCACTGCCCTACCTATATTCGTTCAATGGTGTTCATAGTCTACTATAATAGTAATAGAACTTTTGGCTTCTCTAGCGAGTAAGACTCTTCTCTTTTTTTAGAATGACCCTTGGTCGACTTCCCGAATAACTCTATTTGATACGCTCCTTATAGGAGGTACATGAGAAAGAAGAAACTCAGATAGCCAACTTACAAACCAACCTATATAGGACACGATATCAAGACAGGAAAGTACTTTCGACAAGGGACAAACAAACATATGGTTAAGATACTTCTTTTACATTTAAATTAGAAATTGATATATGTTTGAAATTCATGCCTTCGAAAGGAGGATTATCCTTACATACCTTTCATCGACTTACTCCAACAATCCCAATAAATACTATCTGAACAACACTTCAATCTACAATAATAGCGATAACATTATCGTCAAGGTAAGAATTTACTGGTATACAAGGTATATAGAGCGGCAAGCTCGTTCTATAATAAATCGGACAACACCTCCCCCATTTCTTTCACCTTCCATAAACTCAAAACAACAAGAACAACAACTATCATAAATGCATCAATTTCATCCATCAAAACAACTTAAAAAATTTATTAACCAACCCACACGACAATAACAACACCTTATACGATTTCTTGCTATTAACCTCATAATTCTCATTTCACAATTTTGTTATGATTGGAAGAACTTAAAAATATATCTAGGAGAGGGTAATTCTTACCTTATACACCAAAAACCCATTTGTTGTCCTTGAAAAATATTACACTTTGCTTTCTTAAAATTGCATTGACGTTGCTGCCATAATAACTTGGAATTTGTGTTGATGTTGTATCTATATACATTATGTTTTCAGCTACGATATTACTTAATGAAAAGTTAGGAAAGTCATCTAAAGATATCAAGTAATCTCTTTATATTTACATGTGTCAATCATAGGCCCATGATTTATTATGTGATGCCAACTCAACTTTTAGTACACATGTAGTCCTTATAGATAACTAAATAAAAGATGTGAGCCCTCCACATTATGCATATGTGAAATTAGGCCCACATAATACTTATCCAACAATCATGATTATTTTTTTCTCTTCCACTGCAATCTCTCATTTAACCAAATACACACATAACTAATTTCTTGATCTCAATCCACTTAAGTAGTAATCATTTTAACACCCTTTAGATACACATTATTGTAATCATGTGGTCTAACTCTTGTCGATATCATCTTTAAACTTAAATGAAATATCATTTCCAATCACCGTCGTGACACTTTTGACTCCTAAATTCATTCGGGACTTCATCTTCTTATACAACAAGCTCTTTATTTGTATACTTTAATATGATCAAAATTCTTCAGGGATCGGGTTTATTTGCATATGTTGAGCGGTTCAACCATTGCCTAAGAGTATGGGGTATTACATCGACGAACTTATTCTCTTTGATTTGTTGACCCCTAATCCTTACGACACTCATTTTAACTCCTATAATCCCTACATATCCTCTTTAACACTGCTATAAACCTTCTATATCCTCACGAATAACTTTAATCCCTTCAAGCTGATATGGATTCACTACGATATAACTTAACGTATGAAGATACAGGATGTAACACCGGGGTGTTCATATATACATATACTTTAATGATGGTAGCACTATTGGCCCTTTAACTCATATGACTCTTCCCCTTACTTCAAAACAACACTTGGTCGACTAAAAAATAACTCTTTTGGACATGCTCCTTTTTGGAGGAATATAAAGCACACGTCACTGAGATAAACAGTTGACAATCCAACCTAGACAAGATATAAATGTACCCCTGACAAGGGACAAACATCTCAAGAGTAAGATACATATTTAGACATCTCCTCTTTGGGAATCGATAGATAGTTTGAAATTCATGCTTTGAAAGAAGGATTATCCATTACATACCTCAATTTTCTTATCAACGTTGGTCTCACGGGTTCCGGTCTGCACTACAGATGATAATCTACATGACATAAATAGTGTTGATCATAATCGGATTAATAAACTAAGAATCAAGTCACTACAACATTCTATGAAGCACTTAGAGTGCACAAGCTTCATATACTTATTTCATGGAAATTTAACAGTACCAACTCCTCTTCTTCAACCTCAACACCACCAACATCACAACCATCTATACTTCACAATTTCAGCCATAAATTACCTCAAGGAACTACTCAAAACAGTCCAACAATCACAATACCTCAATCATGGAGTTTAGCTTAAGTCTTTTATGTTTTCTTTACCAATTCAAGTAGATAGACAAAGATGAACTAGAGAACATATAGGAGTAGTAAAATCTTACCTCCAACAACAAGAACACACTCAACAATAAGCTCTCCTCCAAACTCAAAGAGGCTCTTAGATTCAACAACAAATTAGAGAAAACTACAAGGTGATCTTGATCTTTCATGAGAGAAATCATTTCACACTCATAGAATTGTTCTTCAAAGATAGATAAACCTTTCAAGGGTCTTTGGGAGCATTTTAGAGCTACTTAGGTTAAGCAATGACTTAACAAATGAGCTCCATGTTCTTAGCCTAAATAAACACCTTCCGCCGCCTCTTGTATGTGGTTGGGTATGCGATGCAGATCACCATCTTCGGATTCATTTCCCAAAACAAAATGGGAAAGTGTGGTGGATATGGGGTGGCCTGAAATGCTGCCCCAATGTACGAGGCATACAGGCTTTTGCAGTGCAGAATGCTTAGCGTATTGCGTTAACTTCGTCGAAGAGTATTTCCTTTAATACAATTGACCTCTAAAATTTCCTACACCATCTTAACATTTATCTAAGTCATAGGAGACCTTCAGAAAGGGTCTGAAGTTATCGGAACTGAAATTGACTAACTACGCATTTTCTCGCGTATAAAAGTGCGAGATGTAACATGAGACTTCGCAATCTGTGATGGAAAAGTGGAAGTTTTAGATTACTTGAAGGAATAAATTTACTAGGTAAGAAAGGAAGCCTCCAGACTTGCACTCAGACATTTAGGACAGGGTGAAGAGGCTAAAGTCCCAGCTTTTGTACCAGTCGAATAGATAGTACTACCCTTGGAAGGATGAAACTCCGGAGCCACTGTTTCATTTTTGGGGGTCTCGACCGAAGGAGTTCCAACACCTTCGGAACGTTCACAGCCACCATCCTTCCTCTCATTTTTATCATCATCATCAATGTGGATACCTCATTCCTTTACTTCTTTCCAGGCCTCAACTAGCATGCGGTGTGTTCTCACTCTTGAGTCTATTCCCTTGGAAATTTCAGAGGTGCCTTCCTAGGGTATCTATTTACGGCTATTTGAAGTTGCCCGAACTATATTAGTTAAAGAAGTGGCACGAGTGGGCACTTTCTAGGAAGTAGGTTTTCTTACCGGGAGTATAAAAAAAGAATAAGGAGGAATTATATGAAATTCGAACTTTATTTTATCTTTGAATAATTTTCTAAATCCTTACCAAAGCTTTTCCCTCTCCACCATTTAGAGGCCATGCTTTTCCTGCTTTGGGTTACATTGGGAGACGCACACAAAAGGTCAACCACCCATTCAAAAATCCTTATGATTAATTTCGGTCCAATGGGGGCAGCTACAAAAAGAATGCATGTACGCATGTAAAACAAAATTTTGCACCTGGGAAAAGGAAAAAGGGAATGAAGGTAATCGAATTTGTCAAGAAAACTTATGGGCGGTATTCCACTCCTATGGGAAGGGTTAAGGAGTTGACTAATGAACTTGGTCAGTCGGGATCATCACAAACCTAGTAAGTCACCCTTGGTCGTATCCATCTTCATGATTAATAAGGCTTCAACTTCCATTGGGGTAGTGATGGATAATTCCACCACAAAATAGTCGAGGGTAGTAAAGATGAATAAGATGGTCAATAGTGAATGGGACATTAGCACGGTCTGCCAGTAATTGTATACAGTACCCCAATCTCCAAATTTGGGGTGCTATTTGGCCCAGGCACACCCGGTAGCGTTGGCATATGTCCTTGATAATTTTTTGTACCGAAAGACGAAACCAACGGTGAAAGGGTATGTTTGAACCATATAAAAACCCTCGACATGGTGGTTCATTCTGGCTTCAGAACCCATAATACTCACGTCAATCTCGGGGTCAAAATTGCAGTCTTCACGAACTTGAGGGAGGATATCTGCGAGGATTAGTGATTCAATCTCCTCCACAAGTTCATGGTTGTCATCAACACGAAATTCTCCCTGGTAATTAGAACCATTGTGAAGAATGTCGGCTACAAGAGAACTTAGGTCATTTTCTTGACTAGTAGGAGAAACCGGAGCTTTTCCTGGACGACAGTGACGGGGAGAATTATCATTATTAGCTTTCCCCCCTGAATAGTGGAAAGGAGAAGATCTGGAGGACGACATTATCGTCGTAGGACGATGAAGAGGAAAGAAGAAGAATAAAAGGAATCTTTTAAGACTTTGGTTCGTAAAAGGAAAGAAAGTTTGATTGAATATTTGGAGAAGATTTTGGCCTCCTTTATAAGGAAAAAAATAGGTAACGATCAAGAAACGAGGAGCCACAACTCATCATGATTGTGCAACATTATGTCAAACGGAGTGATTGTATGGTTGCCACCATTTCAGAAGCATTAAATGGGGATGCGATGCTTGACGTTCCACATCAAATCGTCATGACATTTCAGTTTTCCCACCATAAAATTTCTTTGGTTATGTGAGTTCTGTACAAAATTCAAATCCACCTCTCGGACGTACAAAGGTTACGTCCAGAAAGTGTGGGGACTATCTGTATGGGGTAAAATTCATATTGTATTTTTTTAGATTTCTTCTTTCAATGGTTTTGTTGAAAAAATCTTTCATGACACGTTTCATGACACGTGGCAAAGAAAATGAGTCAGTTCCAAGTCATCTTTCAGTTCCTCCAGAGGTTCATGTGTTGTACCGGAGGTACCTAAGAGTCGCAGGTACCGGAAAGCAGAATGTAAAGGGGTTTATTCGAATCCCAACGGGCAGCCGTTATAAAGGCATCCTTATACCTTCCAAGAAGCATTAATGACATTTATGGTCATCATTATTGTCTGATTATTACAACATTGATGTAATAATGTTAATAGGGGCATAATTCGTGGAATATGTACACAAGAGTCCATGTATAAATAGGACCAATCATTTCATTGTGAAGATATAGAATTACAAGGAATATAACACACATTTACTTCTCGCACTATTTTCTTAGCTATTGTCTCGATTTAGTATTCTAAGCATTACTACCAACAGCTCGCCCGGAGATCTCAACCCAAAGCTTCTCCAAGGCTCAGGTTGTTCTAAACTTAATTTTCTATTAAAGTTTAATTTATATTAGTTTCAATTTCTAATTATCTTGTTATCTTGGTCACTTGAGATCCACTTGTCCTGGACCACGTATACAAATTCAATTGTACCAATTTACGGGTAAACAAAGGATTTTTTAAACCGAAAGTATAACGGATGATATATTTGCCCCTTTTTCCTTTTTTTTTTTAAAGAAAATAATGTTCTGACAAAATCTTAATTAATTAAAAGAAATTGAAGTGAATAAAAAGGACATAGTAAAATTAAAGATATGAAATCACTTGACAGATATTAGATACTTGTCGTAAGAATATCAACACTGGTAATAGTTTAATGTATGATTATGACTCTTTCTATCGTAAGAACAACAATCCAGAAAATTTATAAATTACAAATGCTTTGATTTAAATAATGAAAAGAAAGACGACTTCTGTCTTTTGGTTTCAAACATTTAGTTAGGAATAAAATATACCATTTGAAAGAAGAAAAAGACAAGGTTAACTACATAGTAAGATATATTAATGGGGTGATAAAGGACAAAGTCATGTGTAGCGGCCAAATCGTCTGGCGTGCTTGCCTACCTGTGCTTGTCGTGACAACGGACTATTGATCCGCGCACGCAGGCACGCGGGAGAACACTTGCCTCAGCATTGCACACTACAGGTGGGCATGGTACGATAGATATCGATTACCATACTGAAATAGAAATTTTTTATACTGCGATTTTGATATTATGATATTTGATACGATATATGGTATTTATAAAAAAAAATATCGAAATACTTAATATTATACCGAGGTATATAGTTACGTATACAATTCAACAACAACATACCCAGTGAAATCCACATTGTGGGGTCTGGAGAGGGTAGAGTGTACACAGACCTTACCTCTACATTGGTAGGTAAAGCGGTTGTTTCCGAAAAACCCTCGGCTCAAATAGTTACATAGACAATTCAATTCATATATATTAAAATTATAATACTAAAAAAATATATAAATTAGTATTAGTACTAAACTAATTGTTTAGACATTGAAATTTTGACTAATCTATCTTGATTGAAATAACCTTTTTGTGTAATTGATTTATGAAAGGGATTGCTTGCACTTTCTTTTGAATATTTTTATGTGTAAGGTGTTAGTACGATATAAATTACACACACTTTGACTAGCCGAAGTTATAATTTTTCTATTATATGAGTATACGTAAGTCGAAATCGAACAAACTATGGTTATCGATTTACCGTACCGCAAAATACCAAAACCGAACTTAAAAATACTGAATCATACCGGATTAATTTGGTATAGTAATGGTATTGTGTTTTAAAAAGCGAAAACAAGAATTACCGTATCGAAGTTTCAATTACAGTACAAAATAAATGTGGCAACATATAGTAAACTCCTAACGAAAATAATAATAGTGATATCTAGCAGCTACTACTAAAAGGAAAAAGGAGAGGAGGAAAACTCGCCCCCTCCCTCCCCACACTTAGCCACCTAATACTAACCTTCTAACATAATTCTCGACCTCCATATCTTCCTATCTAAGGTCATGTCCTCAGTCAGCTAAAGTTGTGTCATGTCTTGTTTAATCACATATCCCCTAATTCTTCTTCGACCTACCTCTACCTCTCCTACCCCAGCTACAGTCAACCTCTCAAACCTCCTTAGTGGCGTATTCTCGCATGTCCTCTTCACACCCGAAACACCTCATGACCATTTAAATTGGCCTTATCCGGAAGCAGTGAGGAATTCAGCTACTAAGTTATTGATTTAACTCAATTCAGTATTGTAGACATAAAGCATATATATTGAATCTACTATAATTTTGATAAATATAAATTTTAAATGCATTACTTACTTGGTTTCAAGAAAATGATACTGCTATTTTATTAGTCTATTAAAAACAATGTTAATTTTTCTAATTAAAAATAATGTATTTTTTTTATATTCTCATTAATAACAAGTTTTTGTAACCACATAAGTGATATAACATTTTTAAGATCACAAATTTTAAAAATATAATAATAGACAAATATTAAAGCATGTTTCACATCGCAAATTTTAAAAGTATTTTTTTCTTTCCTAAATTCTATGCTCCATAGAATGTTGTATAAATTAAAATGAATTAAATATCTTAAAAGTATATTTATTTTATTAAACTTTAAAAATTTTAAAAGTGGCTAACAAGTATAAGTGTTGAAGAACACTTTTAGGTGTTGAAGCTGATTTTATAAATAAACAATTATTTTTTTTAGATAGAAGTTGTCACACCCCAAATCTTGATGTGTCGGTGTCTTAACTAGACCGAACGAATCAATCTTACATGAGTTATGAACGTGATTCTTGCATGAGAAAAATCAAATCCTTTCATAAATCCTCTTTTTTTTCTATGCAAGGAATACATTACAAACATAAAATATTTTTCTTTCGAAATTCTATAATACTGTAGATGTTCAAAATATTATATATTCATATAAAGTGAGACATCAACGAGGAAGACCATGACATACATTACTTAATATGTCTATAAAACCTCTATAATAATAACATGAGAGCGAAGAAATATTGGGACAAGGACCCGGTAATATCCAAATAAAATCAAAACATTTTATACATTTAAAGATCACCCAGAATTAAAATGGGGCGCACCATAAGTATTTGGAAAGTGCGGGCTGCCTGGAGAGATCTGAACCTGCATCGTGAGAAAATGCAGAACACCTGACGAAAAGAGAAGTAAGTACGGTGAAATAATACTCGCAAACACAAATTAGTATAAAAGAAACAGAGTTAGATAATACAATTTTTAATCATGATATATATAAAGCATGAAATTGAAGTAATAAGTAAGCCAATGCGATTTAGGTTATGAAAATTGAAGCATGTAATGGAAATACGTTTCATCTCAATAAGAAACTTAAATTATAAACATACATATACCTTTCTGGTGGAAGATTCTAATAAGTGTTTCCACCAAGGTATCTCATGGTGCTCTGACCTTTAGCCCTGTACGGATATAGTGGTACTGACATAACATGATGCCACCATGGTGCTCCGGCCTTTAGCCCGGCACGGGTAAGGCGTCTCCCCATAATGCCGAGTGGTTTTGACAAGTATGTCAGAGGGCGCTCAATAATATGTGTGCCCTAAACCCAAACTTAGCTAGGAGGCCTTAAATTTTTTAAAACAAAATTGTATATATATTTTTTTTGAAGTATATTTGTTAGCTTTTTCATATGAAAATGCTGGCAATCTGCTGGCAAAACAGCTTCTCTTGCTGCAATACTTCAAAACTACTAATAAATTACATTTTACATTATTTTTTATATCGGTTCATGATTTATGTTTTTGACAAAGGGAGTGAAAAAGTCGAGTGGCTCTTATCTAATATTCTTTTCAACAGGAAAATGAGTAAAAATGTATAATACATGTGTCAAAAGTAAAATTAAATAAAAACGTGGGTAACTTGTCAAAATACGACAAATAAGAATTCACTTTCACACAAGAAGACCTCCTAAAACTATTTCTTGTACCCGAAAGATTATTCATGTGCCCAAAAATAGTACTTCCACCATTTTAAATTTAAGTGTCTTAGTTTTACTCTGCACAGAGTTTAAAAAATAAAGAGAAATTTTTGAAACTTATGCTTCTAAATTAAAGATGTATGTAATGTCGTAAAATATAATTTGAATCTTTTGATTATAAACTTGTCATGTAGAATGTTTGAATCATCAACTTACTAAATGTAGAAAGATACACTATTTTTGAGATAGACCAAAAAAGAAAGTAAAATACTAAAATTGGGACGAAGAAAGTAATACGCAACCATTGGAATCATCACTGAAATAAAATGTTCTTTTTCCATTTTCTAAAAGTATTATACTTTTCCATTTAAAATGCTCAATTATTTCTCCAAAACATTGTTCATTGCTAGTAAAAATGGGCCTTCATAATTGTGGGGCGTAAGGCAAACGCCTTAGTTGCCTAAAGCTTGAGCCGCCTCTGAAGTATGCTAGCAATACATACATTCCAATTATGGTGAAAACATAAAAAACTACCCGAACCAACGGAACAATCCTGATATCACGTTGGCACACTTAATTTCTGATAAATGGCCCTCTTTTGCAATTACGTTCTCAGTCACAATAATTTCTCCAAAAATAATTTCGGCACCTTTGGTCGTCTACATAGGATATTGCACCTTTGTCCCATTTCATAAGATCATAACATTCTCTCTTCGTTTCATGAACTTTCATATTTAGCATTTCGAAAGCCATAGGATCATACTTCAATTCAAGAAAAATTTTAGCTATAAAAACATTTCACTTGAAAGTCATATATATATATATATATAAACGTTTACAGAAATTAATTTTCATCATCCAACATATAGAAAGAATGCAAAGAGGAAATTCTTAAAATCACGCCTCTTGAATTTTTTTTGCATCGCAAGTATCTGTGATATGTAAACTTCAACTCATGCCTAAAGATTTAGTCATGAAGAAATTTAGCATTTGGATCACTAGATTTAGAACAAGACATGAAAAACCTCCACATTATAGATACTATGAATTTTCCCGCACTTCGCACGATCATAAATTATTTTTTACTTAATTATGAAATGGTCTTATTCTAATTCATAAAACTACTAAGCACTTAAGAATTTCTAAAATTCATGTCAAAGATATTTTGCAAGACTTGAATTTATCTTTTGTTTGGTTGAGTTAAAATCAGGATTAATTTTATACTATAATCATGGCAGTATCTATCCCGTATAGGATAACCCTATTTTTAACAAAATAACCTAAGGATATATATTACAATAATTAAATTATAATAAAAAAATTAGACAATCATTCCACATAAAAGACCGAATGACTATGAAATTAGGTGGATACTTTCACATATTATGAATAAGGTAGGAGACATCGGAGAAAAGAAAATAGATCATGCGCTAAGAAAGAAGAGTGCCCTATCTACAAGTCGTGCTTCATCATCTTCTATGGATACTTCATTTTCCAGGCACGACGTCATGATGTCATTCCTACAAAGCATTTATGTTCAAGATTCACTAAAGAAAAATTGTATAAATTGTATTAAAGATAGTAATTTAAGAGGCTTATGAAGTAGTAGTGGTTTTTGCGAAATGCATTCTCATAATGGAAGAATTTTGAAATGTCGTGGCATGATACCTGCCAATACTATTGTCAACGTGAAAGTCAAAACCCTTCTCAGATTTTGTCACTTTATACATTTCATCAAGTTCTCTACCTATCTAGAGGTAAGGTTTGCTTACACTTTATCCTACTCAGGCCTCACGTTGTGGGACTTTATGTGTTGTTGTTGTATGCATTTCATCAAGTTTTGTTCCTAATGTAGTCTGAAAAGCAGTAGATGGTCAAAAATCTGGACATTGTCACCAAATTAACCAAAAAATGGTATGCAGAAGACGCTCTCTATGGGAAAGGGGCTCTAAAATATATCACTTATATTAGTAACCATTAATATAACTTAGAAGCTATTAGTCTGACCAAAGCAGTTAACTATATAAATTTATGGTAATGACAAATCTAAAAAAATCATCTCCTAAACTTAATCATGATAGACCCAAAACAACAAATCTTAGAAAAGGGAATGACATGATAATCTATACTTTTCAGCATGAATACATACAAATCCAATGACATAATTAATTTAGTAAAAAACATGAATACCTACAATTAACAAATAGGTAATTTCTTGAAGATGAAAGCATGCACACTATTATTCATTTTTGCTTGTGCGTGGAAATTCGAAAACGGATTCAAGTATTCTATAGTATTATGATATTAGGTTTAAGTTATTCCGTAGTAATAATCTACCTTTTTTATATCATTATATAAATTAACCTACTTAATTTTATAACTATCAAATAACGTTAGAAATACATAACAAAAAATGAAAAACAAAATCTCAAAAGGAGGATTTTAAAAAAAACAAAGTCAAACAGTATGAGAGTTATGGAAGGAATCCTTTCTGCCAACAAACAAAAAGAGTAAATATTTTACCTACCTGTAACAGATGCAGATGAGCAGCCACAGAAATCAATGATTTTTTTAAAGGAAAAAAATAATGGAACCAATGAATGATGAAATGTTCTAAACTTGTGCATATTATAAAGTGACAGAAAGGATACCAAAAGGCGCACTATATAGTAGGAAGATAAAAGAGCAAAACTTAAAACTTAGAAATGAAAAGACTTAAGTTTACCAAAAAAAACAAACGTTTCTTATGAAGACAACTTATAATTAATGACCCATTTTGGAAAGATTAGGCACGACTATTTAGTGACCACATTCACTATTGCTATTATTAACATTGAATAGGAGTTATTAATGGTGAAGGGTAAATGGGTGCAGCGTTTGTTTTTCTTTTAATTAACATTATATTGTTTTATTAAAATTGAAAAGAATAGTGTAAGAATGTAAAGAAAAAAGATAAATGATTTTTTGGATTATAGAGAGGTGTTATATTACCTTGTGTATGTCTAAGCATATATATATATAGAGAGATATATTTTATAATTAATAAGACAATTGAGAGAAACACTCCAAAAAAGGAATTAGGCAACGTGGGTTGACAACTTGACCCTTAAACTTCAACCGGTTGTTGACAAATTATATTCAATTAATGCACATTGCTACTAAAGAGTGTGGAATCCAGCAGTGAAGCACAACTTATACATTAGTATTAATGGATGAAATAAAAGAAAATCAAACTAAAATGCAAGAAATAATAAGAAAAGAATTAACAAAATTATGGAATGTATTTGAGATACCAACATTTAAAATAATATTAGAAAAACTAAACATATTAGTAGAAGAAAAAAGTAAAGATAAAGGTAAACAAGTAGAA
This sequence comes from Anisodus acutangulus, assembly GCA_029783415.1. NCBI lineage: Eukaryota > Viridiplantae > Streptophyta > Magnoliopsida > Solanales > Solanaceae > Anisodus > Anisodus acutangulus. Next base: position 12,504,721 of record CM056501.1, read on the forward strand.
GAAGATGAACCTAGTACGAGCAAAGAAAACACTATAATTAGCAATACAACTCAACAACCAGAAATAGTACCAATAGATGCTTGGAGAATGAGTAAAGAATCAATAATGATAGATATTAGTAAAATAAAATCAAGACTGTCAAAGAAAGTAGAAAACATATTAGATAGCCTAGCAATATTGAGTAAGAAAAGACAATTTTAAATGGAAAATCAAGAACCTACTGTACTTACGTTTTTAAGAAACCATGGAAAAAATATACTGGAAAGAGAACGATACAAGTATGAACCAATGAAAAGAAAAGAAAAAACCACACCAGACAATAATTCAAAAAGTGAAAACATATACTTAAAAGACATAGAGAAAACAACCAATGAGTATTTAAATCTAAAATTAGATAAACAAGAACGAAAATTATGTGAATTAGAAACAAAAAATACCAAATTAAAAACACACAATAATGAGGAATGGTACAACAAATATAAAAAATACAAACACAAATTTAAGGATACAAAGAAAGAATTAAAAGAAACCAAAGTAGTACTAAAACAAACAAAAGAGGAATTGAAAGATGTGAAACAAGAATTAGGAGAATTAAAAGATGAAATAAAAATTCTAAGAGAAGAGATAAAAAGGTTAAAAGGAAAAAAGAAAGTAAGAAATAATAGAACGAGTGAAGAAACTACATCTAGTAGTGAAAAGACTGAGAGCGATACTAACGAAGACAACAACATTGAATTAGTAAACCAAGATGTAAAGACAGCAGAATTCACAGAAGAGGAAGAAGATAGTAAAGGAAAATAACCAGATAATAGTAGCCTTACAAAAAATGAAAAGTGTAAATGCAATCATAGAAGAAGAACCCGAAAGTGATATAGAGGATGAATCTAATAATCCTATAGAAACAGAAATAGAAACTGATGATATAATAAATGAAGATGCAAATGATTACCCAGAAGAAGAATTAGTAGATCCCAACCTGGAAATAATAAATAGAAGACAAACTAGATTACCAAATCATATACCAGTAGGACAACAAGCTGAATTTAAAGAATTTGTAGGATCAATGGCACAAGGCATAAATTACAATGGATACTTCTTAGACTTAGACATTGTTTATGATGAACAAGAAATAGGAAGAAGAATAAATGATTGGAATCTTGGAATGTATATAGCATTAATGAACTCCACACAAACAGAAAACCTGGAATATATGTATGACTTGATATCCAAAATATTAATAGGAAAAGTAGCTTATTGGATAGAATCCATAGCATACCAATTAAGAGGAGAAGTATTTAGCCATGCAGGAGATTGAAAATCTATGCTAATAATATTTGATATCATACTAAAAAGAGATTTTTTAGGAGAAAAATGGTTGGTAGCACGAGAAAACATACTCGCAGAAAGAAAAATTGAGATAATAATGAATCTAAATAACATGAAATGTTGTAAAATTAATAAATTACCAGAATACACAATAAGTTTTAGTAAGTTCTTTTATGAAGCAAGATTCTTGCCAGAAAAAGGTTTAATATACCAACAACTTTATTATGACCACCTACCTATACCTTATAACACAGAAATATCAAAGGAATACACCCAACTAGAACCAAGAGAAAATACATTAGGAGAAAGAATAAGAGTACTAAGAGCATATTTAATGCGAAAATGTGAAGAATATTGGATGCAACAAAAGATTAAAAAAGATAAGAAAATAGGATTAAGAGAAGTATGTGAATTTATAGAAAGAAGACTAGTATTCGGATGTGAGGATAATAAAAGAGAAAAGAAATATAAGAAAGGCCATAAAAAGAAATACCAACACAAAAGATATAAAAGATATAATAATTACAGTAGACAAAACCAACAACCTTATTACAAACCTTATAGGAAAAAGAGATTTAAAAGATATAGAAATACCCCTGAAACCAGAAAAAAAAAATTAAGCATAAGAGAAAATTTAGGAAAAGAAAATATGTAAAACCAATTGAAGAAGAAAAACTTAAAGAATGTAAATGTTGGAATTGCAATGAAAAAGGACATTATGCTAATAAATGTCCAAAACTAAAGAAAAAAGGTATAAAATATATAGACACGACACAATTTATAATGAGTCTACAACAAATAAAAGAAGAAAATAATAATTGGTACGAATATGAAGATTTTTATGTCAGTCAAACTGATGAAGAAAGTGAATCAGAAAATATTAATTTTGTTAACCAAAACTCAGAAAGTGAAAATAGTTCTGACTAAATGAAGTCGTAAGAAGATAGAAAGTTACTAGAAGAAAGAGATTACTGGATATAATATGAAATGTATGTTTGCAATAAGCTTATTACAACTACTAGTGCAATAGGAAATAGATACTATAGTGATAGGTACAATAAGATTACAAAAAGCCTTAACAGAATTGGAGAAATGTTAAGTTAGATAGATGGAAGAAATTACTGGAAGAAGTAAAAGAAATGGAACAAGATGAAGAGCTTCAACAAAGATTAAGAGAAATGAATTTAGAACGAAATAATAATTAGATGGTAGCAATCTACATAGAAGCTCATATAGAATACAAACCTAATAAAATGATAGAACAAAATATTTTTATTGACAGTGGAGCAGACTTATGTCTAGCAAAGAAAGAAGTATTAGAATCACACAGATGGAAAAGATCTAAAACACATAGAACAAAAGTATCAGGCTTTAACGAACAAACAAAAGAATTAGATATAGTAGCAGAAAACATGAGAATAGTATTAGGAAAGACAATATTTAGACTACCAGTTATATACCAACTAAATGATATGAAACAACAAGTATTGTTAGGAAATAATTTCCTAGACTACTTTAAAACACAAGTGATAAATAATAATACTTTCAGCCTACAAATACCTTGTAATAAATGGATAATAATACTAAACAAAATATTATCAATAGATACACTAAAAATATGTAACATAAGATCGGATAGGAATAATAACCTACAGTTATTAAGAGAAAAATACCTCAATATACTAAAAATAAATTTTGGAGAAAATCCGATGCAACTATGGGAAAAAGAAAAAATATATGCTGAAATCAAACTAATAAATCTTAGCGATATAGTTAGATCTAAGCCTATTAGGTATAGCCCAACAGATCAGAAGGAATTTGAAACCCAACTAAAAGAGTTATTAGAATTAAAATTAATACAAGAAAGTAAAAGCTCACATAGTAGCCCATCGTTTTTAGTTAGAAAACATAGTGAACAAAAAAGAGGAAATGCTAGAATGGTGATTGACTATAGAGAGCTAAACAAGAAAACTGTATTTGATGGATATTTTTTACCATACAAAAGAAATCTTATTAATAGATTAGGGAATAAAAAATGATTCAGTAAATTTGATTGTAAAAGTGGATTTTGGCAAATAAAACTAAAAAATGAATCAAAAGCTTTAACAACATTTAGTGCCCCTCAAGGACACTACGAATTGAATGTACTACCCGTTGGATTAAAGAATGCACCACAAATATTTTAGAGAAGAATGGACCAAGTGCTCAGAAAATTAACAGAATACTGTATAGTATATGTTGACAACATATTAATATATAGTGATGATTTGGAAAATCATATAAAACATCTAGAAGAATTTATAAAAACTGTGAAACAGCATGAAATATTATTATCTGAAAAGAAATCTGAAATCTTCAGAAATAGTATAGAATATTTAGGATACATAATGGATAATGAAGGACTACAATTATAGGAACACATTGTAACAAAAATAAAAAAGTTTAAAGATAAATTAGAGAGCAAAAGGGAAGTACAACAATTTCTAGGAGTAGTAAGCTATGCCTCAGGCCATATAAATGATTTACCACTTTTGAGAAAACCATTATAGGAACTAACTAGAAAAAATATAACTTTTGAATGGAAGGAAGAACATACTAAATCCATAAATAAAATCAAGGAAAAAGTGAAAGTTTTGTCAAAACATAGAATACCAACAGAACTAGATCAACTAGAACTTTTTACTGATGCTAGTGATATTGGATGGGGAGCAGTCCTCATAGCATATGATAAAGAGGATATAGATAAAGAAAAACCACTAATTTGTGGATATGGAGGCGGAACATGGAAGCCTAATGAGAAAAATTACCATATTAACGAGAATGAACTATTAGCAGTAAAATTTAGAATAAAGAGATTCCATTATCACCTATTACCAATAAAATTCGTCGTTAGAACAGATAACACCCAAGTAAGAGCTTTCATTACAAATAAAATAGACCCTTTGCGAGAATTAAATAAGAGAAGAAAATGGCAATCATTCTTTTATTGTCAAAAATATATCCGGGACTAAGAATATTCTAGTTGATTTTCTTAGCAGGTGCAACGATGTCAACCAGCAGTGACAAATTCGAAGAATATATTACCAATGTTACAGGAATCATCAAACAAAACCAAAAAGTTATTACAACCAAAATGGAAGAAAATACATACTTGCTAGAACAGCTGACAGAAGCCTTTAAAGACTTCAAAACCCTACAAACCTTGAAATCTTCCCAAACCCCTACAGAAAAACCAAAGACTTTCACATCTAAACTTGCAGCCATGCCAACAACTATACCATCACACATAACATCATCGTCTTCAACGACAGTAACAATGTGCGACAAAGTGAAATTCTCACTTGAGTATATTACAGCTTACGAGCAAATTAATAAATTTTATGATTATAAATCAAACCCACACATTTTAAGAAGTGCAAAATTAAACAAATACCCAAGGTTTTTATGCAATGAAAAATCAAATCCCGATATAGTTCTTAAACTCTTTACTTACGGATTTATAGATAAAATACTAGTAGATGAAACTTTTTATAATATTGCTAAATTACCCAATGTTTTAGTAGAATCTGCTAGGTTAATGATGTAATCATTTGGAAGAGGTATCTATGGCATACAAATGTTCGACGCCTCGACAGACTTAACAGGAAAACCTATCATTATATGCCAACTATTTAAAACAGGACGGAATAACAATATAAGCGGAGATGACAATGACCTGAAAATGAAAATACCATGTACTATAGAAAAGTTTCAAGAATGGCTCAGTGCCAAAAGAGCCATATGACTATCAACCCTGAAATAAAAAATTAAAGATATGCTAAGAGCAGGCAAAGCCATCATTATTGGAAACTCCAAAGGAGGAGAAATCGAAGAAATTATCACACTATACTACAACAACGAGGTACTCTCACACGACACCACACACCTTACCAACATGCATGATAGAATCACTAAGATGGAGCACAAACACTCCAATGAGACAGTAGAACAGTACAAACTCTTAATAGGCCAGAGGAAAAGGCCTGTTATAAGCATAAAGGAGGATACTATGCAGGTTACTATGAAAAAAGAAGGATCCCCTAATCCTTTTTGAATAAAACGACCCAATGTAGTTTAAACTACAGAAAGCCACAATGTAACAAATTAATATGGCCCAATGTAGTCCAAACTACAGTAAAGCCCATGTATTATCATACCACTAAAAAGATACCATTCATATTCTATAGGAGTATCAAAAAATTAAAATGATATAGTTCCTATTCTATAGGAGTATCGTCGAAGAAAAAAAATTCATCTTTTTGTGAAAAGAAGACAGACAAAAGATGCCTCTGTGCAAAGAAGACACCTGTAAAGATGCCTGTGGAAGAAAGCAAAAGTCGCCGGCCCCACAAGGAATCAAAGACAGAAGATGATAACCCAACAAACGCTGAAAAAAATGGCAGCAACGACAAACAACTTTAAGAAAAGCATGAAAGGACAAGAGACAAAACACTATTTACTTTAGGACTTTTGTAACAATAATGTATCGACTTTATTACTTTTTCAGCATGCCAATAGTGAAAGGCAATCGAGGTTATTTATATAAAGAGCCTCATTGTAACTTCTGAAATCAATCTTTGGAAATACAACAACTTCAATCTTTGAAACACTCTCTCATGTCTAGCTAAAAACCCTTCTAGTCTATAGCCAATATTGAAATTAATATCATAATACCAGAAGAGAAATACTTTGAAAGCTTATACTTAAGAACCATATTAGTCCATAAAATACCATCTCTTAAAAGAAAATTTAAGAAAGAGTCTGTTGAGCCATTATGGATATTTTTCATTTATATTCGTTTCATTCTGATCATGACAAAAGAAGGAAGAGTAACCTTAACATTCCTTTGTTCCTAATGACTCCACATACTTCCCATAGTACTTCAACCTACATCAAGCTATTAGAACTGTGGTTAATGCCATGGAAGGACGCAAAGCACATTTCTAAGCTAGTAGCTCTCTTACGGAAAATCGTGCAGCACTTCCCCTACATTTCCTCACTTCCCAAATTCAAAACAGCACCAAACAATGATATTAACAGTAACAATAACCAATCTCATCCACTCATCCCCTTAACAATATAAGAAAAATTCTGACAATTCAAACAATAGTACAACGAGCGGCAAACTTGGTTTGTGATTAAACAACTATAGTTTTAAACCCCTTCTTCTTTCCAGAATTTATCAACAACATTAACCACAACATATTCAATTATCCCTACTCATTTTCAGCCACAATACTACTTTAAAATGACCCCATAACAGTCCCACAAGTTAAGCAACTAAAAACTGATTTTTCAGATTATTAAAACACGTTTTCGACTTGTCTTTTCTTTCAAATCGAGCACCACAACCAATAGTACCTAATTGAGCATCTTCTCACGTAAACCAGCCATGAATTTAACTTAAAAACAAGTTCACAACAATCCAGCAGTGGCGCAACAACAAACAACATACTACTCTTTTGAAACATGCAAGTCTAGTCTTTCGGATCGAGCTACAACTCATAGAAGCTTAGCTAAGGGAAGGGGAAGCATAAAATTACATTGGACTGAGTAGAACCCATGAAACCTAGGTCTTCTTCACCTGAAAACAACCTCCAATGCAGCTACAAGAAAGAGGAATAGAAACTAGCAAGCAGTCCGGGTTTTCTTCGGCACTAGAATCACTTGTAACCTTCGAAATCGCATAGGGTTTGATGGAACTTTTAGGAGAGGAGTTTCTGGGGTTTTTCTCTTGTTTTGATCTAGAAATTATGGTGGAATTATGAGAGAATCATATCATATAAAGGGCTCCTTGGCTGCCCTCAATCTGCCCCTTTTTGGGGAATTAATCTTGGCATTTCCTTTTAAGCAAGTTAGGTGATGCACCTACTTGTCACCTACTTGCATAATTAATAGGTGTCACTTGCTGGTCCATTGAATTTAACACGTGTGTCATCCTTACTTCGTAGTTAAGATACGTATCAAGTAGCTCAAGAAAGTAGGACATAAGGTAAGTTGGTGAAGCAGGCACATCGAGTAAGCAAGTAGCTTATTTTTATTTGCCTAAAATATCATTTCTCATGTTTAAGTGCATTCATCAACCTCAACTTAGTCGTGTATATGTTGAACAAAAATATGGGATGTAACAATAGGCATGTCTAATATCGTATAACCTCAAAAATAATTCTGATGTCCAAGACTAGGAGGACTAGCATACGACGAATCTCAACATACAAAACTACGAGGTGTAACAAATTAGAAGTGTCGAACTAGAACAAGTGATGATCGATGAAGTGTTTCTTATTTGTAATTGACAAATTGATCATTTTCTCAGTTACCAGCTAGAAGACGAAGAAAAAGAATAAAAAATAGGGCTAAAATTAAAAATATCTTTTGTCTTGAAAGTTCTTAAACTTTTAAAATTTAATAAAGCTATTTTTTGCAGTTAAATTAAAGATTTATTTCGCAATTTAAACTCTAATTTGGAAAGATTTTCTTCGTGTACACCCCAAAGAAAAAGTTTGCCCCAACACCTAAGTGTACGCCCAGAACAATGGGGCATATACCTCGCAGTACTTTCGCCTCCCAGATCACCCCTGTGTGTTTTTGGTAAGCCCAGTCCCGAGGCTTGCCCTAGAAAAGCCTTTTAAAACACTAATCATACTCATAGGGAATTTCATATATACTTTTTAGATTTCTTGGTCACACTACTGAGGAAGGAAAAATTATTCCGATCAACCAAAGCATTGATTTTGCCTCGAAATTTCCAGATGTAATACGGGAAAAACCCAATTACAAAGATTTTTAGGGAGTTTAAATTATATTTCTCCTTATTACAAAAATTTATCTTTAGATACTGCTATCTTATATGATAGACTAAAGAAGACTGCTAATCCTTGGACAAATTCCCATACAGAAGCAAAAAGAAATCTCAAAGAAAAGGTAAAAGCTTTTCCATGTCTTATGCTTGCCAACCCAAATTGGAAAAAGATTATTGAGACAGAAGCCTCAGATATTGGTTTGGAGGAATACTCAAACAAATTAATCCCCAAACCAAACAAGAATACCTAGTTCGATTCCGCCCCAACATTCGTGGACAAATGTTTCTAAAGGGGAAAGAATATAACACCCCGTATTTTTGGACTAGGAATTGACCCGTCCAAAATGAGAAATGATTAGTTTCATCATTATCTTTCCTGAATAGGAAGCTGTCATTAGTAGGGAGTGCATTGAGAAAATTACAAGACAAGGGTTCCAACAATTTTTTCTTCATTTTGGGAGAGTTAAATTTCATCTTTAGAGAAGTAATAGATATTGAGCAACAAGGGGATTGCTGCAATTTCACTTCATGCGAACCTTATCCAAGATCTCTAGAGAGTAAGCTTGTAAGAGATGGTGGTTTTGTTGTGATTGGAGGATCGATATTTAAGGTATGATAAGGCAATTATTTCTTTCTTTTGGCATGTTCCATGTAATGAAACGTAACCGTGATATTATTTCATAAATTACTCTACTCTTAGTAGTTAAGGAATGTTCATATTATTGATTCCTAAGTTAAAAACATGTCTAAATATGTTCCTAAATCCTTATTGAGGTATGTGAGAAAGATGTTGATATTCCCAATGTTAGCCGAAGGTACAAGGATATTATGTCATCCGATAAATTTAGAATGTTTTATTGTCATACATGCATTTTCATTTGCATTATATTCATGTATTACCCTAGATCCACATGTGTTATATACACTACTATATGGTATGAATTATATATATGTAGGGGATGGGGAAAAGGGAAAGGTGCTATATACGCATCACCACCTGCAGCTGGTACATATATCACGAAAAGAAAGATGCCCATGTAAGGCCAATATTGGTACCATTGTGTGGCCAATATGATAATGAAATGATACTCACAGAGGCTGTTATGGAAAGGAAGATGGCCTTATGTGGCCAATATTTATATGTATACCGCATTTGCATTGTGCATAACATTTAGGCATATGTATTAGGACCCTCAGAGGTATTTACTGCTGGTCAGCTATTTCTATCTTAGTCGACTATTTCTGTTTCAGATTATTATGTATCTCTATTGTGATGTTTCTTATGCCTGACATACTCGATACATCAGTCGTACTGACGTCCCTTTTGTCTGGGGAAGCTGCGTTTCCTGTAGGTTCACATAGACAGGGCGATGATCCACGTTAGTAGGTTGCTAACTCAGCGGATTTTGGAGCACTCCCCTTGTTTCGGAGTGTCGGTCTAAACTCGGTACGGTATATTTTTGCATGTATATATGGGTATGGCGGGGCCTTGTCCTGACCTTTTGATATCACGTACTCTTTTGAGGCTTGTAGACAAATGTCCTGTGTGTAGTAGTCATGTATGGCCTTGTCGGCCTTGGTATGTGTATATATATAAGTTGGGCTTCTGGTTAAGATTTTACATGACTCTTTCTAGTTTATGAGTTCTATGTGTCAGTAGAATACTGGGTGACGACCCTTGTGGCCCGTGCCTAGTTACGATTCGATGTTGACTGTATGATTGGTGGTACTCAGTAGGTGAAGTCTGGGTGCTCGTCATGACCCTCTGGTTTGGGTCATGACATCAATCTCCGCTATATGAAGGGAAAAATTGGTATCCGATGCGCTTGATAGGTTATGTTTCAAGATGTACGAGGGTAGATGTTGTACAAGTCATAAAAGGTTAAATTGGCTTCGATTTGGCAGAATTGGGATAGCAAAGTAGAATTAGTGGTTGTGAGTTCTTTCAGGGAATGATTATCTATTTGAGATCAGGTGGCAATGTTACGTATGATGAGTGAAGCTTAATGGAATAGACATTCACGTTTCTTCACCTAAAAAGTGTGTTTGTGGGTTCACTTGGCATTCGAGGTTAGTGATTATAAGGGAGCTGTTGAGACCAATAGATGGTTGAGTTGTGAGATATTTTGTTGTTGTTGAGTATCGAGTGAGTGAAAAAGTCGTATATGGGTTGGTATGTTGGACTCGTCGTAGGCTAATGGGAGCCAGTGATCGACCAATAGGAATAACTCTTGCGTTGTATGAGTGTGGAGGTATATTTGAGGGGTTTTCAGGTGTTGCATTTAGTTCTTGGATAAGATTTTTGGGCATGACATGTAAGGGTTAATACTTGAGAAGTTCGATAGTACTGGTATGATAACTTTGGAGGTGACCGAAGGACAAAGAAATTTCACGGTTGGTTGGATATGTTATGGTTCGGAAAAATAAGGTAAAGATTGGGTTTTCGCAGGCAAACATCGTATAGACTCTCGAATAATTGATCTATTTTAAGTTGTGAAAGGCTTCGAGTATCAATGATCTGGTCAGTGAACGCATGGACTGGTATAGAAAAAGACTATTTCGGCCAAGGATTTTTGGCAAGGGTATTTCAATGAAATTATATGAGAGTGTTGGCAAGGGTATATGTTCGGTAATTGAGGTTTAACTGTCAAATTAAGGACCAATTCAGTGTTTGTTTAAGTTACCGCGTGGGTACTAAAGGATTTTTGTCAGAGGTACCAGAGTGGGTCGATACATGTTCTAGTTAAGGAATCTTATAAGAAATGGTACATGAGAGATGCCAGATTTTGGGAATAACTTCCAATTTTAGGGTTGAAGTGAGCGGGGGAAACTCTTTGTGATTTGGTATGCAATATTCTACTATCTCCAGAATCGATTATGTTATTTTGTGAGGCCTTCGATATTTCAGTACACTCCGGGACAAGCTTGAGTAAAGGTCGGTTGATAGTGGAAATTGTCATTGAAAGAAAAGATGGGAATGTAAGGAATCGACAATTATGTGTTAAGCTAATTCAGGATGAGTGAGGTGTCTCTTCGAGAATTGGGGAGAATTTGGATTTTGAAGAATGGAACCTCTGGGGTTAGTTGTGAATTATGTGGGAATTATCGTCGCGACTTTAAGGTTGGGTGAAATGGTTGGGTACGCTCAGAGGAGTAGGTCTATCGTAGTTGACTAAGTGTTATGAAGAATGTTCCATGAGTTTTGTGTTGGGCGATAGGTGGTAGACTGTGTTAAGAAAAATTGATGGCATGGATGAATATTTGGGTATTAGAACTTGAGAGAAATTGGGCAATGGTAGGTGGAAGGTAAGGTTGATACTCAGAAATTGGTAAGGCTGGTAATTAGCGAGATATGACTGATAGAGGTTCGATAACGTTTCCAGATCTATGAGTGAGTTAACAAAAAGTACGAGGAATATTTGATGTGTTTAGAGTTCATGTGGTTTTATCAGACTTGCATATCGATAGAAGTTGAAGAACTTGGAGATTATAATCAAGGGTATGGTTCGTCGGTGCTAAATTAATGAGCTGGATAGAATCCAATTTTTGAAGTTGTGGGTGATGACACGTGCTTGATTGTTCATGAGGAAAGGAGATATAAGAGATCATATCATGTTTATGTAAAACTTACTAGTTCATTTGGAATACGTTCGGGTGGCTACCGATGATTTAGAAATTGAGTATTTTATTTCGGAACAGATTTGTTTATTTAGGGCCGGTGGCCTATGTTACATTGACTGGAGGACTTAGGCAAAAAACATAAGCATATGTTTAGGACCAGACTAAGCATGACATGATTCTCAACACCAACCAATTTATCAACTGTTCATTCATATTGCATAGAATCAGTTTTAATCCTTAACATATTTGACATATATCAATAATTTGGACAAGTTAACAGCCCAAGGAATTTCAACTAAGCAAATTGTATTCTTCTCAGAAAGAAGTAGGTTGAACCTAGAGGACATTGACTTTAAAAAAAATACTGAATCAAGTCTCCAAATGAGCCTAACATGAGGTTTAAGTATCTATTGCCAATTAGATAAACAAAAGCATCCCATGGTCATTAAATCAACCACAATCTTTTCAAAAATTAGATTACTAACAACATTCTAACATACTCTATAGACATGTAAGTAACAACCATATCATTTAAACAAAATACAGATAACTCACAGAATAAATACACCTAAACAACTAGCTAATTCACATAAGAGATTTATTAATCAGACACTAGCCTGCTAAGCAGGTATTACAAGAAGCATATATGATCCAAAGACTAAATAAACTAGCCAATTAATTATAAAAATAGCTAAAGTAAATCATAAATAAACATATAATAACCAAAAATAGGTCGAGAGGAATTCGAACTCACTCTGCGTTATCCAACTCTTCTTCTTGAATACTTCGTAATGACAGTATCTCGACCTTGGTCGGGATGAGTACTTTTGTGCCGTAAACATTCAAGTACGGTGTGAATAAAATAGGTTTTCTAGGTTATATTTGGTCAAAATACAGACACATCAACTAAGAAGATGATAATTCAAAAATGGCATGAATACAATGGGTTGTCTAAGTTATACTTAAGCCTTCACAGACATGGCATGATTAAGAGGATCATCAAATATGTCTCAAAACCAACAAATCATTTTTTTTGACACAATGAACTAGTGCAGGAAAACAACCAGACAGTCCCTTTCAACATACTTGCCTACATACCATCAGTCCATCCAACAACACCAGTCAGGCATACATGAGGCTCCTATCGATCCCGCCCGAAACCTCCCCTGCACAAATAACCATTCCACCAATGACTATTTTACCTTTTGGTCATTGTGCAACGACCATTTTTGGTCTCCCCCCTCCCCCAACCCCCCTACCCCTTAATTTTTATTTTTAACCCATAATTTATTATATTTACACTTTAATCCAATTTTCCAACTATAAATACCTCATATTCTCTTCATCTTTCTCACAAATCTTCCTACAATCTCTCAATCTATCTCTCTACAAGTCTACATTGTCTACTAAATATTGAATTTTATTTATTCATTTGGGAGTGAAGTTGGCAACTAGCTTGAGGATCTTCCATCGAGCAAAGTTTCAATTTTTAACCTCTCGATTACACGTCGATGTTACGTCGGCGTTTGGTACATTCGTTCCTTCATTAAAATATTATTGTCTGTTTATTTTATTTAGCACACTTAATTTCATTTACTTTAATTATTTATTAGTATAATTATAATGGAAGGATTTAAACGTATACTTACGGGTAAGGGTAAGGGTCATTCTTCTTCTAGTAGGGGCAACAAGGGCAAGGGTACTTATTCTAGTCATCCTATTTCTAGACAGAATCATATTTCTACACGGGATAATTTTGTTGATACTGAACATTTTCCTGCAATACCATTAGATTTAGACAATGAGCTATTTTCTGGAACTCAAGAAGACTTTAATTTAGACGATGATCTAGATGATACACTCACTAATGTAGATGACAACACACCCACTAGTGCACGTTCAACTGAAATGCCTCATATTCCCTATAGTATGAGACGAGGTCCAGCAAAACGACCATTAAAATCAGATGCATGGACATTTTTTGATAGGGACATAGAGAATCAAGTAGCTAGATGTAAAATTTGTAAAGATATTTTAAAATTTAAAATTGGAAAGGTCACGGTGGGATGGGGTTTTTAATGAGACACGTAGCAAGGGCTCATCCAGCTAAGTATGCCCAATACGAGACTTCAAAATCGGGTGCGCAAACACCCGCTCCATCGGGACAAGGTTCACATACTGTCCCGGACCAAGTACAAGGTCAAATTAACCCCACAACGGGGGGAATTGTAGGGCCTAATTACAATAAACATAGAGATAGGAAAACAATATCAAAATTAGTTGTTGTGGAGGGTTTACCTTTTTCATTTCCTTCATCTCCTGATTTTATTCATTACATTAGATAAATGTATAATCCTGCTTTTAACGGTTTTCCTAAATCAACTGTTAAGAGATATGTATATAAATTTGCACATGAATATCAACAGTATTTACGTTATTCATTATACCATTTTAATAGCAAAGTGGCTATCACTTCTGATATATGTCGTAGTACTAACGGCCATGATTATTTAACGGTAACCTGTCATTGGATATATTATAAATGGTTCTCTGCAAAAATATATTTTAGCTTATAGATATATAGATGATAGGCACACTGGTGTTTTTATTGCAGAAAATATTTATCAAGTGTGCGATTATTACGGAATAACTAATAAAATTATGACTATTACATTAGATAATGCTTCTTCTAACAATTATGTTATTATAATTTTAAAAAATAGTTTAACTCCATCTTTTTCAGATCATTTTCATATAAAATGTGTGTGTCATATATATAACTTAGTCGTAAAGGATGGTCTATCACCTTTTGAAGACATTCTTAATAAAATACAATTTGCTATAAACTTTATTTTTAAATTAATAGAATACAACAAAAAAAAGAATATAAAAAAACTTGTCACGATTGCCAACTACCTTATAGAAAAAATTTCAGAAGAAGTACCCACTAGGTGGAATTCTTTATACGAGCGACTACTTGTTGCTTATGACTATAGAAAATCTATAACTTTATTTTTTTACTCTCATAATCAAAATCCAGCTGATATGGTTGTAGATTGTGATTGGGAAAAAATTTCTGAACTTATTGCATTTCTAAAGAAATTTTTTCAAGCAACAAAAGAATTTTTCGGTATATATTATCCTACTATTTCAACTATGATGTTTTATATAGCTCTAATATTTTTACTGCTTATGAATATATGGATACACCAGCTTATAAGACAGCTGTTAAAAAAATATTTATTCTTATTCCCACTATTTATATTATTGGTGTTGTATTAAATCTGACTATTAAAATAGACGGTAAATCACTTATTGTCGTACCCAGCGGGTGGGATCCGGGTTCCCATCGCGGCCCTACGTTTTGAGTCGTGACAAAAAGGTCGGGACATGGCCTCTCCATATCCATATATACATGCAAAAATATACAGTACGGAGATTAGACCGAGACTCCGAAACAAGGGGAGTGATCCAAAATCCGCTGAGTTAGCAACCTAATAACGTGGATCGTCGCTCTGTCTATGTGAACCTACGGGAAATGCAGCATCCCCAGAGAAAATGGATGTCAGTACGACTGATGTACCGAGTATGTCAGGCATAAGAAACATCACAACAGAGATACATAATAATCTGAAACAAAAATAGTCGACTAAGATAGAAACAGCTGACCAGTAGTAAATGCCTTTGAGGGTCCTAATACATATGCCTAAATGTTATGCACAATGCAAATGCGGTATACATATAAATATTGGCCACACAAGGGAATATTCCTTTCCATAACAGCCTATGTGGACATCATTTCATTATCATATTGGCCACACAACGGTATCAATATTGGCTTCACATGGGCATCTTCCTTTTCGTGATATATGTACCAGCTGCAGGTGGTGACGCGTATATAACACCTTACCCTTTTCTCCATCCCCTACATATATATAATTCATACCATATAGTAGTGTATATAACACATGTGGATCCAGAGTAATACATGAATATAATGCAAATGAAAATGCATGAATAACAATAAAACATTCTGAATTTATCGGATGACATAATATCCTTGTACCTTCGGCTAACATTGGGAATATCAACATCTTTCCCACATACCTCAATAAGGATTTAGGAACATATTTAGATATGTTTTTAACATAGGAATCAATGATATGAACATTCCTTAACTACTAAGAGTAGAGTAATTTATTAAATAATATCACGGTTACATTTTGTTACATGGAACATGCCAAAAGAAAGAAATAATTTGCCTTAACATGCCTTAAATATCGATCCTCGAATCACAACAAAACCACCATCTCTTACAAGCTTACTCTCTAAAGATCTTGGATAAGGTTCGCATGAAGTGAAATTGCAGCAATCCCCTTGCTGCTCAATATCTATTACTTCTCTAAAGATGAAATTTAACTCTCCCAAAATGAAGAAAAATCGTTGGAACCCTTGTCTTGTAATTTTCTCAATGCACTCTCTATTGATGCCAGCTTCCTATTCAGGAAAGATAATGATGACACTAGTCATTTCTCATTTTGGATGGGTCAATTCCTAGTCCGAAAATATGGGGTGTTATATTCTTTCCCCTTTAGAAACATTTGTCCACGAATGTTGGGGCGACATATCTAATCCCCGTGACATAACCAGAAAATACAACTACTTCTTCACGGGCCATATGATATAATATATCTCCATTAACCAATTTGGAACTTCTAAAATAGATTTGACTTGACAACAACCTAGCTATTCATACTCATATTAGTCTACGCTTGATCATCAACTGGTCAACAAAGATCCAACAGAAATATATACCGAAGATAGGTTCTTGTCACATTTTAACAGAGGATCCACATAAATTAAGAAAGCTAGCTTAGGCAAAAAAACATAAGCATATGTTTAGGACCAGACTAAGCATGACATGATTCTCAACACCAACCAATTTATCAACTGTTCATTCATATTGCATAGAATCAGTTTTAATCCTTAATATATTTGACATATATCAATAATTTGGACAAGTTAACAGCCCAAGGAATTTCAACTAAGAAAATTGTATTCTTCTCATAGATCATATACACATATTCATTTCATTTTAATATAGGCATACTAGTGAACATTCATCACTATTATACTTCACATCATTTTTAGATCACATGAAAACAAACCCATATCTTCACAACACTAAATTGTACAACAATCTTATCAATCCACATACAAAATCCATATACTTTTTTGATTAATCCAAACATGAAACATATAACCATATACTGGTTAAGCACAATACATGATCCATTTAAAGGTAACTTATTATAAGGACCTTATGGATTACTAGGTTAGGTGCTAGGACAATGTTGTGATCTTGTTAGTGTACCTACACTGTCCTGTCGCGGTCCAATACATGAGCCTCGATCAGACACACATTGAAGTGGAACCCCCTTATCCTTACTAACCACTCGCTTCCTCCTAGCCTGCCTATTTTCTTCCTCCTCCGCGTATCTCACAACATAAATCGATGAGCCCTGATTAACGGACCCCCAAGATTGTGGACTATTCGGAATCTTAGAAGAGTAGGTGTTAGTGAATGAAATGAATACCCTATCACGACGTTTCACCCGAGGGGAACCCAGCTGTACCCATCCCTGTACTGGCCCACTTACACCATGATCAATGGGGCCCGATACTGAAACTAAAGCCCTTGGTAAAGCCAGAACCCCCCTCACCCCTCCTTCCGTTGGAAGAACCGAGAGTGTTCAAGGGGGGATTAAGACGTCAAAGGCCCATGTTATGGAAGTAGCAGAGGCTTATGAGGGTCGGTTTTTTTGGGGGGATAGGCTTGTGAAGAAGCAAGCTTATCCCCGCCCCGATCGGCAGCTTAACCATTGGCTAGCGCTCATCTCCAGCTCTGTTTCCAACCTTTCATTTCAGATATCATTCCCGTATGCAATACCTCTTATTTAATCTTGCTATACGTCCAAGAGTTTTCGCCCTTTGCTTCCGGCGAAGGTAAATAGTCAAAAAAGTTCCCCGTAGAACGCGAGCGTTGAGGCTTTCATCGAAACAGATTCTGGTTAAACCGGGCATTCCTCAGAGCAAGGAAAGATCTTTCCAAAATAGAATCAAGAGAAAGCGCTAGAACCGATGTAAGTAAGATCCGCTACAACTAGAAGTGTTTTCTAGTTCGACTAAGTGACTTCGTAACCTCAACCGACTTTTTTGCTTACTGGATGGATCCTCCTCAATAGATTCCATGATCTCCGATGGGTCTGACTCCATAGTGTAACTTACGTCTTTTTTTTCTACCTCCATAGCCCTCCAACCCGTACCAGTGGGTGGTCCCTGTCTAATATTTTCCCTCACAATAATACTCGCACTCTTGCTAACATGGGTCTTGCTCATCATAGACATCGCTGCAATTTCAAATGGGAAAATATTATTAGGAATAAATGTTCTTACGACTCAGCTCTATCAAACGATCTAGATTATGAAGGAAGGAGATAATCCTAAATGCCATGTATCCTCCTTCTTATAAGTGTGGCATGCTACACACCCATAAATAAGACTATACCAGACATGGCTTATAGACACCCCTAGGACAGACCGTCTCTGATACCAAGTTTGTCACGACCCAAACCGGAGGGCCATGATGAGTACCCGAACTTCACCTACCGGGTACCACCAATCATACAGTGAACGTCTAATCGTAACTAGGCACGGGCCACAAGGGCCGTCACCCAGTATTCTGCTGACACATAGAACTCATAAACTAGAAAGAGTTATGTAAAATCTTAACCAGAAGACCAACTTATATATATACACATACCAAGGCCGACAAGGCCATACATGACTACTACACACAGGACAAACGTCTACAAGCCTCTAAAGAGTACGTGATATTAAAAGTGTAACATCCCGTACTTTCGGGTCACAGTTTCAATCGCTAGGCGTATGTAAAATCGCTAGGCGTGTGTAAGTAGACCCGAGCATTAGAAACATTTATGTTATAGTTACGTATGCTAATAAGGATATTAGTATATAAAATGATTAAATTGCAAAATAATTTTGGACGTAAGAAGTGTGACGACGGGGATTAATAATAATAATTGCATATCCCAAAAGAGGTTGTGGACTAATGTCATATTACAAAATTATGACATTGAGGATATGAATGCTTTATAAGTTATTAAGATTTAAGTAAATTGGGATCACGAAATTAATTATGTGTGTAATTGATTAATTATATGATAATTAATATTTAGTGGGGACAAGTCAACGTGGAATTGTGGAGGTGTAAGCTTTAAAAGGGGTTCTTAAATGACTAACTAATATTACTAATTAGGTGTCATTTGTTAATGGAAGGGTGACATCTCGTGATGGGGTTAGTGGGGGACAACATAATGGGAAATCATTGTCATTTTGGGAGTTTAAATCTTGGGTTAGAGAACAATTCATTTATGGGGCAGAGGTATGATTCAGCCAACTCACTTTAGGATTAGACTTTCAAATTCTTTTCTTTTGTAACTAAGATAGTACACTTTAATTTGGTTTTGAAAAGAGAAAGAGAGAGTAGAAAGCAGTAATAGTACAAAGTGAGGTGATTTGATTTGATTTGAAAAGGAAATGAGAGTAACGTACGAAATGCAGTAGCAAATTGAGTAAGAAAAGTTGCTACTTTTCCTTTTCTTTAATCTCGTGCCATGCTTGAAAATCCTCGGCCAAAGTTCCTATTTTGGGTTAAGGTTTTCTCCACTTATCAAGGTATGTTAAGACAAATTATTTCTTTCTTTTGTCATGTTCCATGTAACGAAATATAACTGTGATATTTTCCCATAATTTATTCCACTCCTAGTAGTTAAGAATATTCATGTTATTGATTCCTATGCTAAAACATGTCTAAATATGTTTCCAAGACCTTATTGAGGCATATGAAAAAGATGTTGCTATTCACAATGTTAGCCGAAGGTACAAGGATATTATGTCACTCAGGATGTTTATTGTCATTCATGTATTTTCATTTGCATTATATTCATATATTACCCTGGACCCACCTGTGCTATGCATACTACTATATGGTAAATATTATATATATGTAGGGGATATGGGGAAAGAGAAAGGCGTTATATACGCACACCACCTGCAGCTGGTACTGACTATCACAAAAGAGTCCAAAGAGGCCAATATTGAAGTCTGTGTGGCTAATACGATATAATCGGATACCTGTGTGGTGGTTATGGGAAGAAAGATGCCCTTGTGTGGCCAATATATATGTATACCACATTTGCATCATGCATACATTCATTAACCATTATATAGTATGATGCCCACAGAGGCTGTTATGGTAAGAAAGATGCCCGATAAGGCCGATGTATATGTATACTGCATTGTGCATAACATTTCAGCATATGTATTAGGGCCCTTAGAGGCATTTAGTGCTAGTCGGCTGTTTCTGCTTCAGTTATTGGTATATCTCTGTTGTGCTATTATTCATGCCTGACATACTCAATACATCAGTCGTACTGACGTCCCTTTTGTCGGGCGACGCTGCGGTTCATGCCCGCAGGTTTAATTAAAGAGGGTGACGGTTCACGCTAGTAGGCAGGTTCAGCTGATGTTGGAGCACTCTATTTATTTTAGAGTTGCAGTCTAGTCGTGGTACAATATTTTTGCATACGCATATGGGTATGGCAGGGTCCTGTCCCATCCTTGTGATGTCATGCATTCTTTAGAGGCTTGTAGACAAATGTCCTGTGTGTAGTAGACTTGTATGACCTTGTCGGCCTTGGTTTGGGTATGTATATATATAAGTTGGTTTTCTGTATAAATATTTCACGTACTTGTCTTTTGGCTTAGTCCGTATTTAATTATGATTAGGTGTTAGAAGACTAATATGATCAGACTATGTTATCAGTACAAGATGGATGACGATCATCGAGGCTTGATTTGTTAGTTGCTTCTTGTTCGGCAATGAGGTATGATACATTTTAGTTTTTTGAGACCCCGATAAAAGTACGTAGCAGTTATAAATGTTAAGGGGTATTGAGCGTGTTTGCGAGTCCCACTCAAACGGTTGTGATGAACGTTTGAGTGGGTACTGGTGTTGAACTGCGATAATGGGTGATTTGGGGGATCAAACTTATGGTGATTCCGACTGCTGTTATTTGGGCTTGTCACCATTACGTGAGCTCGTCGCCATAGTTGATATGTTGTGATTATTCATCAAACATTCTTTGATATGATCTCCTGATTATACTAGGATTATTATTGATGGACTGCTTTGATATGAAATCTTGTGTATTTGATGATACGTGTGTTATTGAAATTTTGAAAGCATGTGATAATTCATCTCCTTACTTGGTTGCATCTCATTATATCATGATATCTTGCCTTATATTATCATTTGCATTCATACACTCATGGTTCTATGCTATTGATATTAGAGTGGTATGGATATTGTAACACCCAGTACTTTTGGGCGATGGTTTGAGCATCTAGACGTATGCAAGTAGACCTGAACTTTGGGAAATTTATGTCATATTCACGTATATAAATAAGGACGTAAATGGTCAAAAGGCCAGCAACATTATGCTACTATAGTCAAAGAAATTCTTGCTATAGTCAAATGTGTCCTGCAATCCCAGAATAATCTTTACAATTCAAAGTTCTTAATAAGAACTGACTGTCACACAACAAAATTTATGTTTCAAAAAGATTTTAAACATAATGTATCCAAACAAATGTTTTCTAGATGGCAGACTCATTTAGCCTCATTTGATTTTGAAATTCATTATCTCAAAGGTGAAAATAACTCACTTCCTGATTTTCTTACCTGTGAATGTTTACAGGGATAAGATGCGCCCCAATTGGGCACCACCCACCTCTAATAGAGGTAGAGAAAGCAGAGGCAGAGGCTCAGGTCGAGGCTCAGGTCGAGGCTCAGCCAGAACAAGTTCGTCAAGGGATAATATTCCTAAAAATATTCCATAGGTTATACTCATGGACAAAGAAGGCTCATCTAGCCAAACAAAGAGCTCATATGCTCAAACACTCCAGAAATCGGAGACAGAAGATAGAAACTAATATTTGGTTAAGACTCATGAAGAGACAATTCTTTACCTACATCATGAAGATAAAAATTATTTAAATGATCCTTGGATTCTCATGAATCGATATTAGAACATTTCTACCACCCTTTTCCAGAGGAAAAAATAGGATGTATTATGAAAACATCCTTAGAGCAACCAACACTGCTGAAATCACACCATTCCTGGATCATAAGCCAGGACTTGAGAGAAAATTTTTCAAAAATCTATATTTAAAAATTATTTCTCCATATGAATGGAGAATTAGCCCATTCCGACCAAAAGAATTCATAATTCCTCGAACATCTATACAAATGGCCTTCAATTACTATGATTATATCAATGCATTTACAAATGTATTTTATTATGAAAATTATAAACATTCCTATTCTTGGTGGATTAAAATTAATCTAGATATTTTTAAAAATAGCCAGAATGGCCAATTACTTCCCTATTGGGTATTTCCATGGTGAAACAAATTTGGACCTGAAATACAGGTGTTACAGGAACCTTATATGAGTTTCTACAAAGATTGGGTACAGGTAACACCCAGTTTTACACCCGATAAACTTTTAGATTATATCGAAGGATCTACATCATTATTCTTCTTCATGCAGACAGGAATCCCATGGATTTGGAAATGGATCCCTAAGGTGGGAAGAAATCAACAAGGTATATTATGTCTTGTTAGGAAATTCCTTTGCAAATTCTGGTCTAAATTATTAGACAAAGATCTTATAGATCAAAAGTACCGACATGGTTGGCAGTTGGAAGAAGAGATATCTTCTATGGTTAATAGCCTTAAAAAATCCATTATATGGAAAAATAGGACAAGGAAGAAGAATCATCATTCTTTGCCAAATTGGCAAATCCATGAAAATTTAAAGTTCGCATGCTTCAGAGGCAGATCTCATCTCCTCCTACCTTGATGAGGTAAAAACAGAATTTGTCCAAAAAATTAAGCTAAAAATGGATGATAATCCATATTCGAAAGCATCTATAGCTTCCATGAAGGAGATTCTGGATGACAACCACTATGCTTGCCTAGCTGGAGAATCACAAGCTCCAGAGGATTATACCCCGTCAACAGAAGATCTATTTGATAGCCTAATTGAGGCATTGTAACAAAAATACAGGGCCAAACAAGAGGACAAGAACTCCAAAGGAAAATTCAAAATGTTAGAATAATGTGACATTAAAGGTGTCCACGCGGACTGATAATAGGACAAATGTCCTTTTCTAACTTTAATAAAGTTATTTCTTTTTTCAAAGATAAGATTCCTTTCTTATCTTTCTTTTGTAAAGTTATTTTCTTTCCGTAAAGTTGTTTGTCAAGATATAATTATTAGATTCTTTTACTATTTATTTATAAAATTGTGATCTCTTTTGAAGTCCGCCTTTCATCTATAAAAGATGACTCCTTTCCATTGGTAGAGTAGAGCTCGACGGAGCATCGTAAAAATGTAGTAAATTTTTTAATAATATTGTTCATCTTTTCTATACTCTCATGTACACAGTTTCGGTAACTCTCTCCCCTCTCCTTTTAATTTTTAGTCCTTCTTCATTATGACATGCTAATAAGCCTTTACTGTCAGGAATACTCTGTGATGAGATGGTAATGAAAAAAAAAGTATTTTCTAGAATTCACAGTCTAGAATTAGCAGTATAGATCACGCTGGTCCTAAGATGTTAAAGGTTATGCTAAGGCATATGGGGTGCCCTTTTCACCGTTTGATTTTGATTATAGGCATTCTTTGGGTCATTTTACATATTGACTCGTTATAACTATTAGAAAATGCTTAGATAAATTCTCTTTTGTGAACTTACTGCCTCTCTTGACTATGATTCAATTTCTTATTTTTAATTAAAATCCTAATACGCCTCTACCGAGTATGAAAGGCATGAAAAATAGCATAATAAAGGCATGGAGGTAACCTAAGACAAGCAAAAAAATCAACATGTACAAAATGCCTCTAAGAGCCATAATATGCCTAAGTATTGTACATGTGCATATATAATGCCTACTCCTACATATACATATGCGTATATAACGCCATCAAGCCTCTATGGGCATTCTATCATATCATATCGGCCTCTGTAGGCATAATTATCATCATATACCAGCTGATCAGGTGGCGGTGCATATATAATGCCATAACTATTCCCATACCCCATATATATATATCATATATCATATATCATACGTGTATATAACGCATGTGAGGTCATGGTATATACATGTATATAATGCATGAATGATACTAAGACACTCTGAGTCCATCGGAGTGACGTAAGGTTGTTACCCCTCCGATTAACATTATGTAACTAACATAATTAACATAACTTACTTTGAAGAATCAACAAGCCATAAGATAAGATCACTATTATTATATAGAAGTCAAGAACATAAGCCCCTAACATATCTAAGAGTGGAGCCGTTATGGATATTGTTCGTTTACGTTTGTTTCATTCTGATCATGCTAAAAGAAGGAAGAGTAGCCTTAACATACCTTTGTTTCTAATGACTCCACGGACCATGCTCTACATGTATCTACTGTGATCTTGTAATAGGGTAAATGACATAACTTGTAACAAAAATGAATTCTGTCAACAAAATTCTTTTTTTGTACATGAACGTGGCCACTGGCCCATGGTATGCAATTGAATATAAAATAACCCACTGACTATGTGTATGAAGCCTCTATGAGTACATATTATTGAATGACTAATACAAATGATGGACAGGGCCCAAAGCTACCCATAATCTCTAACATCAATGCAATTACTAGACCTAACTCGACTCCAAGTGAAATTAGAGCTTGCAACTCTTCCATTGATTATCTGCACTATCTAGCAAACCAATCTTCCAACCTGTACAATTGGACCTGCAATGTGAGATATAATAAATGCAGCGCCCCCGGCAAAAGGGATGTCAGTACAGAAATATTGTACCGAATACGTAAGACTGACTGAAATAATCATATGAAAGAACATCAAATGTAAGGAGAGCTAGGGAAGAATTAACCTGAAACTCTGAATTGCAACTGAGGGCCATGATATACACATGTATACTGTATATGAGTATATAATGCCATTGTACATACATATATGCGTATATAATGCCATTGGCCTTATTGGGCATCTTCCTTACCATAACAGGCTCTATGGCGTAATTATCATCATATTACCAACTGATCATGTGGTGGTGCGTATATAACGAACTATAATCCATCAACAATAATCTAGAATCCATCCACATAATTCATCTTCATTAGGACCTATAAACCATCGACAAACATCTGAAACTACTTACGTGATTCATCTTACCTTATGCTCTACACCCCTACAACATTTACTTAGACATTAGCCGTGAGATATCGTCTACATTAGGCAACATGATGTAGTCCCGTACCTATCATACCTTAATCTTAGATCTATGTTCCTCCAACTATTATAGTCATTCTAAACATAGTTATCCTAGAAAACCTACTATAACTTCTTCATTTATACTTATAGGCTATAACGTTCGTTAACAAGTAAGGTTCCCATCTCATTGTAAACTAGTAGTCATGAACTATTAAACCCTTTTCACTGGTTGCTACTTGTCACTAGAACAAACAACAACTATCAACATCCAAGGCTCCCCTTTTTGTCATCAACTAGTCATCACACACGGGAGTTCTTTTAAGGGTACCACTATGGTTCATACTTACTCTCTCATAGGAAAACGTGGCTACTAATTCACTTATGAAACTCAATTCGTTGGGGAAATACCAATTAGAATATCTATGAAGCTATTAAACATATGAGTGGAGCAACTCTTACTAACTGTCGATATACTATCGGGAGTCTCACAAGAGAACTGATGTGCCTCGTATACACTTTCTAAGAAGAGTACAAAACTTCTAATAGATATATGATACTCGTATTATAGAGGCGACACCAAGTAGGAAGTACATGAAACTGTTAAATGCATACGTAGAACACCTCTAGAATTCTATTTTGGAATCAGACTCTATAGGCTACTAGTGTGGTCCCACCTAAGGGGACATGCTATCCTCTTTGCAACAACTCATAACTTAATTTTATGGGACGAATACGCTT
Organism: Anisodus acutangulus; assembly: GCA_029783415.1. NCBI lineage: Eukaryota > Viridiplantae > Streptophyta > Magnoliopsida > Solanales > Solanaceae > Anisodus > Anisodus acutangulus. The sequence continues at coordinate 12,530,692 of CM056501.1, forward strand.
GAGTAACGACCATATGTGAGCACATAACATCTCTTTCATTTCACTTTGTGTGCTAGGAACGTCATCATACCTAAGGGGAATTCTAATCCCATCATAGATTAGTAAATACTTAAATAACAACTGATTTTGGACAGATAGTTTTTCTTAAGAGATTCATGAGACTTGGAAAATCAGAACTACTACAATTGGAAGCTCTAAACTTTATGGTTTATACAAGAAGCAATTATCGTATGTCATGTCATTGTGGCGAGTCAAGAAAATACCTTACGTACCTTTAAGTAGATGTTCCAATCGAGATGGAAAGACCAGCCTCCTTCACAAGTCCAACTACAACCAGGAAAAGAAGACTAGCATCAACAATAAGAACACACCAACTAGCTAATGAGTGGCAAGCTTATTTTATAAATGTTTCTACGACAATTATCCAAGCCTATCTCCTTTCTAACCCTTGCAAGACTCTTAATAACATGTGGGTACAAGTTCAGAAACACTTCCAGCACCTCAATACCACAAGAATAGTCCCACTTACCAAATAATACAATTATAAGTTCCACTATATCCATCCAATCTTCAACTTATTGACTAGTAATAACCAAGTACTTCTAAAATATCAACTAGCTCATATACAACACTTATATTTCCAGGACCTATATAATTATAGGAGCAGCTTCACAACACCATATAGAACTCAACAGTGCATCAAGTGGCAAGCTCGTTCTATAACAAATCAGACAAAATCTCCTATGTGTCTTTTACATTCCTCAAGTTCAAAACAACAACAAGAACAACAAGAACAACAACAACTACATCTCCAACACCTTTATACAATCAATTCAACCCCAACATGCTATACAATACAATTATTAACTCAACTACATCAATCAACCTTTAATCTTACCAACTAACAACAACTAAGTGTTTCTACAACATCAAACTAACTCATATATAACATACAACATCTCCAACACCTTAACATGATAAAAACAACCCCACATGTTATACCCCACAATTAGTAACTCAACTTCAACATACAACCACCAGTTCATACTTCCATAGCCACTAAACATATCTAGAGATCAAGTTAACCTATAAACATGAAAGAAAAAATGATTCTTACGTTAAACTTGAGGAAAAGAGGCAGCACCTTGACTGCAAATTCTACTACTCCTTCCACTTATTTGTCTTACAGAAGTCTCTCAATTATTTGAAGCCTTAGAGGAGAGGAGATGATTTTATGGGCTGTTAATAAAAAAATTTAAGAACTTTCAAGAACCCTAAAGGAGAAAGAGGGTCGCTGAGTTGCTTGTAAGAGAGAGAAGGGAAAATAATTACCTTGAGCTATAGAGAGGAGAAGAATGATTTTTCTTTGCTTGAACTATGGGTTGGAGAGAAAGGAAGATGAAAGGAGCACCATGGCTGCTGGACCAGATCATACCAAGAGAAAGAGAGAAGGAGAGGTCGTTGTTTTTATCTTGAAGAGAGTGGATAAATGAGAAGATCTACAAGGGATTATGTATCTATACTAGCCCTTAAATGGGTTGGGCAGATTGGGCTTGGATCTGCCCCATCTCATATTTGCTTTCCCTTTTATTTGGGCCTTTCATTTTACGTAGGTGATGCAAGTACTTATCTAGCAAGAAATCTGGTCCTCTTATTTGTTAAGTAGGTGATGCACCTACTTGTCACTTACTTAGGCTAGAAGATTACTAATTAGTTCTAAACACGTGTGTCATCCTCGTTTAATAAGTAGGATGGGAAATAAGTAGGACATTTAAGTAAATAGGACGTGTGAGAAAGTAGATAAAGCACATAGGATGTCTAAGAAAGTAGGTGAAACACAAATGTGAAACTAGTAGGTCGTCTACCTTTGTCCGACATCTTATTCGTTTATGAATCTCATTTACTTTAACTAGGCTTAACATAATACATACACTTGAACATTATAACCTCATTCTTCCATATTCAAGTAACTTCATCGAATACAACTTATTCGTAGACATGATGAGAAGTACGGGGTGTTACATGAAACTTCTATAGATGTGTTTTATTATATAATCTGCCTTCGGCTATAGCCTGAGGTGTTTAAATTAGGTACTGCCCTCAATGATAGCATCCATGCAAGCCTAAATATATAAAAATACTTGGATGAATATTTGAAAGCTCTTAGAAGGCCTATGACAAGATCTCAAATAAAGAAATTTCCAGACAAGCTGATTGGGCTTTATTTTTAGACCGATTCAGACACCTAAATTGTGATAGAATTCACCCCATGATGCTCCCACTTGTGTCACATTTTAAGCCTTTAAAATGGGCTTCCTTGCTACCCAACAAAGGTCAAATAAGCGTGCATAATATAGGAAAGTTGCTGCCCAACTTGCCTGCAAGTTGACTTCAAGATTCCAAGATTTTCCTTAATTTTAGTCTTCAATTAAGGAATCCTATAACATGGTTTATTTAAGGGTATGGATTAGTCAAACCTTTCATATTTTATCCTAGTTAGTTATGGAAAAGTTTCCTTATTTATTTTTCTAGGTTGTTATGATTATTTTCTTTTCCTTTTCCTAGAATAGATGGGTTTGTTTATCTAAAGTAGATTAGGATTTTATTTCCTTGTATTTTAGGAGTATAATTTCGTGAGACCTCCTCTATATAAAGGGGTTTCTTTTGTTTTCTTAGGGACACAATTCAGATTATTATCAATAATATTGAGAGGACTTTTCCTTCAACTCTTGCATTGGCTACTATTGGATTTATTCTTTAACCTTCAAGAATTATCTTAAGGTGATAAGTTTAGTTCCTTATAAATCTTAGATTACTTTTAGGTATTCAAGAAAGGTGATAAGTTTCGGCTTATTGTTGTTCTTGTTACTCTACAAGGGGTCGGGATTCTTAATATATCTCTTAGATTAATTCTCTACCCAAGGTGATTAGTTCCTTGTTGGCTAATTGTTGTTGTTAGGTGTAAATTTCAAGAAGAGACTTATCTTGACGTTCTTGAATCTTTCTTGAGCTTCTTGATCCGTTCTTGAATTCAAGAATATCTTTAGGTTCAGTTTAGTTTTATTTCTTTATTTTTCTTTTAGCTTCCTCATGTTTCTTGATATTTCTTTAGTTTTTTGAATTTTATTTTCCAAGTTCTTGGCTTCCTAACGTGACTCTTATCAAGTGGTATCAAAGCGTTAACCTTTGTGATCAAGTGGTATCAGAGCGAGTTTAATCAAAATTTCGTTCTTCATTATCTGGGGATTTCTTAAAAAAAAGTATAAAAAAAACAAAAATGAAAATTAGTTCAAAAAAAAAATTTAATAGAAGAATCTTGTTTCCTTTTCCCTAAGAAACCATATTAGTTTCAAGTCAAGAAATGACACAAGAAGAGGAGGAATCCAAGATCTTGAAGGTTAAGGTAAAATGTCTTTTTCTAATTCCTTTGTGTTTGGATTTCTAAGTTCTTTCCTTTTTTTTGTTTCTACTAACCAATCCTATTATTTTTAGGTTTGGCCCTTCACTTTCCTTTTCCTTCTCTAACTCCCTAAATTTATCCCTTGAGATTGTGACTTAGGTTTATTTATAAATCTAAAGATTACCAATCAAGAGTTGATTTGAGTAAGACATAGAGAGAGATAGAGAGAGGTGCTAAGAGGGAATAACTGATTTTGAGAGAGTAAGAAATACACTTGCTTTGATTTATTGGTCAAGATGTCTCTTTCAGGTAGTGATGATGAAAAGAGATCTCGTAGAGAGGTTGCACTAAAAGGGCAGAATAACATGTTCCAACAAGTTCAAAGGACGTCTGCTCAAATGGCCAAGATGAGCACCGCTATAAATGAGATGAGAAGGGGAAAAAATACTTTTCAGACAAGGTGTGGGGTAAAAGATAAAATTTGCCCTATGATTATTGATAGTGAAAATTGTGCTAATGTGGTGAGTTCATACGTGGTGGAGAAGTTGACACTTACATGCATCAAACACACTACTCCTTAAAAGCGACAATGGATGAATGATTTCAGTGAACTTAAGGTGACTAAGCAATGCATGACTTCTTTTAAAATTGCAAGGTATTCCGATAATGTTCTTTGTGATGTACTTCCAATGCAAGATTGTCATATTATACTTGGGTGTCCATGTTTTTTTATAGGAATGCAATTCATGATAGGAGAAAGGACAGAGTTTCTCTTGAGATAAATAAAATAAATATATACTTGCACCTTTTACACCATCCCAAGTTTACGAAGATCAGAAACGTTTGCGGAAAACAATGAAAACTTTTGAGAGAGAAAAATTGAGAGAAGTAAGGAAGTGCATATTGACATCCCAAGAGAGGAAAAAGGAGAGGATATGTTGTGTGAGGAGAATGGGATGTCAAGTGCGAAAAAGTGATATTGAGAGTAAAGAAAAGAGAGATGATCATGAAATAGAAAAGGAGAGTGACGGTCGTGAGATTGAGAGAGAAAAAGAAAAGAGTTTGAGTGAGGTTATTTCTTATTCTAACACTAACCTTCCTACTTCTTCTAGTTGTTTTGACTCTCTTGTAGGTACTCATGGGAAACTTTGTATTAAAGAATGATCATTGGATGAACTTAATCCTAAGGTGGTCAAAACTACATTTTCCATGGAGCAAGTTGTAACACCTCATACCTTCAAACTAAGCTATGTTCATGATCCAGGAGTGTGGTAACCAAGATTGAGGCTATGAAGTTAAAACGTGTTCAGTTCAGTGATGCGGAGAATTTCACGCCAGGATTCTATGGATCGTAGAATGTTTTACGGACCGTAGAATCCCACTGTACCTTGTCCCTTGAAAACTAATGAAATACGGTGGATTATACGAACCATACAATTTGACTGTAGGACCCCCAACCTTTTGATATGATTCCTGCGGAATTGAAAAGATAGAAGATTAACACAATCAATGACATCCAAAGCAACATAAACTATATGAAAGCTTAGACCTCAATGAAATAAACCAAATCAAACATCAATTAAGGATAGGAGTAAGACACAAGAATTGAAATCAATAGGCAACCAAAGGTATATTAAACCAAAGACCTCTTAAAAATTAATCAATAAAAGCATCTATACTATAAATATGATTCCACAAGTGAGTGATCTCATGTGAGAATCATGAACAAGTTCAATAGAAAACTAAGAAATCCACCATAATTGTTCTATCACTCTATAATCTAAGACTAATCTAGCTATCACTAAGCTAACACTATAAAGTAGCTATCAAGAGAATCAATCTCAATTCATCAATCATCAAAAGTCTCTCTTCTAAGCCTTGAGAACTACTATTTATAATATTAGGATTTATTACAAGCTAATCCCAAAAGTGACTCAAACCATCAAATCGCAAAGATCGCCAAAATGGCTAATTGATCATCCGCCAGCAAGATGTGTGAAACATATATTGTGACGTAAGTTATACCTGTATTTCGCTGATGAAATGCACATGCTGCCTTTTCTCCTCTCTTGAGCATGTTGTGCGAAATGCATGGGGGGTCGCAGGTCACACCTGCGACTCGCACTTCATTCGCAAACTGTGACAACTTCAATTTCAGACTCCTCTTCACTCCAATGGATCATTTAAATGTCGTGTGCCCTTATGTTGGCCCTCAAGGGTCTCCAAAGCCTCTCTATGCATGAACATATCTTTTAAATCTTAGAGTTCCTTGACTCATTATCGGATGAAGGATTTTAAGGGGTTGTGCTCCTCAATATCATATCATCCTCCCCTTCTTGAAAGAGATTCGTCCTCGAATCCGAACCTTGAAAAAACCAAGGAGAGATACACACAAACATAGGCCTCATAGAATGAGGGTTAGCACAATCAATAATTAACTCATTAGCATGCCAAGGATGCACAAATTTATGATATAACCATGCATCAATAAGCAACATCGTAAAATTATCCACATAGGGGGCATCAAGAAGTTGAGCACTCCCAATAACTTGAAACGAGGATAAAGTAAAGAGACCAATGGATTCAAAATGACAAGCAGATGATACTATGGTTCTAGAAAACATAAAGCACATTCGATCCTCATTTCTCAAACAAGATCAACCATACAAGTTTAATACATATCCGTGGTCAAAAGGGTAGGCATAACCTTTAGGGACACTCATAAACATATATGTCAAAAAATCTAGTAGTTTTACTATGGTATAGACACAAGATATTTCAAAAACACTACTCACCTTGGTTTTGGAATACTCAACAATACATGCACCCTCAAAACAACTATATGTTCCATAAGGACCCCTCCCAACATGAAATGCACCCTCAATACAAGAATGAGTATCAAAGAAAGGTGACACTTAAAATAACTTCATCTATGGTGATCTCACATGTAGCATTTCTATTAGGTTCAATGACACAAGCAAGCATACTACAAGGATTTGGAACACCCAAGGAGGAAGTAGTAATTTGGAAATAAGCATCACCTTCTTTTTCAAAACATTCCTTCACATGAGGATTTTCATGTCACACATCTCCACCATGTCCTTGGAACTCATCACATGACACAAGGACAAGATCAAGAGATTCATTTTCACATCTATCAAACAAGGGTGGGGTGTCACAATCATTTAAATGATCAACTATATTCGCATCATCACTAATCGAAGGTTCATTAAGCACATCACAAGTTACCTCAATTAGTGGATTAACAATACAATCAAATTGATAATCTGTATCACATGATAATAAACTATCATTCAAATCACAAGTGCCAACACTAGGTGGACACAAATTGACCATGCAAGAAGAATCAATTCGGTCATCAATAGGATCAACTAGTGTAGGGACACTCTCATCAATGGGATTATCAATACATGTGTGAACAGAAAAGGAAAAAGAGACACTTAAACCTTAGAGATGAGGCTCTCTCTTTGTTATCTCCTCGGGAATCATATCATTATTTTCCCGCAAAAGGGAATAGACTATACTAGGCAAATTGCTAGTATATTGGTTAGTATCAGCTGCTTTCAAGCGGTCACTCATTTTAATAAGTGCACAAGTCTTAGATTCCTCATGAACTCCCCTTTGGCTCTCTTGAGCCAATATTTCCTCCATTTCTCATTTCTCAATTTCTCCCTTTGGGCTCTCTCCCGGAGCTCCGTCATGATTATATAATCTTCAATTACTTGATAGGGTGTTAGTGGGATGAGGATATGATTTCAATCCTCAAACATAAATGACTACTTGTTAGTTTTCCCATCATGTTTCACACCCCTATCAAATTGCCAAGGTCTCCAAAGCGATAAATGACATGCTTGCATTGGAAACACATCACACCACTTCATCTTGGTACTTGCCAATACTAAATTTGACGCACACCCACTTGGAAACCTTCACTTCACCACCTTTATTGAAGAGTTTGTATGGACTAGGATGTTTTTTGTGGGAAACTTCATGCGTCCAACCAAAGTAGTGCTCACCACATTTGTGCAACTCCTACCATCAATAATTAATGAACACATCTTATCCATTATCTTGCACCTAGCATGAAATAGATTCTCCCATCAAACACCTCCCTTGTCATAACATCCATATGCCTTTGTAATGCACAAGTCAAGTTTGTTCTTTCCTACAATCACTCTTCATCACCCCTCAAGGGTTCTTCATGTTCATCCCTCGATTCTTCACCCTTAGTTCCAACACCACACTCTTCGTCATCATTGATGCGGTAGCCATTAGGTGTAGCCACAATGTATCTCTGATTGGGACATTTTTTTGCAATATGTCCATTACCTTGACATTCCTGACATTGAATAATAGAAAGGCGAGGGAAGTTAGATTTTGCATTGTTACCTCCTGTTGTCTTGTTATTCCATTTTCTTGGCAATCAACCTTTGTTTAGGAAGCGTGAATAATGGTTTTAGGTACCTCCCAAGTTGATGAGGGTTTCCTTTTGTATGCATAATCTTGCAACTATCCTGACATTCATGCACATAGTGTCTTCCAATACCTCTTTGCCTTCCGACACCTTGATTGACAAAAACTCCATGTATCTCCCCATGTCGTGGTCCACTCCACCATCCTTCTTGACAAACTTCCTCAACCATGTCGTCATAGAAAGGTTTTTGAAAATGGGCTTGGTATGGTTCAGGTGGAAATTGTTGTGGTGGTACATGTGGGGGGGTACTTGTGGAACAAGTTGTAGAGCCACATGTGTGGTGTGGTGGTGACTCATCTTGGAATGGTCGATATAAGTGGGTTGGGATGAGGGTTGGATCGCGTCACATGTGTTTGAACATTGGTTCTTTGGAGAATAGGTTGTTGGGTGTATTGGCAAGGTGTGGGGGTAGGTTGAGGAAAGCATAACGTACGCACTTGTCCCAGCGTAAGAGTCGATGACATAGTTGATTTTTGGTTCAACTCTCCTCCTACATTAGATTGTGATGTCCCCCTTCGACTTGTATGTTCAATATTTCCCCACCTAGATGTAATATTTTTCGTTCTCCCCTTCATCTCACTCACATGCTTTCCCATTCCACCCATCACCATCCACATCCTCATCAACTCCCTAAGTATGAGGGACATCGAGTCTTCTCCTTCATGAGATTGACCTCCGGAGTTAGTCATAGTACCTGCAAAAATGCAATAAACACGTTAGAAATAACGTTCCTCACGTCGCTCGTATTTGCACTCCACTCACCCCACTAGTGTTTCACTCAACTCTCCATACTCTAGTGTCTTCCAAGGTTGGTAAAGAACTTTGTCCAATCAATTCACAAGGTAACTTAGCCTATGTGGAGGAATAGATTCTTGTCAAATCGAAAGGCTGACAACTCTAAAGTTGATGGACGGAGCTAAAGAAATTCCACGAAATAAAACAGAAAAATTTAAGAAAAATTAGCACGGAATGAAAATGGTACTAAAAAACTAAGTAACAATCAAATAGATCAATTAATTAATGTTAAACAGTTTGGAGAATCAAAGAAGTGAAAAGGAATGGATTCGGAAATGAAATGAGATCACAAAACGTGAAAAAGCGAGATCTGCTAAACCTGTGCACAATTTGCGGTTCTCAGATGCATAGTTTGCATTTGCAAATGCAAACTGCAGATCCAAAATTCTTTGTCGCAGTCTGCGATTCAAGTGCAGTTCACTGGTCCCACCCGCGATGCAACCTGTGATTCGCAGGTTGTGACTATACCAAAAATCGCTGGTGAAGTAAAAATTCCTTAGGATTCGTTTGGCTGACCATGTTTTGATTATTTCCTACTATTTTAATGACTTGGGCCCACTGTCTTCAGATTTTTGCTAGCTTTGGGCCCAAAAATACTTTTACAACTTTTGCCCTAGGGTTTTTGGATCAAACACTATCTTTTAGCCTTCTTCTTCACAAGAACTTGATGAACTTTGTAGAACACTTTAAATTTCTAACTAGTATTAAATCAACTCCAATTTGGCTCAAATTTCAGATCTAGCTTTCTTTCAAGAAGGAGAACAAATCTCAATAACTTTTGAATACAATAGCACACTAATATCTATAGACCCACTTGATGTTATTCAAGGTTGAGGGTCCTTCAATGGTGTTCTTGCTCAAATCAACCCCAAATCAATTGAAATTTTGATATGTGATAGATTTAACCTCTAGGAGTGAATCTATCAATAGAAACACCCAATTCAAACAACAACACAATTTTTTGTGGATTTTTTAGAATTTTCATATTTTTGTGGATTTTTAAATAAGAAGAACCTAGAATTGAGAATTGTAGAAACAAAACTCTAGCCTAAGCTTTGATACCAAATGATACGATTCCCGTGAAATTGAAAGGATAGAAGATTGACATAATCAGTGGCATCCAAAGCAACCTAAAATATATGAAACCTTAGACCTTAATGAAATAAATCAAATCAAACATCAATCAAGGATAGGAGCAAGACACAAGAATTGAAATCAATAGGCAACCAAAAGGTATATTAAACCAAAGACCTCTTAAATATTAATCAATAAAAGCACCTATACTATAAACGATTATTCGACAAGTGAGTGATATCATGTGAGAATCATGAATAAGTTCAATAGACAACCAAGGAATCCACCGTAATTGTGCTATCACTCTATAATCTAACACTAATCTAGCTATCGCTAAGCTAACACTACAAAGTAGCTATCAAGAGAATTAATCTCAATTCATCAATCATCAAAAGTCCCTCTTCTAAGCCTTGAGAACTACTATTTATAAAAGTAGGATTTATTACAAGCTAGGTCCAAAAGTGACACAAGCCTTAAAATTGCAAAGATAACCAAAATGGCTAATTGGTCATCTGCCGGCAAGATGTGTGAAACGTACATTGTGAGACAAGTTGTGCCCGTGTTTCACAGATGAAACGCACATGCTGCCTTTTATCCTCTCTTGAACATGTTGTGCAAAACACATGGGGGGTCGCAGGTCACACCTACGACTCACACTTCATCCGCAAAGATAGCTTCAATTTCAGACTCCTCTTCACTCTAAACGATCATTCAAATGTCGTGTGCCCTCTTATGTGGGCCCTAAAGGGTATCTAAAGCCTCTCTATGCATAAACATATATTGTAAAGCTTGGAGTTCCTTGACTCATTCTCGAATGAAGGCTTTTGAGGGGTTTGTGCTCCCCGATATCATATCATCACCAAATGATACGATTCATGCAGAATTGAAAGGATAGAAGATTGACACAATCAATGGAATCCAAAGCAACCTAAACTGAATGAAATCTTAGACCTCAATAAAATCAAACATCAATCAAGGAAAGAGCAAGACACAAGAATTGTAATCAATAGGTAACCAAAGGTATATTAAACCAAAGACCTCCTAAAGGGTAAATCAATAAAAGCACCTATACTATAATGATGATTCCAAAAGTTAGTGATCTCATGTGAGAATCATGAAGAAGTTCAATAGACAACCAAGGAATCTACCCTAATTGTGCTATCACTCTATAATCTAACACTAATATAGATATCACTAAGCCAACACTACAAAGTAGCTATTAAGAGAATTAATATTAATTCATCAATCATCAAAATTCCCTCTTCTAATCCTTGAGAATTACTATTTATAGTATTAGGCCTTATTACAAGCTTGGCCAAAAAGTGACCCAAGCCTTCAAATTGCAAATATAACCAAAATGGCTAATTGGTCATCCGCCGACAAGATATGTGAAACGCACACTGTGATACAAGTTGTGCCTGTGTTTCACAGATGAAACGCACAAGCTACCTTTTATCCTCTCTTGAGCATGTTGTACAAAACACATGGGGGGTTGCGGGTCACACCTGCTGCTCGCACTTCATCAGCAAACTGTGCCAACTTCAATTCCGGACTCCTTTTACTCTAAGTGATCATCCAAATGTCGTGTGCCCTCTTATTTGGGCCCTGAAGGGTCTCCAAAGCCTCTCATGCTTCGACATATCTTTTGAAGCTTCGAGTTCCTTAACTCATTCTCTAATGAAGGCTTTTGAGGGGTTTGTGCTCCCTGATATCATATCATATTTGGTGATCACAAGAATTTGCAACTCGATAATGGTCAATCTAAGCCGTATGAAGTGCCTACGCCGGTTGGTGAGACAGCTGTGGCTATAAAAGTCTATTGGGATTCTATGGTGATGATTTTTAACCGCCATACTTTGGTTGATCTCGCAGAATTGCTAGTGGTTGATTTTGATGTCATTATGGGTATAGATTGGTTGGCTTCATGTTATGCTAATGTCAATTGTCGAATAAAAACTGTCAAGTTTTGCTTCCCAGGTGAGCCGACCCTAGAATGGAAGGGTAATTCAGCTTCGCCAAAGGGCAGATTCGTTTCCTACCTTAAGGCACGAAAAATGATTTCCAAGGGTTATTTCTATCACCTAGTATGAGTTTGAGATGCGAATGTAGAGCTTCCGACCATTCACTCTATTCCTATAGTAAATGAGTTTCTAGATGTATTTCCATAGGAACTTTCGGGTATTCCTCCAGAGTGGGAGATCCGGTTTACTATTGGTGTGCTTCCAGATACTCAGACGATATATATTCCTCCTTATAAAATGGCTCATATTGAGCTAAGGGAGTTGAAAAAGGAGCTGCGAGATATATTGGAAAAGGGATTTATCATGCTTAGTACTTCACCATGGGGCGCACCGATATTGTTTGTTCACAAGAAAGATGGTTCTCCAAGGATGTGCACTGACTATCGGCAACTGAATAAGGTTACTATCAAGAACAAATATCCACTTCCGAGGATCGATGATCTATTTGATCAATTTGCAGGGTGTTAAGTACTTTTCGAAGATTGATTTGAGATCTGGGTATCACCAGTTGAGGGTGAAAGAGAAAGATATACCCAAGACAGCTTTTAGGACAAGAATAGTCACTTCGAGTTTCTTGTGATGTCTTTTGGCCTTACTAATGCACCAGCGGCCTTTATGAATCGGGTCTTCAAGCCGTTCTTAGATGTCTTTGTGATTGTATTCATTGATGATATTCTAATTTATTCGCGTAAGGAGGCAAATCATGCGGATCATTTGCTAGCGGTATTACAAATACTCCAGGATCATAAGTTGTATGCCAAGTTCTCTAGATGCAAGTTCTGGTTGAGCTCAATTGCTTTTCTGGGCCATGCAGTTTCTTCAGAAGGCATTAAATTGGATAATCAAAAGATTGAGGTTGTAAAGAATTGGACGAGGCCCATGACTCCTACTGAGGTACGTAGTTTCTAGGGCTTGACAGGTTATTACAGGAGCTTTGTGGAAGGCTTTTCTTCTATCTTCGTACCTCTGACAAAGCTAATACACAAGGCGGCCGAGTTCCAGTGGTTAGATGCGTGTGAACGAAGTTTCCAAGAGTTAAAAATAGGTTGGCATTCACACCTGTCTTGGTACTTCCAGAAGGTAATATGGTGTTTATTGTGATGCCTATAGAGTTGGACTAGGTTGTGTCCTAATGTAGCATGGCAAAGTTATGCATATGCTTTGAGAAAGTTGATGAAGCACGAGCTAAACTACCCGACTCATGAGTTTGTGGCTACGGTATTTGCCTTGAAGGTATGGCGCCATTACCTATATAGGGTTCATGTTGATCTGTATACCGATCATAAGAGCTTGCAGTATATATTCCAGAATAAGGAGTTGAACTTGAGGCAGAGAAGATGGCTTGAGCTATTGAAGGATTACAATATTAATATTCTATACCATCCCATCAAAGCTAATGTTGTAGTCGATGCCTTGAGCCGTAAGTCCATGGGTATCTTTAGCTATGTTGAAGCTGACAAGTTGGAGATGAACAGTGATTTGTGTCGATTAGCCAGCTTAAGTATACGCTTACTTGATACAATTGATGGAAGTGTTGTGGTCCAAAATACGGCAGAATCATCCCTGATAGCAAGAGTGAAAGCAAGGTAGTTTGATGATCCTGAGTTAGTTAGAATGGAGGAAGGAATTCTTCTGCTGAAGAAGCCAATGTTAGAGCTTACAGAAGATGGTGTTCTTAGATACCGAGGCTGGTTATATGTACCCAATGTTGGAGGGCTTCTGTCAGACCCTAAACCGGAGGGGCATGACCGGCACCCGGGCCTTACTTGTCCAGCGCCAACATACATGACTTAACCTTATTCTTTAATATACAAACGGGTTATCAAGGCTCCCATGATAGACTGAATGACTTATGAAAGCAATTAAACAACTGACGATACCATCCTAACATGAATATACATAGATACGGGCCTACAAGGACACTATGAAGTCTATACATCAAAACATATACCGACGAGGCCATACAAGACATCTATACACAGAACTAGTGTCTACAAGCCTCTAAGAGCACACCATCATCATCATAAGTCGGGATAGGTCCCCGCCATACCCATAAACATGTACATAACATCACACCTACTCTAAAGAAGCAACTCCGGAACAAAAAGAGTGCACCAACCACAGCTGAGCTGAGAACCTATTGGTGAGGTCATCAATCTGAACCCGCGGGCATGAAACACAGCGTCCCTTAACAAAAAAGAGCATCAATACAAAAGATGTACTTAATAGGTGAGGCAGTAAAAGCATAATGAGACATCAATGTAAAAGAGAGTCAAGAAGGATCAACCTATAACTTGTATTTCCCACCGAGGGTCGTGATATGCATTATACAACATATACATGCATATAGCGCCATCATAAATCATTAAGCCGCTCTTTGGGGCTAACATCATCATCATAACCAACTGATCAGTGGTGTTGTAACACACACACACACATATATATATATATATTATAAAACGCCTTCATGAGAACTATATGCATGAGTGACATAGTATACTTCTTTGAACTTGTCGGAGTGACGTATGATCGTTACACCTCTGACTAACGTTATGAAGTTAACATATCAACATACCTTTCATTATGAGTTAATAAGACAAAATATACATAAATCAATAACTTCTTCAATAGAATGAAGGACATAGACATTTCTAGCTTTCAAGAGTAGAGTTACAACTCGTAGTTTTGTATGTTGAGATTCATCATATGTTAGTCCTCCTAGTATTGGACATCAGGATTATCTTCGAGGTTATACGGTATTATATATGCCTATTATTACATCCCGTACTTCCATTCAACATATACACGACTAAGTTGAGGTTGGCGAATGCTCTGAAACGTGGGAAATAAGATTTGGGTATACAAAAAAATGAATGAGCTGCTTGCTTACCCGACGTGCTTGCTTCACCAACTTACCTTTTGTCCTACTAGCTTGAGCCACTTAACACTTGTCGTGATTATTAAATGAGGATGTGACATGTGTCTAAATGATTAAGTACAATATATGACACCCATTAATTAAGCAAGTAGGTGACAAGTAGGTGTATCACCTACTTGCTAAAAGGAAAGGCCGAAATTAAGCCACCCAAAAAGACATGTGTAGGTCAACATAGAGGGTCTTTTTAGGGGCTGACCCTCTTTATTTCTGCTCATCATTTTCTAAGTAGTAGGACTTAAGAGGAGCCACGAAACCCGAAATAATTAGCTCCAAAACCCTTAAGAAGCTCTAAGTAATCTTCTTCTTCTTTCAATTTATGTTAAAGGGTTATCTCCAATCTTGAAGGACCTGAAGTGACGCAAGCTGATGGTCATCCATGGTAAGGTTGTTTCATCCCTACAAGATCTGATTTATGTGAGAAAATCCTCCTTCGTAATATATTAGAGTTTATCTAAGTTCTAGCTAGGTTGTTTGGTGAAGAACTTATGAAGTAGGGGTTGGAAATTGGGTGGAAATTGTTGGACTATTAAGACTACGTTTTAATGTTGGGTTGTGGCTGAAAATCAATAGGAGTAAGTGGATATGTAGTGGTTAATGTTGTTAACAGGATCTAGAAGGCGAAAAGGTGTTTTAGAGATATAATTGTTTAATCGTAAACTAAGCTTGCCGCTTGTTATACTATTATTTGAATTGTGAAAATTTTTCTTATGTTGTTGAGGGGATGAATGGATGGGATTGGTTATTGATATTGTTAATATCGTTCTTTGGTGCTGTTTCTAATTTAGGAAAGTGAGGAAATGTAGGGGAAGTGCTGCCCGATTTTCCGTAAGAGAACTATTAGCTTAGAAATATATTTTGACTCCTTCCATGGCATTAACCATAGTTATAATACCTTGATGTAGGTTGAAGTACTACAGGCAGTATGTGGAATCATTAGCAACAAAGGTATGTTAAGGCTACTCTTCCTTCTTTTGGCATGATCAGAATGAAGCAAACGTAAACGAATAATATTCATAACGGGGCCACTCTTAGATATGTTAGAGGCTGATGTTCTTGAATTCTGTATAATGATAGTGATCTTATCTTATGGCTTCTTGATTCTTCAAAGTAAGTTATGTTGATGATATTAGTTCCATAATGTTAATCGGAGGGGCAAGGACCTTACGTAACTCCGATAGACTCAGAGTGTCTTAGTATCATTCCTGCATTATATACATGTATATACCATGTCCTCACATGTGTTATATACGCGTATGCTATATGATATGTATATGGGTATGGGAAAGATTATGGTGTTATATGCGCATCACTACCTGATCAGCTGATATGGCGGGGCCCTGTCCCAACCTTATGATGTCACGTACTCCAGTAGAGGCTTGTAGACAGTTATGAGGTAGTCATATGTTATGTGGCCTTCTCAACCTATGTTTTTGTTTATAGTCATCTATGGTAGCCTTGTCGGCTCGTACAGTCATGTCCAGCATCTATGTATATAGATATGCCATGTTGGTCTTGCACCTTTTCAACTTATTATTTCTATGAGTCAGTAGGTTACCTCGTGACGACCCTCGTGGCCCATGCTTATTTATGATTATATGGTGAATGTCTGTCTAGTGATACTCGGCAAGTAAGGTTCGGGTGTCCGTCATGGCTCTCCGATTTGGGTCGTGACAAACTTAGTATTACAGCAGGTTTGTCCTAGAGAACCTGCAAGTCGTGTCTATTAGATTCTTGTTTATGGCACTTGTCGTGATTATTAAATGAG
Organism: Anisodus acutangulus; assembly: GCA_029783415.1. Lineage (NCBI taxonomy): Eukaryota > Viridiplantae > Streptophyta > Magnoliopsida > Solanales > Solanaceae > Anisodus > Anisodus acutangulus. The sequence continues at coordinate 12,547,180 of CM056501.1, forward strand.
GATGTGGCACGTGTCTAAATGATTAAGTGCAACATATGACACCCATTAATTAAGCAAGTAGGTGTATCACCTACTTGCTAAAAGGAAAGGCCGAAATTAAGCCACCCAAAAAGACATTTGCAGGTCAGCCAAGAGGGTCTTTTTAGGGGCTGACCCTCTTCATTTCTCCTCATCATTTTTTAAGTAGTAGGACTTAAGAGGAGCCACGAAATTCTCCCAAAATAATCAGCTCCAAAACCCTTAAGAAGCTCTAAGTAATCTTCTTCTTCTTTCAATTTATGTTAAAGGGTTATCTCCAATCTTGAAGGACCTGAAGTGACGCAAGTTGATGGTCATCCATGGCAAGGTTGTTTCATCCTTACAAGATCTGATTTATGTGAGAAAATCCTCCTTCATAATATATTAGAGTTTATCTAAGTTCTAGCTAGGTTGTTTGGTGAAGAACTTATGAAGTAGGGGTTGGAAATTGGGTGGAAATTGTTGGACTATTATGACTGCATTTTAATGTTGGGTTGTGGCTGAAAATCAGTAGGAATAAGTGGATATGTAGTGGTTAATGTTGTTAACAGGATCTAGAAGGCGAAAAGGGGTTTTAGAGATATAATTGTTTAATCGTAAACCAAGCTTGCCGCTTGTTATACTATTATTTGAATTGTGGAAATTTTTCTTACGTTGCTGAGGGGCTGAATGGATGGGATTGGTTATCGATATTGTTAATATCGTTCTTTGGTGTTGTTTCTAATTTAGGAAAGTGAGGAAATGTAGGGGAAGTGCTGCCCGATTTTCTGTAAGAGAGCTACTAGCTTAGAAATATATTTTGACTCCTTCAATGGCATTAACCATAGTTCTAATACCTTGATGTAGGTTGAAGTACTACAGGCAATATGTGGAGTCATTAGCAACAAAGGTATGTTAAGGCTACTCTTCCTTCTTTTGGCATGATCAGAATGAAGCGAACGTAAACGAACAATATTCATAACGGCTCCACTCTTAGATACGTTAGAGGATGATGTTCTTAACTTCTATATAATGATAGTGATCTTATCTTATGGCTTGTTGATTCTTCAAAGTAAGTTATGTTGATGATGTTAGTTCCATAATGTTAATCGGAGGGGCAAGGACCTTACGTAACTCCGATAGACTCAGAGTGTCTTTGTATCATTCATGCTTTATATACATGTATATACCATGTCCTCACATGTGTTATATACACGTATGCTATATGATATGTATATGGGGTATGGGAAAGGTTATGGCGTTATATACGCACCACTACCTAATCAACTGATATATGATGATGATTATGCCCACAGAGGCCGATATGATATGATGGGATGCCCACAGAGGCTTGATGGCATTATATACGCATATGTATATGTATGACCAGACATTATGTACGCATATGTATGAAACTTAGGCATATTATGGCCTTCAGAGGCATTCTGTATAGGTTGATTATTTCCTGTCTTAGGTTACCTCCATGCCTTTATTATGCTATTTTCCATGCCTTACATACTCGGTACATTATTCGAATTGATGCCCCTTTTGCTTGGGAGATACTGTGTTTCATGCCTGCAGGCTCAGGTAGACAAGGCAACAGTCCACACAAGTAGGTTGTCTGTGCAGCTAATATTGGAGCACTCTACTTGTCCCGGTGTTGAGGTCTAGTCTTGGTACAATAAGTTTGATATGCATATGGGTATGGCGGGGCCCTGTCCCAACCTTATGATGTCACGTACTCCAGTAGAGTCTTGTAGATAGTTATGAGGCAGTCAGATGTTATGTGGCCTTCTCAACCTATGTTTTTATTGTTTAGTCATCTATGGTAGCCTTGTCGGCTCGTACGGTTATGTCCAGCATCTATGTATGTAGATATGCCATGTTGGTCTTGCACCTTTTCAACTTATTATTTCTATGAGTCAGTAGGTTACCTCATGACGGCCCTCGTGGCCCATGCTTATTTATGATTATGTGGTGAATGTATGTCTAGTGGTACTCGGCAAGTAAGGTTCGGGTGTCCGTCATGGCTCTCCGATTTGGGTCATGACAAACTTGGTATTACAGCAGGTTTATCCTAGAGAACCTGTAAGTCGTGTCTATTAGATTTTTGTTTATGAGTGTGTTGTGCACCACACTTATAAACAGGAGGGTACGAGGCATTTAGGATGGTTACCAACTTTTTGTTCTAGATCGTGCAGTAGAGCTGAGTTATAAGCATTCCACTCCTAATCTATCTCATGTTTATGATTTCAGTAATGCCTACAGCAAGGAAGAAGTCCTAAAGTAAGAGGGCGTTAAATACGACTACAAACGAGGGTACCATCCGAGTGCCACCCGCTAGTGATGGCCAGAGTGAGGCCCACAATATGACTCCTCTGCATGATTCCCTGACTCCACCACCTCTAGAGGAGCTTAGTGGGGTTGCAGTACCCCAGTTCCTCAACTTGATACTCTGGATTAGGATCTTGATATACAAAGTGTTATACAATTTTTGACTCGATTGGTGGCCGCTCAGGCCTAACATCAAACTATTGGTCCTTCTGATAGAGCAGTTAATACGAGAGCTCGGGATTTCATCATTCTATATCCTCCGGTATTCACGGGGTCAGACCTGAATGCGGACACATAGAATTTTTTGAATCAGATGCAACGTACCTTGCTGGTGATGGATGCCACCAATACTAAGTCGGTATAGTTTGCTTCTTATAGATTGCGGGATATCACGGTGAACTGGTATGAGAAATGGGAGCATTCTAGGGGAGCTTGTGCCCCACTAATAGGATGGATAGAGTTTTCAGAGGCTTTCTTACAACAGTTTTTGCCGGTCGAGCTCCAACGGGCCAGGCAGGATAGATTTTTACTTCTTGAGCAGGGTAATATGAGTGTTCGGGAATATAGCTTGTAGTTTAATTCATTGTCCAGAAATGCTCCTCTGATCATAATTGAGACGAGCTACCGGGTATATAGGTTTGTTAATGGCTTGGGTTCGCACTTAGTTAATGAGTGTACTACAACTTCTCTAAATCTGAATATGAATATTGCTCGTATTCAGGCTTATGTGCAATACCCCGTACTTCTCATCATGTCTACAACTAAGTTGAAGTCGACGAAGTTACTTTAAAATGAAAGAATGAGGTTATAGTATCCAAGTGTATGTAGTATGTTAAGCCTAGTTAAAGTAAATGAGATTCATAAACAAATAAGATGTCGGACAAAGGTAGACAACCTACTAGTTTCACCTTTGTATTTCACCAACTTTCTTAGACTTCTTACGAGCTTGAGATACAATTTATTCATCCTACTTACTCGAGCTACTTTCTTACACGTCCTACTTGCTTGCACATCCTATTTGCTTAAATGTTCTACTTGTTTCACGTCCTACTTATTAAACGGGGATGACACACGGGTTTAGAGCTAATTAGTAACCTTCTAGCCTAAGTAAATGACAAGTAGGTGACCCACCTACTTGAAATGAGAGGCCAAAATTAAAGGGTCTAGTGTGGCCAACATCTGGCCATTTTATACATATCCTTATCACTAAAACAGATTCACAACTGTATCTCTTTCCCAACCCAAAACAGCCACCCTTTTTTCCTTAAGGTTCTTGGTGGCCAAACTTCCAAGTTTCATTCCTCTCCCATGGCGTGGAAGTGTTTTAATATGGTTTCTCATCTCTCCTATACTCTTAATAGCACAAGGCAATCCCTGTCCTCCAAGGTTAAGTTATTTGGGAGATATTTAAAGGGCGGCAAGTAGAGAAAAATCAAGAAATTGGACAGCAAGGTAAGTCCCTCATTCTACTTCATATTTATAAGTTAGTTTAAGCTTTAGATGTATTTTACTTGCTACAAGTTCATGGGTTGATGACTGAAGTTATAAATAAGCTGGTGGACTTGTTATGTAGTTTTGGAGTTGTTCTTGTTGTTCTCTTAGGTGTTGTACATATGTTGGTTGGATGTTGTTAATATTGTTGTGAATTGAGCCAGTGGGATGGGGAAGAAATGAGGGAGATGCTGCCCATTTTATTGTAAGATGAACTTGCCCTTGATGGTTGAATGATATAGTTGCGTTGCTAGTGGTGTCGTATAACATGTTGGGACTGATTTCGTGGTATGTGGGGTTGTTCCTATCATGTTAAGTTGCTGGAGATTGATATAATTATAGTTATGTATCGTTAATGATGTTAAAAGGATTAAAAAGAAGATAGGCTTGGATAATCCCGAGGAAACGCTTGTAGAACGAGCTTGTCACTCATTAGCTAGTTGGTGTGTTCTTCTTGATGATGCTAGTCTTCTTTTCCTGGTTGTAGTTGGACTTGTGAAGGAGGCTACCATCTCGATCAGAACGTCTACTTAAAGGTATGTAAGGCTATTTTCTTTCCTCGCCACAACGGCACGACATACGATATTTGCCTCTTATGTAAACTATGAAGTTTAGAGCTTCCAATTGTAGTAGTAGTTCCGATGTTCCAAGTATTATGAATGTCTTAATAAAAGCTATCTATCCATAATCAATTGTTATTCAAGTGTTTACTCCTAAGAGTTGAGTTTCAAGTTTCTATGATGGGATTAGGATTCCCCTTAAGTATGATGACGTTCCTAGCACACAAAGTGAAATGAAAGAAATGTTATGTGCTCACACATGGTCGTTACTCAAGTGTATTCGTCTCATAAATTAAGTTACGAGTTGTCGCGAAGAGGATAGAATTTCCCTTTATGTGGGACCAATCTAATAACCTATAGAGTATGATTCCAAAATAGAATTCTAGAGGTCCTGTACATATGCATTTCATAGTTTCGTGTACTCCTTGTTTGGTGTCGCCTCCATAATACGAGTTTCATATATCTATTAGAAGTATTGTACTCTTCTTAGAAAGTGTATACGAGGCACCGCGGCTCCCTCGTGAGACTCCTGATAGCATAGCGACGGTTAGTAAGAGTTGCTCCACTCATTTGTTTAATAGCTTCATAGATGTCCTAATTGGTATTTTCCCCAACGAGTTGAGTTTCATAAGTGTATTAGTAGCCACATTTTCCTATGAGAGTGTAAGTATGAACCATAGTGGAACCCTCAAAAGAACTCCCGTAGTGTGATGACTGTTGATGACAAAAAGGGGAGCCTTAGATGTTAATAGTTGTTGTTTGTTCTAGTGACCAATAGCAACCAGTGAAAAGGGATTTCTAGTTCATGACTACTAGTTTACAATGAGATGGGAATATTCATAACTACTAGTTTACAATGAGATGGGAACCTTACTTGTTAACGAAGGTGATAGCCTATAAGTATAAATGAAGAAGTTACAGTAAGTTGTCTAGGATAACTATGTTTAGAATGACTATAAGATGACTCTCAGATAATAGTTGGAGGATCATATATCTAAGGTTAAGGTATGATAAGTACGGGAATTCACCATGTTTCCTAATGTAGACGATATCTCACGGCTAATGTCTAAGTAAATGTTGTGGGGGTGTAGAGCATAAGGTAAGATGAATCACGTAAGTAGTTTCAGATGTTTGTTGATGGTTTATAGGTCCTACTGAAGATGAATTATGTGGATGGGTTATAGATTATTGTTGATGGATTATAGTTCGTTAATTAAGATGAATGATATCAGTAATATCCAAATTATCATTACCGGATTGTAGTATCTTACTTAAGAAAGATTTAGTGTTGGATTCCACAGTATCACTAATGTTATCTTACTTAAGAAAGATTAAATGTTATGTGGCTCATATACACTTTCTAAGAAGAGTACAAGACTTCTAATAGATATATGATACTCGTATTACGGAGGTGGCACCAAATAGGGAGTACATGAAACTATGAAATGCATATGTATTGCACCTCTAGAGTTCTATTTTTGAATCATACTCTATAGGTTACTAGTATGGTCCCTCCTAAGGGGGAATACTCTATCCTCTTTGCGATAACTCATAACTTAATTTATGAGATGTATGCTTGAGTAACAACCATGTTGCACATAACATCTCTTTGATTTCACTTTGTGTGCTAGGAACGTCATCATACATAAAGGGAATTTTAATCCCATCATAGAAACTTGGAACTCGACTCTTAGGAGTAAACACTTGAATAGTGACTAATTACGGACATATCACTTTTCTTAAGAGATTCATGAGACTTGGAACATGGAACTACTACACTTGGAAGCTCTAAACTTCATGGTTTACATAAGAAGCAAATATCTTATGTCGCGTCGTTGTGGCGAGTCAAGAAAATAGCCTTGCGTACCTTTAACCTCTCCTCTCGAATACTAATGAAGAACTCATCCTCCTTTTACCATTAACTACAATAAGGAAACAATACTACTGTTAACAACCAGAAACACAAGAACTAACCGACTAATGACAAACTAAGCTATACAAGCTTCTATAATATATATCTTCACCTAGCTCTATTCCAATCCTTGAAACTTCCTAAATCAACATATAAACACATACATAAAAATCTCCAGCCCCTTCATATAACAAAAACACCAAACTTTACCATCAAACCAGTCCCAACACACTATATAGCACAACAACACTTCAACCACATTATCTAATCATTTAACTTACAACTTGTATCTTCTAAGCATATTTAAATCATCAACCTAACTTATATACAACATGCTAATACTTCCAGCACCTACACCCACAAAAAATAATCCCAATATGATATACCACACAACTAGTAACTCAACTACATCAATCAATCTCAACTTACAAACTAGCTAATGAGCGACAAGCTCGTTTTGTGATAAATCAGACACCATCTCCCTTGTTTCTTTTACTTTTCTCAAGTTCAAAACAACAACAACAACAACAGTCAACAAGTACATCTCCAACACCTCTATACAATCAAATTAGCCCCACATACCATGAAATCAGTCCCAACATGTTATACGACATCACTAACACTATATCATTCAACTATCACCAGCAAGTTCATCTTACAATCAAACGAGAAGCATCTCCCCCATTTATTCCACCTCCCACTGGTTGAAATTCACAACAACACCATCCAACCACCATATGTACATCACCTAAGAAAACAACAAGAACAACCCCAAAGCTACATAACAAGTCCATTTATAACTTCAGCCATCAACCCATGAGCTTGTAGAAACTAAAATACATATAAAGCTTAAACTAACTCATACATATGAAGTAGAAGGAGGGACTTCCCTTGCTGTCCAATTTCTTGATTTTTCTTTACTTGCTGCCCTTTAAATTTCTCCCAAATAACTTAACCTTGGAGGAGAGGGACTGCCTTGTGCTGTTTGGTTTAGAAATATATTAAGAGTTTAGGAGAGAAGAGAAACTACATTAAACAATTCCACACCATGGGAGAGGAATGAAACTTGAAGTTTGGCCACCAAGAACCCTAAGAGAAAGAAGGGTAGCTGTATTAGATTGGGAGAGAGAGAGAGAGTTGTGAATCTGTTTTGGGTTATACAGATATGTATAAAATGGCCAGATGTTGGCCTTAAAAGGACCTCTGGTTGAACTCCCTTTCCCCTTAATGGGCCTCCCATTTATGGATCAGATTTGGCCACAATAGCCCCTTTAATTTGGGCCTCTCATTTCAAGTAGGAGGGTCACCTACTTGTCACTTACTTAGGCTAGAAGGTTACTAATTAGCTCTAAACATGTGTGTCATCCCCATTTAATAATTAGGACGTGAAACAAGTAGGACGTGTAAGCAAATAGGACGTGCAAGAAAGTAGGACGTGTGAAAAAGTAGATGAAGCACATAGGACATTTAAGCAAGTAGGTGAAACACAAAGGTGAAACTAGTAGGTCGTCTACCTTTTTCGACATCATATTCATTTATGAATCTCATTTACTTTAACTAGGCTTAACATACTGCATACATTTTGGACATTATAACCTCATTCTTCCATATTCAAGTAACTTCGTTGACTTGAACTTAGTCATACACATGATAAGAAGTATAGGGTGTTACATCAATACCCCCTTTGGATCATTCGTCCTCGAATGAGAAGCGTGACTCAAGGAAACATTAACTTTGGGATTCTAGCACATTACTTGCATACGTAGGGAATATCTAATTTGATAAGAACTTCGCGATTACTGATCGCTCTAGTCAAAATCGCATGAAATAGAATGATCTCTTAAGCCATGCATGATCTAGAGTATGAAACAAAGGTAACATTTTCTAAATACCTCATAGCTTCCCAATTATAAGTATGGTGCCCAACACACCCATAAGTGAGACTCTACTGGACATGACTTCATAGACTCCCGAGGACTAACTGCTCTGATACCACCCTATCACGCCCCAATACATGAGTTGGATGGACCATGCTCTACATGCATCTACTGTGATCTTGTAATGGGGTAAATGACAAAACTTATAGCACAAATGAATTCTGTCAACAAAATTCCTTTTTTGTACATGAACGTGGCCACTGGCTCATGGTATACAATTGAATATAAAATAACCCACTGACTCTCTCTATGAAGCCTCTATGAGTACCTATTATTGAACGACTAATACAAGTGCTGGGATAGGGCCCAAAGATACCCATAATCTCTAACATCAATGCAATTACTAGACCTGACTTGGCTCCATGTGAAATTGGAGCTTGCAACTCTTCTGCTGATGATCTGCACTATCTAGCAACCCAATCTGCCAGCCTGTACAATTGGACCTGCAATGTGAAATATAACAAATGCAGCACCCCCAGCCAAAAGGACGTCAGTACAAAAATATTATACCGAATATATAAGGCAAACATAAATAATCATATGAAAGAACATCAACTGTAAGGAGAGATAGGAAGAATTAACCTGAAACTCTAAATTTTCAATAAGGGCTATGATATGCCTAAGTATCATACATGTGTGTACATAATGTCTGGTCATACATATACATATGCGTATATAACGCCATCAAGCCTCTGTGGGCATAATCATCATCATATACTAGCTAATCAGGTGGTAGTGCGTATATAACACCATAACCTTTCCCATACCCTGTATATATATCATATAGCGTATATAACGCCTGTGAGGTCATGATATATACATGTATATAATTTATGAATGATACTAAGACACTCTGAGCCAATCGGAGTGACGTGCGGTCATTGCACATTCGATTAACATTATGGAACTAACATCATCAACATAACTTACTTTGAAGAATCAACAAGCCATAAGATAAGATCACTATCATTATATAGAACTCAAGAACATCAGCCTCTAACATATCTAAGAGTGGAACCATTATGGATATTGTTCGTTTACGTTCATTTCATTCTGATCATGCCAAAAGAAGGAAGAGTAGCCTTAACATACATACTGCTCTATGATGCTTTCTTTTACCTATGAACCTTCGAAGCATATGAGATTCATAACAAAGAGAATTGGATCATTATCGAGGACTTGATATGACACAAATAATATCACATGGGGGAACAACTTTTGTAGAATTAGAAGACTTGCGATAATTCATTCTTTGGAACTCACATTAAAGGAAGGAATCAAATGATAAGACTTTATGTCACTGGATACGACAAAAATATACCTAATGTTCTACGATCCTATTATGATACCTTCGGAAACCATTATCTAGTCTTGTGGACCATTCTACCTTGGATAGACTATGATCATCTATGTCAATGTGGTTTATCTTAAAATAAGCTCTATACCCCAACAATGGTAATCTGGATGCTTATGATATAATTCTTCTTACGTTACATTCTATAACTCATTAACGATCATCTGAACTCTTTACCATATAATGACTTGTTACTATACAATTGACATCACATGAAAGGAACACCAGAGCATGAACAAGAGAGTCGTGATACTTTACTCCTAGGAACTCAAATAGCAAGGAAACATCTAATAGGACTTTATCTCGCTAAATGTGAGATGGACATATGCACTCACTTTTCTATATTCCTTATTTGTTCTTCCAAAACCTGTATTCTAACTCCTTAGAATGTATTATCCTCAAGAATGCTATAACATTATATTAACATAGCTATTATATAATTCATCTTAAGTTATCTATCATCCATTAGTGATACTCTGGAAGCCAACACTTAATCTTTCTTAAGTAAGATACTATAATCTGATAATGATAATTTGTTTATTAATGATATCATTCATCTTAATTAACGAACTATAATCCATCAATAATAATCTAGAACCCATCCACATAATTCACCTTTATTAGGACCTATAATCCATCGACAAACATCTGAAACTACTTACGTGATTCATCTTATCTTATGCTCTACACCCCCACAAAATTTACTTAGACATTAGCCGTGAGATATCGTCTACATTAGGCAACATGGTGTAGTCTCGTACCTATCATACCTTAACCTTAGATCTATGATCCTCCAACTATTATCTTAGAGTCATCTCATAGTCATTCTAAACATAGTTATACTAGACAACCTACTGTAGCTTCTTCGTTTATACTTATAGGCTATCACCTTCATTAACAGGTAAGGTTCCCATCTCATTGTAAACTAGTAGTCATGAACTAGTAAATCCTTTTCACAGGTTGCTAATGGTCACTAGAACATACAACAGCCATCAACATGCAAGGCTCCCCTTTTTGTCATCAACTAGTCATCACACTACGGGAGTTCTTTTGAGGGTGCCACTATGGTTCATACTTACTCTCTAATAGGAAAACGTGACTACTAATACACTTATGAAACTCAACTCATTGGGGAAATACCAATTAGGACATCTATGAAGCTATTAAACATATGAGTGGAGCAACTCTTACTAACCATCGCAATGCTATTAGAAGTCTCACGAGGGAGCCGTTGTGTCTCTATACACTTTCTAAGAAAAGTACAAGACTTCTAATAGATATATGATACTCATATTATGGAGGCGACACCAAATAGGGACTATATGAAACTATGAAATGCATAGTAGAGCACCTCTAGAATTATACTTTGGAATCGTGCTCTATAGGTCACTAGTGTGGTCCCACCTAAGGGGGAAAACTCTATCCTCTTCGCGACAACTTGTAACTTAATTTATGAGATGTATGATTGAGTAACAACCATGTGTGAGCACATAAAATCTCTTTCATTTCACTTTGTGTGCTAGCAACGTCATCATACATAAGGGGAATTCTAATCCCATTATAGAATCTTGGAACTCGACTCTTAGGAGTAAACACTTGAATAATGACTAATTACGGACATATCGTATTTCTTAAGAGATTCATGAGACTTGGAACATGGAACTACTACACTTGAAAGCTCTAAACTTCATGGTCTACATAAGAAGCAAATATCGTATGTCATGTCATTGTGGCGAGTCAAGAAAATAGCCTTACATTGCTTTAACTTCTGCCTTCGAATACCAATGAATAACTCATCCTCATTTCCTCAAGTTCAAAACAACAAAAATAGTCAACAACTACATCTCCAGCACCTTTATACAATTAAATCAGCCCTATATATCACAAAATCAGTCCCAACATGTTACACGACATCACGAGCAACATCCCCCCCATTTTGTATCCATTGCTAGTGATGTTGTATAACATGTTGAGATTGATTTCGTGGTATGTTGGGTTGCTCCTATCATGTTAAGTTGTTGGAGATTGATATAATTATAGTTATGTATCGTTGATCGTGTTAAAAGGATTAGAAAGGATATAGGCTTGGATAATCCCGTAGAAACACTTGTAGAATGATCTTGTCGCTCATAAGCTAGTTGGTGTGTTCTTCTTGTTGATTCTAGCCTTCATTTCCTGGTTGTAGTTGGACTTGTGAAGGAGGCTGCCATCTCGATCAAAATGTCTACTTAAAGGTACGTAAGGCTATAGTCTTGAATTGCTACAACGACACAACATACGATATTTGCCTCTTATGTAAACTATGAAGTTTAGAGCTTCCAATTGTAGTAGTAGTTCTGATGTTCCAAGTATCATGAATCTCTTAATAAAAGCTATCTATCCATAATCAATTGTTATTCAAGTGTTTACTCCTAAGAGTTGAGTTTCAAGTTTCTATGATGGGATTAGGATTCCCCTTAAGTATGATGATGTTCCTAGCACACAAAGTGAAATGAAAGAAATGTTATATGCTCACACATGGTCATTACTCAAGTGTATTCGTCTCATAAATTAAGTTACGAGTTGTCGCGAAGAGGATAGAATTTCCCCTTATATGGGACCAATCTAGTAACCTATAGAGTATGATTCCAAAATAGAATTCTAGAGGTCCTCTACATATGCATTTCATAGTTTCGTGTACTCCTTGTTTGGTGTCTCCTCCATAATATGAGTTTCATATATCTATTAGAAGTCTTGTTTTTTTTAGAAAGTGTATACGATGCACCGCGGCTCCCTCGTGAGACTCTCGATAGCATAGCGATGGTTAGTAAGAGTTGCTACACTCATACGTTTAATAGCTTCATAGATGTCCTAATTGGTATTTCCCCAACGAGTTGAGTTTCATAAGTGTATTAATAGCCACGTTTTCCTATGAGAGAATAAGTATGAACTATAGTGGCACCCTCAAAGAACTCTCGTAGTGTGATGACTAGTTGATAACAAAAGGGGAGCCCTGCATGTTGATAGTGTTGTCTGTTCTAGTGACCAGTAGCAACAGGTGAAAAAGATTTACTAGTTCATGACTACTAGTGTATAATGAGATGGGAACCTTACTTGTTAACGAATGTGATAACCTATAAGTATAAATGAAGAAGTTACAGTAGGTTGTCTAGGATAACTATGTTTAAAATGACTATAAGTCGACTCTCAGATAATAGTTGGAGGATCATAGATCTAAGGTTAAGGTATGATAGGTACGGGACTACACCATGTTGCATAATGTAGACGATATCTCATGGGTAATGTCTAAGTAATGTTGTAGGGAGTAGAGCATAAGGTAAGATGAATCACGTAAGTAGTTTCAGATGTTTGTCGATGGTTTATAGGTCATAATGTAGATGAATTATGTGGATGGATTCTAGATTATTGTTGATGGATTATAGTTCATTAATTAAGATGAATGATATCATTAATATACAAATTATTATTATCAGATTGTAGTGTCTTACTTAAGAAAGATTAGGTGTTGACTTCCAAAGTATCACTAATGGATGATAGATAACTTGAGATGAATTATATTATAGCTTTTAGGTGATCGTTAATGGTTTATAGATTGTCACATAAGGTGAACTAAGTTGATGTAAACGTTATAGCCTTCTTGAGGATAAGACAGCATAGGGAGTTAGATTACAGGCTTAGGGAAAACCCAATAAGGATTATAGTAAAGAGAGTACATATGTCCATCTCACATTTAGTGAGATAAAGCCCTATCAAATGTGCCCTTCCTATTGAGCTCTTAGAAGTAAATCATCGCGACTCTCTTATTTATGCTCATGTGCTCCTTTCATGTGATGTCAGTTGTATGGTAACAAGCCATCATATAGTTAATAGTTCAGATGATCGTTAAGGGGTTATAGAGTGTAATGTAAGAGGATATATGTCGTAAGCTTCTAGATGACCATTTTTGGGGTATAGAGCTTCTTTTAAGATAAACCACATTGATATAGACAATCACAGTCTATCCAAAGTAGGGTGGTCCACGAGACTAGATAATGGTTTCCAAAGGTGTCATAATCCGGTCGTAGAATAGTTGGTATTTTCCTATCGTATCCAGTGACATAAAGTCTTATCATTTGATTCCTTAAAGATTCCTTTAATGTGAGTTCCAAAAAAAAGAAGTATCACTAGTCTTCTACTTCAAAGTTGTTCCCCATGTGTGATATTATTTGTGTCGTATTAAGTCCTCGACAGTGACCCATCTCTCATTTTTATGAATCTTCTATCTTTCGAGGTTCATAGCTAAAGCATCTTAGAGAAATAAGTATGTTAAGGCTACTCTTTCTTTTTTTGGCATGATCAGAATAAAACAAACGTAAACGAACAATATTCATAACGACTCCACTCTTAGATATGTTAGAGACTGATGTTCTTGACTTCTATATAATGATAGTGATCTTATCTTATGGCTTGTTGATTCTTCAAAGTAAGTTAGGTTGATGATGTTAGTTCCATAATGTTAATCGGAGGGGCAACGACCTTAAATCACTCTGATAGACTCAGAGTATCTTAGTATCATCCATACATTATATACATGTATATACCACGACCTCACAGGCGTTATATACACGTATTCTATATGATATGTATATGGGGTATGAGAAAGGTTATGGCGTTAAATACACACCACTACCTGATCAGCTGGTTACATGATGATAATTATGCCCACAGAGGCTGTTCTAGTAAGGAAGATGTCCAATGAGGCCAATGGCGTTATATACGCATATATATGTATAACGGTGTTATATATGCATATACAGTATACATGTGTATATCATGGCCCTCAGTGGAAATTCAGAATTTCAGGTTGATTCTTCCCTATGTCTCCTTACACTTGATGTTCTTTCATATGATTATTTACGTATTCGATACAATCATTCTGTATTGACGTCTATTTTGTCGGGGGCGCTGCATTTGTTATATTTCACATTGCATATCCAATTGTATAGGTTGGCAGACTGGTTTGCTAGATAGTGCAGATCATCAACGAAAGAGTTACAAGCTCCTATTTCACCTAGAGCCGAGTCAGGTCTAGTAATTGCATTAATGTTAGAGATTATGGGTAGCTATGGGCCCTGTCCCAGCACTTGTATTAGTAATTCAATAATAGGTACTCATAGAGGCTTCATAGACAGAGTCAGTGGGTTATTTTATATTCGATTGCATATCATGGGCCAGTGGCCACGTTCATGTACATGAAAAAAATTTGTTCACAGAATTCATTTGTGTTACAAGTTATGTCATTTACCCTATTACAAGATCATAGTAGATGCATGTAGAGCATGGTCCGTCCAACTCATATTTTGGGGCGTGACATTATGTACAGAATCTGGAGGATTGTAAGAGACAACAACGGGTAGATAAAAAATGTGACAGGGGCTAGCACAAGAGGGACCGGCCCATAGGTGACAAATGAGAGTTCAGAGGTGGGTGTAGGCCACAGTTATATAGGCACCCATCCTACCCGGCAACTAATGCACTATCACCATTTTCGAGGTCAAGGGTTAATCGATTTTCTCAATCTGGACCAGATCAGAGTTCACGAGCATCATAGTCCTATTATAGGGCAATTCTAGTCAGATGAGGCTGTCTTTGACTCGATGTGAGTGGTGTGGTAAGGCCCATCAAGGGTTGTGCCAACGAGGATCAGATGTGTGTTATTCTTGTGGTTATCCCGATAATATTATGCAAGAATGTCTGACAAGAGGTGAAGGTGTGAGGGCCCAGTCGACCGGATCTATAGCAGCTTCATCATCTTCAACACGCCCGTTAGGGCAAGGTCATCAAACGTCAGTAAGTCGAGAAAAAGGTAGGGGTAGAGCAACTAGCGTCGGTGGTGGCCAGAACCGCATTTATGCATTGATGGGTTGACAGGATCAGAAGTCTTCACCTAATGTTATTACAGGTATATTATCAGTCTATTTACATAATGTATATGCGTTGTTAGATCCAAGCTCCAGTCTATCATATGTCACCCCTTTCATTGCCTATAGTTTGGTGTGGAGCCTGGGTTGATAAGAGAGACATTTGCGGTATCTACACCAGTTGGTGAGTCAGTAGTTGCTAGACAGGTCTATTGGAATTGTGCAGTGTTAGTTTGTAACTATCAGACCCTAGCGGATCTCGTAAAGTTAGAAATGGTTGATTTTGATATTATTATGAGCATGGATTGGCTGGCATCGTGCTATGCTAATGTTGATTGCCGAACAAAGATTGTTAGATTTCAGTTTCTAGGCGAGCTAGTCCTTGAATGGAAGGGTAATACTGCGACGCCAGAGGGTATGTTTATTTCATACCTTAAGCCAAGAAAGATGATTTCCAGAGGTTGTATATACCATTTTGTTCGGGCCAAAGATGCCAATGCTGAACCACCTACTCTTCAATCAATTCCGATGGTTAATGAGTTTCTTAATGTATTTCCAGATAAACTTTCAGGCCTTCCTCCCGAAAAGGAGATTGAGTTTGGTATAGTTGTGTTGCAAGACACTCAGCTGATATATCCCTCCTCAGTTGGTGGCAAACGCACGTAAAGTTTAGGAAAACGAATGGACTTACTCTAACTCCTACTTGGGAATAATTGAAGATGATCATAACAAGAAAGTATGTATCTGATCGGTACACGCAAGAACAACTAAATAGGGTCTACACCTTGAAACAAATTCTCAAGAGTGTAGAGGAGTATTATGATGAGTTTCGACTCATAAAAATGAGGATTGATTTCGAAGAAAAAGAATTGAATGTCGTAACTCAGTTCGGAGCTGGGTTGAATAGAGAGATCACATCCACAATGAGGCTTTATAATTACAATGACCTTGACGAAACTTTTGAAGCGGCAATTGAAATTGAGAAAGGTCTCAAGGAGGATAAAGCGATCAAATCCAAGGGGTATTCATCTTCATGGAGAAAGAACAAAGAAGTGAAAACTTCTTCCTCTAATTGGCAAAAGAATAAGGGAAACATGCAAGACTCTAAGAAGCCCTTTTTCAAGAACAATCAAGTTGAGAAACAACCTCCAAAGCTTGCGCCATAAGAAGGAGGTACTAATGCCCCCCTCCAGTGTCATAGAATGAGTGAGTGTCCCGACCGAAGGGCATTCGTTGTAAGGATTGAAGATCCTTGTAGTGATAAGGATGAGATGGAGTATGAGAAGGTTGATGAAGAGGGTACTCAAGAAGATGATGATTGTGTAGATGATGAGGGAAGTGAGCGAGATGAGGACGTCACAGTTCCATGTGAGTTAGCAAGAAAATCCTTGTTAATCAAGAATATCCCTCAAGAAGGGAGCTCACCATGTCAAACTACGTAGTGAAAAGGGCAATAATAAGTAAAGCTATGGATTATCCAAGCCAAAGTGAAAAACTCATCTATTCCAAATGCCTCATCAAGGGAAATGTATGTTCCTTGATCATTGATAGCGGGAGTTGTGCTAATGTAGCAAGTACCACATTGGTGGAATTCTTAAGATTCCAACCACCAAACACTCAACTCTATACAAGCTCCAATGGTTGAATGAATATTGAGAGTTGATGCAAACCGAGTGCCATCAAGAACGTTCATGAGTTGTCAAGCCCATGAAATTCAAGCACTACAAGGCCTATGCATGAATATGGACATCCTTGAGCATACTCTAGCACCATCCCAAGATTTCCAAGTATTTATGATAGCATGGGAAGGTGAAAAGACAACAAATGGTGCAGAAAACACCACATATGAATCACAATGGTCATATGTGGAGTCTACAAACCGCAGACTGTGTCAAGAAGCCGCAGATAAAGCAATCACTAAAGGACATGACCTGTGAATATAGATCATGTCACGGACACAGCCTGCCACTCGCAGGTCAATAGCAGAGTGTGATATCACAAAATTTTAGTTATTTTTGCAATTCAAGAGTGTCATTTTTGGACCTCTTGTGTAATATTAGTCCTACACTATATATAGGAACCTTAAGTCATTTCCATAGCTTAGACTATCTTGAAAATTATTGTTTATGCTTCTCTTTGAGAACTGGAGTGTTGAGAACTTGTTTAGGCTTTTCATTGAACCTTTGATCGGAAAGGTGGGTTATTTGAGAATCCAATTCTCTTGAGGTCATCCTAATAGGATTAGGTGCTTTATCTTGGTTTAATCAATTGAGATCCATAGTTTAATATACTTTGGGTTGCTTTTGGTTCCATTTTATTGTGTCTTCCTCTTTATCTTTCAAATCCTTATTATTTCATTTTTTTCGCGCAATTTGGTATGTATCAATTGGTATCAGATCTTGATTGAAGGGTTGTTCCAATAATCCATGTCTTGGGTTTTGGTTACTACAAAAAGAAGTGTTCCAGAGTCCAAAAATCTAAAAATAGTTGGTTTTTTTATTCTAGTGTCATCATTGAGTTTCTTAGTGTTAGGAGAGTCTTGATCTCAAGTTTTAAGTCTTTTTAGTCAATTTTGAGTCATTTACAATTGTTGGCCATTGAAGAAATGAAGAGTGTGAGGTGGGTCTTGTGAAGAAGGGGAATTGAAGCTTAAAAATGATTGGGATTTGTTCTCCTATTGAAGAAGAGTGGGAATCTGAAATTTGGGTGATTTGAAAAAGGATTGAAGGACTTAAAATTTTTTAATCTTCAAGTGTTCTTGAAGACCTTCATAGAGTTTTTGAGGAAGAATGAGCAAAAACGTCTCATTTGATCTTCCAAAACTTAATTTCAAGTTAAAAAGTTGTATTTGGGCCAAAAGAGGTAAAGTATCAGAAAAAGTGGGCCCAAGTCATTAGAAAAATAAAAAAAGGCCCAGAGCACGGATCCCCAAAAATATTTGATGCACAAAAGTTGTGCAGCGAAAGCACAACCTAACAACCGCAGGTTGTATCGCATGTGACACTTGCAAACTGCAGAGCAGCTGCACACTGCTGCAGTGATTTCTAGGAGTTCAGCAGGAATATTTGCGGCAACAGACTAAGCCGTAAGCACTGTCTTCAAACCGTAGGTCCTGTAAAATAAATAACATACCACGTTTTTCAGTTTTTTGAGTCAAAATTTGTTTCATTTTGATTTCTTTTCCATTACTTTGATCATCTAAGCTAGTTAACACTTGTAATTGGTCTTACAATGTGATTAGCTAGTTCTTGAATATTAATCTTCTTACGTACTACTTCTTTCGTTCTTTTCTCTTTTTAACTTCGTCGATCACTTCTTGAATCAAGTCCGTTAATTTGAGTCGAATCGTTCTTTCATCGAGTCGACAAAGATCCACTCTTGATCTTGAGTATTGAACCTTTGTAACTCAGCAGACTAAACAAGGTACAATCATTAGCAGAGACAAATTGTTAGGCAATCAAAGGTGAACATACTCGAGTGACTTTTGAGGTTTATTTTTACTAACCTAACATGTTTGTTTTGATCGGTTGTTCTAAAACAGGTATCATGACAAGTTCGAGCGATTAGACCCAAGTTTCCACTGGGGTACCTACTCTTGAATGATAGTGTAGACTAGCCAAATATGTAATGTAGTATAATGTTTGTTTCATTTTTGTGAGTCATAATTTGGGATGGTTTGATCATGTGATTATGATTATATTTTTACATGTCCTACGATTGTATGAGTTGTGACACTAGTATTAATTTCTTTGTGGAGGCAAATACGTTTACTAACTTAGTTGTATATCTCTATGGTTTATAAGTGGTGTGGGATATGTTTAGCTCAGAATGCTTATGAAACCTGTTTGTTCGAGTCTAGGGTGATTGAGATGAAGTCTTATGTGGGCCTAGATCTTTGTGGTTTAGTCATAGACTAAGAAATGGTTAGAATATGCTAAGGTTCAGTAAATTTCAGTATTTAGACTAGTTGTGAGATGAATATTTGACTTAGGACCCTCATAGAAATAATGAACCATGTTACCCATATTTTACTCATCTTGATAATATGTGCATGTTTGGTTCAGCCCGCAAGTCTTGTGTTTGCAGAATGTTATGTCGGGCTAGGTCTGGTTTGGCTTCAAGATATTAATATGCTTAAAAGGGTCTTAAGTACGATTGTATGTGTTTGTATATGTCTTAGTTTAGTCCTTGGTTTACTTGGCAAATGTTGTTGGGTATTTTTACTCTATTGTACTTTATAAAGCAGTACAGGAAGTATATAACTATTACAAGTATTCGAAAGGATAAACAAAGATTCAATAATTCATCTAGAAATCTGAAAATTACAATAGAACCACAAAACTGAAATTACAATTTTGTTGAAGACGGAAAAATGGAAACTGATTTTGCTGAGTCGAGTGTGGCACTCTGTCCTTAAGACAATATTGCCCCGTATGTATCCTTTATACGTCCTGGATAATTTGTCTCCCAAGATAAAACAGCAATGAAACACTTGAGCAAAGGAACTCAAATGCTACCGTGAAGAATATTGAGTAACGAAATGCTGCTTGGAAGTTGTAGGAAGAAAACTGTTTTGGTTGTGTATTTTTGTGAGTTGTATAAACTGTTATTTGTAGTGCTCAACAATGGTGTAAGGGGGTGTTTATATAGGTGAGAGAGGGATGTTTAACTGCCCCCATAACAACCATTATTGGCCAAATAATGGCCATTATGGAGGTAGTAAAGCCACCAAAATAAATGGTGAAAGACCAACTAATTGAGTGCTTGGGCGTTTCTACTTTGACCGTCGAAATTCTGACTTTCTAAAAACTTCAGGGACCAAACTGTACATCTTGAAACTTCAGGGACCAAACTATATATCTGAAAGAATTCTGGTCCAAACTGTACATCTGAAACTTCTGGAAAAGTTCTCTGGCCCAAAAAGATAATATCAGAAGGCCCATAGCCCGTGACCCGTGACCCGAGAACCCGGAACCCGGAACTCGGAACCGGACAGGCGGCGGCGCACGTGGTCTTTCCTCGAACCGAAGCACATCTAGGTCCTCCCTCCTTTAAACACATGGGATACCCCTTGGGGTCCTAAACCCCAAACCAATTTCGAGTCTTATATACACAACAATTCTTTCTTCCTCTACCAATGAGGGAGAATTGAACACAACACCACACTTTTCATGCTTCAAACACCTCACTTCGTGGACCAATATCTCTTTCATTTCTCAATGAAATTTGACGATTCTTGGCCCTACGGTTATCTACGTACTTAGTAGATCATGCGTGTGTGAAGAACTGAATTCTCCAACATACGTAACACTAGTGTTTAAGCCATTAAAGTTGGTCGGTCGCAACTCCCGCCAAAGGCAAATTTCCAACAAATGTTATGTGCTGAAGATGTTTTTGAAGACACTAGGTGCAATAGCTTTTGGTATAGAAGGGTCAGTGCAAGTTTTATGTGTAAGTGTCTTACTGATCACATCACATTTATTTAAAAGGGGATTTAGCATCACCCAACTAGGCTGTAATCATAAGTATGCATATGTGATTTCCTGTAAATGCCTGCATTGGCTATTGTTTGCATTTTCTGTTCATGTCCAGTGTGCATATAGTCTGCCCAAAGTTGAAGAATGTGTTTCTTCTCATTTTCTTCCTATTTTGATTAAAGTCATGGTCATGTCCCTAGTTTATCATTCTCCTTTCTCTTCACAATTGAGGGTGTATATCATGTGATATATCTCAAGATATACGAAATATAAGAGTCTAGGTATACACTAAGTGTATATCAAGACTATATATTTTGTATACCTCTGGATATATCACACGCATCTGGAAAGTTTGTGTATATCAACCCTTTATATGTCTAAATATGCTGAATGTGGGCTTGTATACTCACTGGATATTAAGGGAGTTAGATCTAATGCGTATTGGGCATGCTTTCCTCCCTTTCTCTTTGGAATCTGAATATATACATTCATTGGGCTTATCATCTTTTCCTTTCTTTAATTCTATTTCATTGGGTCTGCTTTGTATGTTAGTGTCAGGTGGACTGTTTGCGCCCAAGTCCGAACTAATTCATCTGGATTGTTGTCTTTGGGCCTGTTATTTCGCCTAGTCCTAATTAGTTGATCATATAAGATTAGTGTTTAGTTTTTATTCACAAATGAGTATTTATGATTGATTTAATTGGGTATTTTTAACTCATACCTTGTTTCCCCCCTCTTTGGTTGGCCCACGAGGCCCACATTTCTCTGGTTTTGCCGAGCATTTGAGTTGTTCGGCTTGAGGCCCGAACATTATATTCTTTACCGAGTCCGAAACTGCTTGAAGTCCCAGTCATAGGTGTAAATGACATAACATTTGCAAGAATCCCAACAATGGGTGAAAATGTTGCAGAAAATTAGGGTTCTCTTTTATACGGTAGTTGGTGGGTCGGTATACCCATCAACCCATTGCTTTATGTTATTTTCTATCTATTTGCTACTTGTAAAAATTCTTTAATTATTATTGGAGTCCTTAGTTAGAACTTAATCACATAAGTTGCCTCTTTTATACCTTAAAAAATAAACACATTTTTCATTTCGAATAAGTTAACACAATTGGCTTTTTCAGCTATTTATTTATATATTCTCAAATCTTCAAAATACAAGCTTTTGCAAAATAAGGAGTACAAATGACCTGGTTTAAATTTTGCAAAAAAGGATATGATTTCCTTCATCAATTTGGTATAAATGTTTAAACTAAGTTTGAATTATTGTGTTTTTAATTGAATTGGTGATTAATTGCCCTTTTAAATAAAAAATGGAAATTTTCCTTTATTAAGCTATAGTTTGGGTAGGAAACCCCTAAAAGGTTGATCTCCTTTAAAATATATGCTTATCTTTTTAAAAAAATGAAAATTCAGGAAAATTCTACAACTTCTAAAGAGACTTTATATTTTTAAAGGATTTTCAAATAAATTATTTCATTTTCAAGTGTGTGAAGATTTTGAATGTCTATATATGCAAGAATTTTAAACACTTAAGCAATTTTAAACAATTTATATTATATAAGACCCGAGGTCAACCGTATTTTATAGATCCTTAATACCGGGGTGCCTAACACCTTCCCCGGGGGATCATTTGAACCCGTACCCGAACTCTAGTTTAAAATTAGGATTTTTCTCTTGTTCTTGAAAAACCCTTCAAAAAATGGTTTTCCTATTTTTTCTTATAAAGTAGGTGTCGACTCTAAATAAATAATAATTCCAAGAGTCCACAAGTTATCCAATTATGCCTCCGTGTAAAAGTGAACCGTAACAAATGGCGATTCCACTGAGAATAATTTAGATTCTAACCATAAGGGTTTTAATAATATAAAATTACTTTTTTAATTACTTATGTGCTTATTTATTGTAATATAAATTGTCATTCATGCATTCATCTTCCGCCACATAACAAATCACACACTCACTTGCATCTGTGCACAAAGACGATTATGCGGATTCGCAGTCGCCCTCTAGTAAAAAACCAAATTATTTTCTTGGAACCTGTTGAAGATTTGGTTGGTTCGTTGTCGTCCAACAGTCAACAACGGTTCACCTAGGACAGTCTTCGGGGTACCTAAGTCATTTGATTAAGCCCATTTTAGTCAACCTAGGTTAGAGCTAAGAAAAATTCCACTTGATTAGCGCATATTGACCCAGGAATGGCTTTGAACATTTGAGACATGTTTGAAGTCCAATAGAAGACTACCTTCCGTATCTGTGTGGTCGTTGATCCGAGGATACGTTCATCCAATTATGTGCTATGTGTGAACATGACTTGTGCCACATGAGTTAAACCATTGTCCGAGGAACGAAATCTAACTGTGTGTTATCTGTGTAGATGTATACCAACCTGCACTTCGACACGGTTTTGAGAGCTCCGGATATGCTGAGAGTATCATGGTTTGATTTAAATGACAAGCATCGTACAGAAATCACTTGCTGCCTAGGTTACTTATCCTCTCTCATGACTATGAAGGGTTGTAAAGAGCTTATCGAGGTCTTAACCGAATACTGGAACAACAATAGGATGGTGTTCAAGTTCGGGCTTATAGAGATGACCCCGACCTTGGAAGAAATCCGGGATTACATAGACAGTAATGAAACCTATCTAAGAAGGAGAAAGAAACCCGATCACAACCTCTTAGCTCCAAACAATCCCACTCCAGTCGAAATCGCGAAAATGCTATCATTAGCCCAAGCCTCTTGGATCTCCGGGGAAACAGTAGTCTTCCGGGATTTATACCAATATTTCGGAAGTAATGAAGGGTTCATAGACCATTCCTTAGAGTTTCACACTTTCAAATATTGGGATGCCACCCGACCCTTAGCCTTTGCCATTTATTTGTTGGGTACCATGGTATTCCCCAAAAATCCCTACTTTGTCATATACTCGAGTCATCTCAGTCCCATGCCATCTTCTACGACATAACCAATAATGGGGAATCCAAATACTTTGACATAGTCCCACTCATCCTTGCTGATATATACCGAGCCTTGGGTAGATGCAGAAACCAGATTAGGTACTTTCAGGGGTGCACCCTATTGCTACAATGGTGGATTCTCAAACAGCTCTGGAAAACCATAGGTCCCCCAGTCTTGCCTACTGATAGTCGAAAAGATGACGTCAAAAACCACGTATCAGATTTCCCTAACCGAACCAAAAGAGAGTGGTCCTTTTTCTTCGCGGGTCTTAGAGAGAAAGATATACAGTGGAGGTTCGCCGACTTCATCACAACATAGGTTGTATTTCTGGGTAGGAAGTGTCCATTCTTGCCACTTATGGGTATCCGAGGGCTTCGCCCTTATGCACCGGCCTGCGTTCTGAGATAATTTAGGAGAAAGAAAGATGTGGCTCAGGTCGGGAGTAGAGGGGACTATGTGATTGACTATGAGGAGGATAAAATCCGAAATGCTGGAGAGTATATCCGAGAGTGGAACAGTCGCTTCATATATCAGGTAAAGGAAATTACCATAGACTGTGACAAATATTATGAAGATTAGTTTAGAGTGAATTTGCTGGGGGTTGTTATGCCATATATCAACCAGTATCAGCGTGACAGTGATAGAGAGTCTAAGGTCCAGATCAAAGTCATACAGATTCAGAGGTAGGCCGATGACCGGGTTTCTAAGTACCGAGATAAGATATAAGCTGACAAACAGACTATAGCGAGCCTGAAGGAAGATTTGGGGTTTGCACACGGATGTCTAGAGGGCTTGATGGATCACAGCAAAGGGGTTCTGGAGGATACCCGCTCGATAACCATTTAGGAAAAGTGGTACATAGATGATGCTCTGATGGTAGAGATATATCAGCAGATCCAGATCGCACTTCGGCAGGCCAAGAAGGCCCGGACAGATGGGGGGTCGACATCGACCATTGGAGGACAACTCTTATGATTTTCATTTACGCTTTTATTTTTATGATGTAACCCTTTAGGGATATTATTATTATAATGAAATGGTTATGAGGGCAATGGTTTGATTTAACAAATTGGCACAATTCATGTTCAAACACTAGAACTGGTCGCAATTCACGACGCCTAAGGGTGCGTTTAATATATTGCAACTATGTGATTATGTGCAAATATTTGTTTATATGCTTCTTTCACGGATTTACATTGAATACGAATGATTCATTGTTTCGGGTATCACCACAAAAGGAAAACACAAGAAAGTGCCTTAAACTACCAAAACTCCACTTTCTGAAAATGAAACCTACTTACCTAAACCATTAACATCTCCCAGAAAGGATTGACTTGCTGAGATGGATTCCCGATGAAGTTTGGGTGCTGATGTGCCCGCTACCAGTGTGAATAGCGAAGAAGAGAGTGAAGCTTCGCTCAGGAGAAAGATCGCTGAGCTCAATGGAAGAATTGTCTTGGTCAAGGTCAAGTTGAAGAAAGTTTACCATTTGCTGAACCTCTCAAAAGAAGTGAGAGGAATGATGGAGAATTATGTACCCATATTAGGAAATTCGGGGACATCTAGAACTGTGAAGGTTGAATCTGAGAGTCAATCACTTAGGGAAGCTACAACTGTCGCGTTTGATGCCGTTTCTGAGAGCGATGAGGACCAGATATCATTGAGCGAGTTACCTACGCCAACCTGGTAGGCCGTCACTCTGAGGGCCTATATTTTTCCTTACTACGTGACACCAATACCCGTTGAGTTCGAAGGTCTATGAGACTATGAGGGCAATGGGGACTGCACACCCAGTAATATGAGAATACCGACGTGTGCTTTGACATACGCGCACAAGAGATGCGTGTACCACATAAACTAACGGGGACACACCACTGATGAATGTATGCCCCTCAAAAAGAAGATACTGCAACTGATCGACAACGGGACCATTCGCCTCATCTAGGGGCCCTATTCCTTGTTGTCACATGATCCAATCACTGGTATGGAAGGAACTGATGCCGATATGCATCTGTGGAGGTACGACTTCACCATTTTCGAAGACTTCTACACTGAGATCTTCAACAAATTGGTCACCATAGAAAAGGAGATCCCATGAGACCCTCGTGAAAACCCTCATCCTCCACAGCTAGTAAATGAAGAGGTTGCATGTACCACTCTAGGTTATTAGGCCATAACATTGGGTAGTTCTCTCTCCCCGTCATGAGTTAGTGTAGGCCGAGGGTCGAACATGCGGTTCTAAGAGTGACAACCGTCCATGACTTCAAAAGAAAAGCCATATTTTGGGTAGATCTAAGAACCCCCTAACGAATTAAATGTAAATGCCCTCCCCTTTTACTTGTAAAAGAACTGCGCTGGACCAGATGTTCCCTAGGTGGGATATGCAGGAAGCCTATATCGGGCCTAGTCCTAGGAATTTTGGGTAAGAAAACCGATGGGAGTTGGGTTTATTTTATGTAAAATGAACTAGGAACGGGCCTGACTTACCCCGGCGGGATGCATAGGTAGTCTATTTAAGACTCAGTCCTTAATATAAATAAATATTTTCTCCCCCTCCCCTTTCCCCTTTTATAGAAATAAGTGGATCCAGCTGGAGGACCAAGCGTTGGGGCTATTGTATGAAGTAAGTCAATCGACCCCCAGAATTATCAAAATACCCCTATAAACCCTAAAATACCCAAAACAAAGAATCAAATGAATATTCGCATATGAATACGTGAACTCGTGTGCTATGTGCTTATTCTTGCATTTTATTCATCCAGCTAATGTACTAACGTAATCTGCCTTTGAGTGATTTTTCTCTTAACAGAAGAAGAGATTAGTTCGTGTCGTGACACTGACTTATTATACAACATCAAAAGCAGAACAACATCTCTATCCGAATAAAATACAAGGGAAATGATTGGTAGGTTAGACGACGAGAGAAGCATCAGGAACTCCAGGTCTCCTGTACGACGGGAGGTGACTCATACCGAGGATATGGTTAAAATGCGAAAGGTCATTCAGGAGAAATCAGCCAGGATGGAAAAGGCCCAAATCACTCGAGAAAAGTAGACGGGAGAAAGGCCTCCACCGTCCTTCCCATCTCAATCTTTTCCAATTCATGAGAACTTCTCGAATCACCCTACGAGGACTGACCCGCACCATATCGGTACTTCATAGCAAACTCTTCCACCCATAAATACCACCCAGATACCCAAGATCATCCACTCTATGTAGGTTCCCCTAGCCACAAATACCACCTCAGATCCAAATACCACTACTTACATTCCCCGAAACAAACCGACACGTCAAAACATCTCTTTCCAAACCCCAGTCACTCAAAGCCACCTTTTGCCAGAATGTGGTGAACTGGACCACTATGAGGAGATCGAGAAGGTCTGGAGGGTCGAACATAAGAAGTTAGCAGAAAAGATGAAAAAAGAGTTAGCACAAGGCATAGAGCAAAGATTGAAAGAGATTGCTTGAACTGCTCGAAAAAGTCCCAGACTAAGTTACGATGACATGTGCATACACCCAGGTATGGATCTACTAGAGGGCTTCAAGATGCCCAAGTTTGAGATGTTTACCGGGTCGGGAAACCTAATGGCCCATCTATGATCATACTGTGATCAGTTGGTAGAGGTTCGAAATACCCTCGCTTTGATTATGAGGTTGTTCAGTCGAAGTCTGACTAGAGAAGACTCCCATGGTTTTCCGCACAAAATATGCGTCAATGGATTACTTGGGAAGATATAGCAGAATCATTCATGGAATGGTACAAGTTCAATATCGAAACTGTGCTTGATCGATACTATTTAGAGAAGATCAGGAAGAAGTCCACAGAGACCTACAGAGACTACGCAAGCAGGTGAAGAGTGGAAGTCGCTTGCGTGCAACCACCTGTTACAAAGAAAGAATTGGTCGCCGCTTTTGTCAGAGGAAGACCAAGATTGTTACGATAGGATGCTTTTCATGGTCGAGCGTCCATTTTTGGAACTAGTTGAAATGGGAGAGTCCATGAGGATGGTCTCAAATTCAGAAAGATTACCAACGTGACGGGTAGAAGCTCCCAGTCAGGAAATAAGAAAACGGGAAGAACCCTGCTCACCATGGAGGTATATCAACTACCACCCCTAAGCGGTTATCTGACTCCCCCATATAGCCCAATTCCCATTTACTACGCCCAACCCGGCTACCAAACCTCCCCAAGCTACCAAAGCCATTCGCCAAACCCATAAAAGGTTGCACCGATCTTCCAAAAATCGGTGTTAGCCATCTAAGCTCCACAAAATTATCAAGCTCTACCAAAATTACCAAGCTCCACCAAATTATCAAGCTCCCCAAAATTATCAAACTCCGCAAAACTACCAGGCTCCTCAAAACTACCAGGCTCCTCAAAACCTCCAAGCTCCTCAAAATTTCAAAGCCCATAATAATTACCAAGCTTCACAGAATTACCAAACCCAAAATTACCAAAATCAACCACCTCCGGCGAACTATAATACATTACATCCAAAGTTTGAAAAGAAACCGGCCCAAGTATTTACTCCATTATTGAGAATATGTACACGGTTGCTTAAAGAATTACTTTCCACTGGCATGATCCAAACGGTACCTCCAAAGCAGGTTGACCTCGGGAACTGCTTATACTGCCCCGACCAAACATGTACCTATCATTCTGGTGGACCCGGGCATAGTATCGAGGATTGCCTCAACCTTAAGCATAAGATTCAAGACTTGATAGGCAAAAGAGAAATCACATTGTAGACAACCGCTCCTAATGTGAATACCAATCCTCTACCAAATCATGGCAATGCCACTATTCACATGATCGAGAGAGAGGAAGACTGGATAGTTCGTAAACCTTTGGGCCTAGCACCCATGAAAGATCTGGAGCAAACTGTGATGTCACTAACTATACATGAGCGACCAAGGTTTAATTTGTTGATCCCTGCTCTGATTATTGCGCAAGTAGCACCGGGTGTCATTAAACCACCCAGAAAGGAGTT
Source organism: Anisodus acutangulus (assembly GCA_029783415.1). Classification (NCBI taxonomy): domain Eukaryota; kingdom Viridiplantae; phylum Streptophyta; class Magnoliopsida; order Solanales; family Solanaceae; genus Anisodus; species Anisodus acutangulus. Next base: position 12,576,096 of record CM056501.1, read on the forward strand.
CATTGTTGAGGCTGCCGTTGCACACGGTATGAACAGATCCGGGCAATGTTATACGCTTGAAGAGTTAGCCCATAGGGACAAGAAAGAAAAACAATCAAAGAAGGCCAATCATCGAAGGTGAAGCTGAAGATTTTTGGAGCAGAATATAGCCCAAAGAGTATTCCACCGTTGAGCACTTGAAGAAAACTCTGGCACATATATTAGTGTTAGCATTGTTGATGATTTCTCCCCAATACCTTCTTGTATTGTGAAAGTGCTGGATGAAGCACATGTTCCTGCTGGCACAAATGTTGAAAGTCTGGCTACCATAGTAGCCTATATCATGGGAAATCACCGAATATCATTCAAGAAGGATGAATTGCCCAATGAAGGATTAATGTATAACAAAGCATTGTACATCATTGTTGAGTGCATGAGTAAGATCATAGAGTGAGTCCTCGTGGACAACGGGGCCCGATTGAATATTTTCCCAACAACCATACTAGAACAGTTAGGGTGTGATATGGAAAATATAAAAAAAGAGCTTTACAAATGTGAGGATTTGATGAGGCTCAGAGAGACCCAGTCAGAGGGTCGACCAGTGTATCCAAATGGGACATGCAGAGTTCATCATCGAGTTCCAGGTCATGTCAATCTCTACCAACTATAATTTGCATTTGGGAAGGCCTTAGATCCATGCGGTTGGAGCCGTACCATCTTCTCTACACCAAGCCGTGAAATTTGTATGGGAAGGACACAAAGTGGTAATACATGGGGAAGGAAGTATCCACAACTATCCCAACAACTTTGTCTATGTGATCGAGGGAGTTCCTAAGGAACCAGATTTCCACATGGTCAAACTAGTAGCATATGCAAAATATACAACACAAGTCCCAATGCCGACATCATATAAAATGATTTCCTCTATAATGCTGTAGAATAGTATAGAGCCATAGAGGGGTCTTAGGAGAAATTTTCACGGCACATGAAGCCAATCGAGATCCTTGAAAATTATTTCCGATATGGTCACTAATACATCCCCAGCCTTAAAGAAGCTTCCATAGGAAGTGGAAAGAAGAAGGATTCCTCGAAGTTATGAAAGCCGATCCCGAATCTCTACCAGTCATTTCGTGTCATAATACCAGCACTAGATGCATGTTGAGGAAGGGATAGGGATGTTGTTCTCGGAAGAATACTGCCTAGAGATCCTAGAGGAACACACTGAAGCCCCCACCATTCGCGATACAAATCAGGGCGAATGACTCACCAACTGGACTTTTATTCCACTCTTGGTTCCTTGGTAGCCATGCTAATATTTTATAGCTTCCAAAATTTGTGTAGCACGGTCGACGCCTGACTATTCACCATTTACTTGCTTTCCTCACGATGTTTGTTAAAAATGGAAATGACTCGATGTTGATCTGATTCAGGACCACACTTTGTATTAATTTTCGCAAATCAATGAAAAATGTCATTTTATCAAATTATGCTTCTTTTACTTTACTTTGCTTTTATATTACTAATAACGCTTTCCCTTGAATTTCAGTAATAAAAATGAATCAACCCCTAATGTCATGACATGTCACAAAGTGAGCGAGTCAAGTGTTGAGGGTGAAGAAGAATCAATGAGAAAATACAGTTACTAGAAGATCTCCTCGATGAAGAGGACCAATATGAGAACATGCAGAAGCCTAACTTGGACGAAATAGAAGCCATTGATCTATGGTGTGAAGGAATAGTCAAAGAGATACAAATTAGTGTGCACTTGCGGTCGCCGCGGAAGGAAGAGCTAATCAGCTTGCTGAAATAATTCGTGGACGTATTTGCATAGTCCTATGCTGATATACTCGGCCTAAGCACATATATCGTGGCACACAAATTGTCAATCAATCCTGGGTTCACACCAGTTAAGCAGAAGATCAGACAATGCAAGCCTGAATTAAGTGTGAAAATAAAAGAAGTCAAAAAATAGATCGAATCGGGAGTGGTAGAGGTAACTTCATATCATATATGGTCAGCTAACATTGTACCAGTACTAAAGAAGGACGGGAAGATCCAAATATGTGTGGACTATAGAGATCTTTACAAAACCAGCCTAAAGATACTTGTCAATTAACATTAATTAATATAAACATTTAATTAGATAATTGTTTAACATATTTGGCTTTTAAAATATCAAATATATTTTAAAACCATGATTTATATAGTAAAATATACAAAAGCTATGCAATAATATACCTTTTTATATTTTGTCAAATAAATGATTAAATGTCACCAACGTAATTTTGTAAAATTCCTTTGGCTCTTAAAAATACATATTCTACTCCGTTTGTAATTAAAAAAATCCAACAAATTAAATAAAATTATAAAGGGAAAAATTAGGTGCCAACAACTGCCCCTTTAGTTGTCCAGGGATGATGAAAGAGAATTTGGACAAAGAAAATTGTCAAACTCAATTATATCCGCCCAAATTGATTCATATCTTGAAAATACCAAATGCAATTAGTTAAAGGAAATTATGGTTGGACCCCAGTATCAAGATTCATACATATCTCAGGATATATGAGAATTTAGGCCACTTCACGACACACCTAATTTTAACACATGACTTAAAACCTTTTGGAACTGCCTCAGCATCGAATTATGAGGAAACTTACAAGTTTCAGAATAAGAAACATGGATGGTTGGAGCCTGATCGAATAACTGGTATTGAGTTCGTCAACATATCCCTGGTGTCAAGAATCATGTCATTTATAGTAGGACTTAGTCGGTTGAAAAAGGTATGCCTTATGCGGGAAACACTTATGGCTTGAGATGAATTATACATAAATGAGGCTAGCAACCTCTTATCTTTTGAATGTGGTGCACTTCACACCCATGCATGAGAGTTTACACGAGCATACTTTTTGAAGACTTTGAGTATTTTGTCATCCAATTTTAAAAAGACGAAAGTGCCTCTGTACGAACTTGATCGGATGCAGGACTAAGAAATAATTTCACCTTTTTGGTGAAATGATAGAATACAACATGGCCTGATTGTGGTGCGAGGATATCCCCAACTCCTTTACAGAGAGCTTGACTCTCTTTAGCACTTTATCTCAAGCGACAACTAAGAAAGAGTTCCACATTACTCTGCATCAACTTGCATAAAAACTCACCGTTTTGGCAATTCAAGATTCACACTCTTGATAGGTTGGTGGCGAAATGAGTGGATGGTCTCCTTGACTTGTAAAATATTATCTCTCTTGGTTGGTTCAGCAAAATTATGTTTTCAGGCATCACCCTAATGCTCTGGTACCGTTACCTCGATGGGTTTTCAAAAATTTCACCCCCTTGGTGGTTTATTATGATTGGCCCCAAAGGCATAAAAATGTTATTCGCCCTAGATGTTAGAGAAGTTCTCCCTTTTACGGTCGTAAAAACCAGCATCCACTTGACGCTCTTGGCACCGTCACCTTGACTGGTTTTTGAAAGGTTCACCCTTGGCATTTTGAAAATGATGAATGGACACCTTGGAATTCGTATGTCATACTCCTTGGATGTTTTGAAAATTCTGTCCCCTTGACGGTTTTGAAAATGACATCAATGTGATGCTTTTAGCACCGTCACCTTGTGATACAATTTCTAAAAGCGGAACTCTATGAAATCGAATCGAAATGCCAAAAATTAAAAGGATAGAATATTGACACAAGATATGGCATTCAAAGAAACCTAAACTATATGAAAGTTTAGACCTCAATGAAATAAACCAATTCAAACATCAATCAAGATAGAAATAAGACACAAGAATTGAAATCTAAAGGCAACCAAAGATATATTAAACCAAAGACCTCCTAAAGATTATTCAATAAAAACACCTATGTTATGAAGATGGTTCCATAAGTGAGAGAACTCATGTGAGAATCATGAATAAGTTCAATAGACAACTAAGGAATCCACCCTAATTGTGTTATCACTCTATAAACTACTATAAACTACACTAATCACTAGCTATCACTAAGCTAACACTACAAAGTAGGTAATACGAGTTTTACTCTCAATTCATCAATCATCAAAATTCCATCTTCTAAGTCTTAAGAACTACTATTTATAGTATTAGGCCTTATTACAAGCTAGTTACAAAAGTGACCCAAGCCTTTAAATTGCAAAGATAACCAAAATGGCTAATTGGTCATCCATTTGCAAGATGTGCGAAACACATATTGGGACGCAAGTTGTGCCTGCATTTTGCATATGAAATGCAAAGGCTGCCTTTTCTCCTCTCTTGAGCATGTTGTGAGAAATGCATGGGTTGTCGCAGGTCACACCTGCGACTCGCACTTCATCCACAAACTGTGACAATTTCAATTCCGGACTCCTCTTCACTCCAAGCGATCATCAAAATGTCGTGTGCCCTCTTATGTAGGCCGTCAAGTGTCTCCAAATCCTCTCTATGCATCAACATATCTTGTAAACCTTGGAGTTTCTTGACTCGTTCTCTGATGAAATCTTTTGAGGGGTTTGTGCTCCCCGATATCATATCATTCTCCCCTTCTTGAAAAGGATTTGTCCTCAAATACGAACCTTGCAAAAACCAAGGACTAATACACACAAACATTAGCCTCATAGAATGAGGGTTAGCACAATCAATAATAATCGCATTAGCATGTCAAGGATGCATAAATTTGTGATATAACCATGCATTAATAAGCACCATGGTAAAATTATCCACATTAGTTCAAAATGAAGTTAAGCCCTCCCAATATCTTGAAATGAGGATAATGTAAAGAGACCAATGGATTCAAAATGACAAGCATGTGATACTACATTAGTTCTAGAAAATATGACGCGCATTCAATCCTCATTTCTCAAACAAGACCAACCATACATCTTCGGGGAAAAAAGGGTAGGAATAGCCTTCAAGGACACTCATAAACATGTATGTCAAGAAATCTAGTAGTTTTACTAGGGTACATCCACAAGATATTGCAAAAACACTACTCACCTTGATTTTGCAAAACTCAACAATACATGCAGTCTCAAAACAACTATATGTCCCATAAGGACCCCTCCTAACATGAAATGCACCCTCAATACAAGCATGAGTGTCATCATAAGCAAATAAGTAGTAAAGAAACATGTCACTTAAAATAACTTCATCTATGGTGATCTTACATGTAGAATTTCTATTAGGTTCAAAGAGACAAGCAATCATACTACAAGGATTTGGAACACCCAAGGAGGAAGTAGTAATTTGGAAACAAGCATCACCTTCTTTTTCAAAATATTCCTTCACATGAGGATTTTCATGACACATATCTCCACCACATCCTTGGAACTCATCACTTGACACAAGGACAACACCAAGAGATTCATTTTCACATCTATCAAATAAGGGTGGGGTGTCACACTCATTTAAATGATCAACTACATTCACATCATCACTAATTGAAGGTTCATTAAGCACATCACAAGTTACCTCAATTAGTGGATTAATAATACACAAAAATTGATCATATGTATTACATGGTAATGTATTATCATTCAAATTACAAGTGCCAACACTTGGTGGACACAAATTGACCTTGCAAGAAGAATCAATTCGGTCATCAATAGGATCAACTAGTGTAGGGACACTCTCATCAATGACATTATCATACATGTGTGAACAGAAAAGGAAGAAGAGACATTCAAACCTTAAAAACGAGGCTTTCTCTTTGTTATCTCCTCGGGAATCATATCATTATGTGCCTGCAAAAGGGAATAGGCTATACTAGGCAAAGTGCTAGTATCTTGGTTAGTATCAACTCCTTTTAAGAGGTCACTCATTTTAATAAGTGCACAAGTATTAGATTCATCATGAACTCCTTTTTGGCTCTCTTGAGCCAGTATTGCCTCCCTCTCTCATTTCTCAATTTTCTCCATTTGGGATCTCTTTCGGAGCTCTCTTGTGATTCTATAATCTTCAATTACTTTATAGGGTGTTAGTAGGATGAGGATATGCTTTCGATCCTCAATTATAAATAGTACTGGTTAGTCATCCCATCATGTTGCGCACCCCTATCAAATTTCCATGGTCTCCCAAGCAACATATGACATGCTTGCATAGGCAATACATCACACACCACCTCATCTTGGTACTTGCCACTACTAAATTTGATGCTCACCCAGGCTTTTGGTGCTCTATTTTTACTTGCTGACAATTAGGACACTGAGCTACAAATTCCGCAACGCTCCTCTTCATGTCGTTCCACCAATAAATACCCTTGAGATCATGATACATTTTAGTAGATCCAGGGTGAATAGAATATCGTGAGCAATGGACCTCCGCCATAATCTTGTCTCGTAATCCTGCTACATTGGGAATACACAAATGGACCTTCCACCTGAGGGTCTCTCTCTCTCATTATACTCAAAGGTTGTGGTTCTCTTTTGTTAGATATCCTTCCCGACCTTCCCTAAAAATGGAACCTTCATCATGACGTTCATTTTCTTCCAGTATATGGGATGACCCTACTGTATTATGAGTCATAGGGCTATCACTATCTGAATCCTCCAATCGCACTCCCACTTAGCTAACTGATGTGTTCCCTTAGGTCAACTTCCCTCATTCGTCCTCACATTAGTCAAGCCGCTTGTGGGTGAATGATTCTATTGTCAACTTATCTTTGTTTACTAACTGGTGTGCTGAAAACTCTTATATTTGTAGTAACTCAATCGTGAACACTTTATGAACAATGTCATTCAAATCTGAAGTGACTGATCATTGTAGTTAACTCTCATTTATGGTCTAAAAGGAATTTGTACTTTCTCACTACTCATAATTATAAACAACTTCTTTTCCTACTTATTTTGACACTTGTTCACTTGTTTTCTTACTCTTCTTAATTCTAAAACATTCTGATGTACATACATCATCTCAAACCTTGCTCCTGATTCCAATCCTTGGCGTTACTACCCCTTAAAAGATGAGATGTTAACTTATTCCCTCCTTCAGTCAGTGGAAGATTCTGAAGAATTTGCATTACACGACGTTGACCTACTATATCCAAACCTGGTCATTATACTTGGATTTGAATTCCTTCTCTTGCCTCATGGATAAGACTTTCTGTCAATGGGCTTTGGAAAAAGATTTCATTGATCTCATTAAGCTGTAAACCCATTACTTTATCTATCTCGTAGAACCTTTGGTCAGTTCAGAAATGCTCATAGACATCTGTATTTACCTGACATTTTATCTTCATTATGATATCATTATCTTTTGACATATATTTTTAATGTCTACCTTGTATCCACAAGCATCATTGGCTCCTTCTTACCTGTTTAAATGCTATTCTCAAGCTTTACTCACTGTTACTTCCGTTTACATACTTTTTGAAAGGTATGACTGCATATATTGTGGAACTGATGCTTCGTATGTTTAGATCCAATTCATGGTGTTACATGATCCCATGACTTGTCAAGCTTTCTTGTCTTATCATTATTACATCTCTCATCGATCGAGTGCTCATTTGTCTTACCTTTATATTTCCATTTCAAGTTGCCTTGGGGGGGTCTCTTATCTCAAAGTGTTACTCATACTATCTTCCTGAATATCAAAGGTTCGTCACCTTTGGTCGAAGAGTTCTTACTGTCTCTCCTCTACCATTGGTCCTTACACTGTTCTGGTGTAATCATACCTTTGTGAAACTTGCATAACTATAATCTCATTCACCTTTATTCTTCTTGTTGTAATCCTTCCTTCTACTAGTCATTAAACGAAAAACATTTTTTTGTGCCTTGATACTTGATCATACCATTCTATTCATACTTATTAACTGTTTTAATATTTCTTACAACCATTCTTTGATATTTCCATTGTTTCCGTCCTTAATTGCCCTAACAAGCTACTGTTATTCAGAGGTTATTTAGAATTGTAACATGCTACACAATGAAGCCGAAGACCTTACCAGTCCAATACCTATATCATGCCTTAGCTTACTAACATTGATACATGTAATTCTCAATAATACGTGGTATGACCCTTTACGTATGGACGAGAGGCTTATGTCCTCTTCCACCATCGTGGATGACTCGATCCTTATGTATGACTTGGGCTCACTATTCTGGGTACGTCACTTTACGTGATCTTCTTAAATTTACTAATGGTCACTCTTCAGATGATTCGATTGTGGAAATCCATCCTCGTTAATGATATCCTAGGACAATTCCCAATTATTCTAGGTAAGGCTTTACAATTTAGGTCGCACTTACATAACATATACCCTCATTCTAATCAGCAAGAGTCACTGTAAAATGGGTAGATTTTCATAACCTACTAAACCTTCCAATGATGTCTTCTGCATTTCATCTGTACAACTCATAATCATCTTATCCTTACCTTTGCGCATCAACTTGGGACACTTCGGAATGGTGTGGACATGGCTACCACACTAAACCAACCCCATGTACCTTTGCGACATAATCCGATATGCGCTCGACCACACTGACTACAAGATGGTCAAGGCGGCCTCACTCGACCTTTACAACTTTGACCCTAAGATATTGGCATCTTTGAACCCTTTAAGTATCGGCGATCCCTGACTAATAAACTCTATATATTATTAGCTTCCTGACTAATCATAGCCCTATTGGAAGAGGACATTGATGTAATCACAAACACGATAAGGTTTACAAAGAGAATTCTTACAACTCAGCTCTATAGCACAATTTTAGATCAAGAAGGAAGGTAACCATCATCCTAAATGCCTCGTAGCCTCTTCTTTATAAGTGTGGTGCACAACACACCCATAAACAAGACTACTAGACACGATTTGTAGACTTTCTAGAACATACCTGCTCTGATACCAAGTTTGTCAAGACCCAATCGAAGGGTCATGGGGTACCCGGACCTTACCTGCCGAGTACCACTAATCATATAGTTAACATATAACTGTAATTTCTTATGGTCCACGAGGGCCATCATGAGATATCCTGCTGATATATGGAAATAGTAAACTGGAAAGAGTTATGCCAAATCCTGTAACCAGAAGGACCCAACCTATATACGTACACATACCAGGGCCGACAAGGCCATACATGACTACTCTACACAGGACATCTGTCTACAAGTGTCTAAAGAGTATATAACATCATAAGGTCGGGATAGGGCCCCGCCATACCCCTATGCATATCCAAAATATCGTACTACGACTAGACTGCAACTCTGGAACAAATAGAGTTCTGCAATATCAGCTGAACCAGTAACCTACTAGTGCGGACCGTCACCCTCTTTCTTTAAGCCTGCTGGCATGAAACGCAGTGTCCCCAGACAAAAGGGACGTCAGTACGAATAATGTAACGAGTATGTCAGACATGAAAAATAGTATAACAGAGACCTGAAAGTAACTTGAGATAAGAAATAACCAACCAGTGGAGAACGCCTCTGAGGGCCATAATATGCATAAGTATCATGTATGTGTAGAATGCCTCTGAGGGCTATAATATGCATAAGTATCATATCTGTATAGAATGCCTCTGAGGGCCATAATATTCCTAAATGTCATGCACATTTGCGTATATAACGCCATAAAGCCTCTGTGGGCATCCCATCATATCAAATTGGCCTCTGTGGGCATAATCATCATCGTGTATATCTGTACTAGCTGCAGGTGGTGTGCGTATATAATGCCTTCCCTTCTCCCATACCCCATATGTATATAATGCATACATATAGTAGAGTATATAACTTCTTTTGAGGTCAAGGTATGTACATGAATGTAATGCATGAATGATATGAAAATAATTCACTATAAGTTTGTCGGACTGATGTAATATCACTTTACCTCCGATTAACATTATGAATACTAACATCTTTCCCATATACCTCAATCAGGATTTAGGAACATATTTAGATATGCTTTGACAATCGGAATGAATAACATAAATATTCTTAACTACTAATAGTAGAATTATTTATGGGATAATATTACGTTTACGTTTCGTACCTAGAACATGACAAAAGAATAAATGATTTTCCTTAACATACCTTCAACACAAAGGAACCAGCTCGCAAGCAGAATGAGATATGACTTAGCGACTATGATATGCTTTGTTGCTGCCAACATTCCTTATCATCAAATGAATTTTACTATGTTGTTGCCTAATATCTAATGAACTATGTGTATATATACCGTCCAAAGCCCAACACGTTGCTGCCTTCTTTTTATCCCAAAACGTTGCTGCCTTCTTTTCAACATATCAAATGTTTTTTTTAACAAACTACTAAGAATAGATCTAAGTATAGCCTTCTTTGTGGACTGTGGTGTCCACACTAACTAGCAAACTAATTGCCTAACCGTTCATGCCTATCTCTAACGTGTTCACCACCACATTTCCCACCTAGCGTTAGTCATATTGCTTTTCTTAGCATGGCCCCACATAGCCATGTTAATATATACTTATCCTTTTTCTCTACTCAATTAACTACTTGTTCCCCACCTACAATCCAACATTAACAACTTACCCGCATAATTATTTTCTTGATCCCAATTCACTTAAATCTTAATGACTTATAAAACCTTCATATACTCAATGTCGTAATCGTGCGATATAGCACTAGTCCATAACCTCTTTGGGACATACAACTATTATTTTCAATTTCCGTCGTCACACTTCTTAAGTCTTAAATTATTTCAAGATCGCATCCTTTTATATACTAAGCTTCTTTATTTGCATACATGAATATGACAAAAAAATCCTCCAATGCTCGGGTCTATTTACATATGTCTAGCGATTCAAACCATGGCCCGAAAGTACGAGATGTTACAGCTGGGAGGGCCAGGAGTGGTTTTCCTCCACAGTAAAGATTCCCGAAGGTGAGCTGTGGGAGGAGATTTGTGGGTGAATAATTATTATTGGCTTGTACATTGAAGGTGTTGTAAGATGGTTTCATAACGTGCTTATTGTGTTTATAGTCTGATTGTACTTAGAACATTGCGAGGTTACTTTGAATTGTAAGGCGAGGTTCTCACTCAACCCCGGATGGTAGGGCTGACTCTTTTATCTAACATGTTTCAAGAAAGCATGACAAAGGTAAAGCTCCGCAATAGGGCTAGAGATCATCCCGCAGCCTCATTGTTCCACCAATCCATTGCTTCGGATTTGGTGAATGTCATCCTTGAATGAGTCTGTCTGAGGGACTAAGTTTTGTCATATCGGGGAATGCCCCACATGAGATTGTTTTCTTTTAGTTTTGAATTTTTCATTCTATATCTGAAACTTCTATTGAGTCTAGATAGAAATTGTGGTTGCACGAGTATGGGCTCGCGCGTTCATTAAAGAAATACAAAGATGGAGCTAACATGATTATATTATTTCCGCAATTAGATACATGATTAATTTAGAAGGAAATGACTTTTAACAGTTCGCCAGGGAAGGGATAGTTGCCCAGGTGCCATGACGCCCTAAGGGAAGACTTGAGATAAGTCGGGGCGCAACCAGGTTAGGAGTTTATAGGAAATTTCTTTGAGTTGGGTGTTGAACGATTACTTATTGTGACGGTGTGCGCGCCACCTTAGTAATATGTGAATGGAATAACATCCTAAACAGTTTTGCTTCTTTCATACTCTCTTCGTGCCTATCTTGAGTCTTGTCAAAGACTTGGTTCTTGTACTACCTCTTTCAAAGGATTATGGAAGGGGATGGACCGTAGAAATGAAAAGGATAATGCGAGTTCCAACCAAGAGAAAAGTGCTCATAGAAATGAAAAGGATAATGCGAGCTCAGGAGGAGTTCATGGACCATAGGATGGACTCAGGAGATAATTTTGGTGTGTATATGGATAACACAATCGCACGTTGTTCAGATTTTCTTAGGGTTAGATGGAAGAGGCGTTCATTTGACCCAACCTTTTTCAATTATCCGATTGGAGTCATACTACAAATAATAGTCAACTCCATCTCGAAAGAGTTCCACTCCTCGTTTAGTAGAGCAAAGAAGCTATATGGAGATAGTAAAGAAGGCTCATTGCTCAAATTTCTATGTCAAGTGAAGAAAGTCTAGAAGATGAAGGAAAGAATGGACAATAGGGAAAGGGAGGCAAGGAACAAAGTTCACAAGGCGTTGAATGCAAACCTGCGGAATTGGCGAGTCACGCGGTTAAGCCCTTTAACACGTGTTGTGGTAAATGCAAGTTTGAGTTGTAGATCTATAATGTGCGACAGAGAATTATCTGATAAGATTTAGTATAATGTTATGTTAATTTAGAATAGGAATGAATGAAGTATTATGAATGCAAGAAGGAAATAATTCATTTTTTTTCTCTTGTGGTGTTGTATGCTTATGAAGTATAAGAAATTTTTGGGGAGTTAAAATAGACATCTTGTCTTCTAAAATATGGGTGCGCTTGTATTTACAGAAAATAGTAGACTTACAAGTATCGGTGGTGCGAAAGTCGATCAGAACTACTTGGGAAAGAGCGAGGGGACAATCTCAACCCCAAATAGTTCTGGCTCAGGAACCGGGGGTTCAAAAAGAGGTTCACTATGAAGCTCCTATACCTCCGGTTGAAAGAGCAGTGTCTTAAGATAGCATGGAAATATTGAAGAAAATGAGAGTCAAGCGGCCCAGGAAATGGTGGGACAAAAGTTAGATAGACTCATAGAGTTGATGACAGCTGTAGCCCCACACCTGGTTCACCTACACCTAGTGTCTCAGTAATGGCCCCGATCCAGAACCCGCCAACACAGGAACCAGTTGTGACTGCACCACTGGTCAAAAAAGTAGGAGCTCAGTTGGTACCGGATAGACTATGGCCGAATTTTATGAAGAGAAGGGAACCTATCTTCACTGGGAAGGACTCCAAGTCTGACCCTATAGTGTATCTCGATGGGGTAGAAGACCTATTATTTACCCTGGGATGTGTAGAGACGCATAGCGTCAATTTGGTAGGCGCACGTCTAGTGGATGACGCTGGGGTGTGGTGGAGAAATTTTAGAAGCAATCGTCCCCCGATGTCATCACCGATGAAATGGGGGGAGTTCAGAGCCGAATTCATTGAAAAGTACATGCCTAACACCCAAAAAGATGCGCTCAAACGTGAGTTTGAACAGTTGAAACAAGGAGACCGCAGTGTGCAAGAATACGATACCTAGTTCATGCGATTGTCGGCATACAACGCACATATTATTCCTATGGAAAGGGAGAAGGTCAAATGATTTATCGAGGGTTTGAATCAAAACTTGACAGAGAGGTAGTAGAATTAGCCAATGATCAGACTTACATTCAGATCGTCGACATGGCAATGAGTGTACAAAGTTTTACTAAAGCAAAAAGAGAGTATTCGCAGAAGAGGTTTCGATCATCGGAATCCTTTTATCAAAATCAAAACCAGAAGTAAGAAGGTAGTAGGGGTTCTTCAAAGACGAGCCAATCAGTAGACAAGTCTCATCGCGGCCCCCAAAGATATAAAGGGTTCAATCATCAATGTACCAATGTCAAGGCCACCAACCCTAACGCGAAAGGTGACAGATCAGTTTGTAAGGTCTATCAAAAGAAACATTTTTGGGAATGCAGGTTCTCACATAGAGGTTGTTATAACCGTGGGGAACCAGACCACTACATCAAATATTGTAAGAAGTGAACTCAAACCCAGGTTTCTCATGGGAGGTCAGAAGCAACCACAGCTGCTCACAAAGGAAATCAGGGCAACCAGTCACGACAGAGTTAGGGAGGTAATAGTCTAAAAATCCTAACCGGCTCTACGCTTTGCCCTAGAGGAATGAGGCGGAGATATCTAATACGGTGGTCACATGTATTTTGTTGGTCTCAAGTATTCCTACACTTTTATTATATGATCCCGGTTCTACATTATCATACATCTCAATTGATTTTGCTAAGAATCTACATGTAGAACCTTCTTGTTTAAGTGAACCCATTGAGGTCATGACACCAGTGGGGGCCTCGGTTTGGGCCTTTTGAGTATTTAAATATTTCCCGTTAGAGGTAAATAGAGGAACAATAGTAGACTTAGTATTACTTGATATGATAGCCTTTGCCATTATTTTGGGTATGGATTGGCTGTCAGCATGTTATGCCACGTTGGATTGTCGAAAAAAGGTTATAAAATTATCTTTTCCCGAGGAACCAAAAATGTTTATAAGGGGTATATTGGGACATCCTCGGGCCGACTTATTTCCTACCTTAGGGCTAAAAAGTTATTAAGGAGTGGCAAAGTGGAATACTCTTACTTGGCTAATATAGTAAATACCTAAAAAGAGTCCCTAAAGATACATACAGTCCCTATTGTTTGCAATTTTCCGGAGGTTTTCCCTTAGGATCTTCCAGGCCTTCCTCCGGATAGGGAACTGGAGTTCTCCATAGAGTTAATTCTGGGTACAAGACCCATCTATATTCCTTGGGTACAAGACCCATCTACATTCCTCCATATCGAATGGCCCCAGCTGAACTGAGAGAGTTAAAAGAACAATTGAAATATCTTCTGGATAAGGGCTTTATAAGACATAATGTTTCCCCCTGGGGCGCACTAGTCCTTTTTGTGAAGAAAGACTGTTCGCTCCGAATGTGCATCGATTATCGACAACTCAATAAGGTCACGATCAAGAACCGGTACCCATTACCAAGAATCGATGATCTTTTCGACAAACTTCAAGGACCCAGTTATTTTTCCAAGGTTGACCTTCGTTTGGGATATCATCAGTAGAAAATAAATCCTGATGATATACCTAAAATAGCCTTTAGGAACTAATATGGCTATTATGAGTTCTTGGTCATGTCTTTCGGGTTAACCAATGCCCCCAACAACTTTTATGGATCTCATGAACAAAGTCTTTCAACCACTCTTAGATTTGTTAGTGATTGTATTCATCGATGATATTCTAATTTATAGCAAGAGTGTTGAAGAACATGAAGAGAATCTAAGGGTAGTGCTTCAAATCTTAAGACAAGAGAAACTTTATGCTAAATTTTCGAAGTGTGAATTTTAGTTGAAAAGAAGGCTTTCTTGGGCCATGTTATGTCAAGGCATGGGGTCATGGTAGACCCCCAAAAGATAGAAGCAGTGAAGAGCTGGCCAAGACCTACCACTCTGACAGAAATTAGGAGTTTCTTGGGTTTAGCTGGGTATTATAGAAGATTTGTAGAAGGTTTCTCTAGTCTCACTGCTCCCTTGCCCCAATTGACTCAGAAATTGATTAAGTACCAGTGGTCTGAGGCGTGCGAGGCAAGTTTTCAAAAGTTGAAGGAGTTATTGACTACTGCGCCAGTCTTAACATTACCATCCGGACAAGAAGGGTTCACAGTCTATTGTGATGCCTCTAAAGTTAGGTTAGGATGTGTCTTGATGCAGTTTGTAAAAGTTATTGCGTATGCATCTTGACAATTAAAGATGCATGAGAAGAATTATCCAACTCATGACTTGGAATTGGCCGCGGTAGTGTTCGCCTTACGGATATGGAGACACTATTTGTATGGGTGCATGTAGATATATTTACAAATCACAAAAGTTTACAGTACATAACCACCCAAAAGGATTTGAATCTCCGACAAATGAGATGGTTAGAGTTGCTTAAGGATTATGACCTTAGCATTCTCTACCATCCTGGAAAAGCTAACGTGGTGGCTGATTCACTCAATACGAGATCAATGGGTAGCTTGGCCCACTTGGCAATACAAAAGAGAGATATTGTTAGTGAGGTACAAAAATTGGGAAACCTCTGGGTTAGTTTAACTGAGGTCGGCGAGGGCAGGGTTGGCGGTGCATGATACCTCTTAGTCTGCCTTAGCTTCAGAAATAAAAGAAAGTCAGTTTGAGGATATGGAGTTTGTTGGGTTTCGGGAGAAGATTCAACGAGGAAAACCTTCACAGTTTACATTAGGGGACAATGACCCGTACCCTTCGGTATAAGGGTAGGTTATGTGTTCCTAAGGTGAGGGAACTAAGAAAGAAGCTCTTGAATGAGGGTCACAACGCTAGGTATTCCATTCATCCAGGATCAAAGAAAATATATTAGGATATCAAGGAAATTTACTGGTGCGACGGAATGAAGAGAGATGTTGAAGAATTTGTCGGGAGATGTCTTACGTGTCAATAAGTAAAAGACGAACATAAAAAGCCCAGCGGATTACTTCAGGATATTGGTATCCCCATGTGGAAATGGGAGGCGATTCATATGGATTTTGTGACTGGCCTACCGTAAACTCAAGAAGGTTATGATTCTATCTGGGTGATTATAGATCAGCTTACAAAGTCAGCCATTTCCTACCGGTCAAGACTACGTAACGGTCGCTGCAGTATGCGCAGATTTATTTGAAAGAAATAGTGAGGTTACATAAGATTCCATTACAAATTATTTCAGATAGGAGTTCCCAGTTCACCTCACACTTTTGGCAAAGTTTTCAGCAGGGCCTCAGGACAAAGGTTAAGTTGAGCACGACTTTCCATCCGCAAACAGATGGACAAGCTAAACGAATATTTCAAACATTGGAGGACATGTTGCGGTCTTGTGTGTTGGACTTTCAGGGCAACTGGTTGGACCATCTATGTCTAATTGAGTTCTCCTACAACAACAG
Source organism: Anisodus acutangulus (assembly GCA_029783415.1). NCBI lineage: Eukaryota > Viridiplantae > Streptophyta > Magnoliopsida > Solanales > Solanaceae > Anisodus > Anisodus acutangulus. The sequence continues at coordinate 12,592,623 of CM056501.1, forward strand.
TTTCCATGCTAGTATACAGATGGCTCCATTCGAAGCATTGTATGGGCAAAAATATAGATCTCCACTTGGGTGATTCGAGGTGGGTGAAGCGCAACTGTTCGGACGCGAAGTCATTCAAGAAGAGAACGACAAGGTGCAGATAATTCAGGAGCGGATCAAATCATCTCATAGCCGCCATAAGTCTTATACGGATCATCACAAAAGAGATCTCGAATTTCAAGAACTATAGAAAGTGTTTTTAAAAGTCTCTCCAATTAAGGGCTGATGCGATTTGGAAAGAAAGGGAAGTTGAGCCCAAAGTTTATTGGACCATATGAGATCTTACGAAGAGTGGGGAATGTGGCTTACGAACTAGCACTTCCACAAGAATTAGAAGCGATGCATCCGGTATTCCATGTGTCAATGTTACGAAAATACTTGCACGATCCAAGTCACGTCATCCAACCCCAAGAGATAGTCTTGAACGAAGAGCTTCAATATGAAGAAATTCCTGTGGAAATACTGGATAGACAGATTAAACGCCTTAGGAATAAAGATATTGCTTTCGTGAAAGTTCAATGGAAAAATCACTCTACAGAAGAATCAACCTGGGAAGTCAAAGACGTGATGAAAGTCAAATATCCATTCCTGCTTGAGTAAGGTAATAAGATGTGTTAAGTTGTGTTTCATGTGTGTGCAGTTTGTGTGTCTATGTGCATGTGTTACGACCTTATTCACATTCGAGGACGAATATTCCTTCCCCAGGCGTGGAAGAACTAAGTGTTGAAAATGTCTAGCCTCTATCCGTGGGCACGATAACTGGTACACCAGAGGTGCATCCTTCCCAGTCCTCTCGTACTATTGAAAGGTCCTCTTAATGCTCTAGCGTCCAAACCGGATATGGACTAAGTCTCTGTCTACTTCCCACGAGTCTTTTTTGCAATTTCATCCATCTTTTTGAACCTGATACCTTTGCAGAGGCCATATCTCAACCCTGCTGGCAGCTCTATGCAGTTTGCTTAAGGAAGGAGAATGTAAAGTCCAGGATGTTTAATAAAAAAAAAAAAAAAACACTCTCTTATTTGAACTAGAAGAGCTATATCTAACTTAGACTTCTACTCGACCTGGATATCCCTCTAGGTCATCTTTACTTAGGGGTTTTGTAAGAATCAAACACTCAACTTTTCACTATATCTTCAAAAGCCAAAAACTTCAAAGGAAAACCTCTCATCTCCCCTCACCTTCTTGGATGAAAATTTGCCTTTTTGATGATGTTTTTGTCTCTTTTGTTTTGGTTTTCCAAGAGCAAGGTTGGGAAAAGATCAAGTGTGCAAGAAGGAGAATATTGGCAGTGTAATAAAAATTGTGAATAAATAAAGGTGAGTTCTCTCACTCCCAAATTCTTAGTAAAATCCTTTGGTTTTGGGTTACAATGTTGGAAGAGAAATCATGCAAAAAGGTATAGTATAACTTGTGATGAATTATTGATATAGTATTATCTTGTAACAAGTTTGAGTCACGGTGATTGCAGATTGTTTTCGTTGATTTATCCTTGTTAGAATGGGATGAAATTTTCCAAGGTTGTATATCTCTCTTTCACGGTCAGATTGAGTCCAAACGGGGCCAAAACTACATACGGTTTGAGATTCATTATTGTTTAAAGTTTCTGCCTCGGATCGATTGAAATTCGAAAGGGCAGAATAAATAACAAAAAAAAACTATACAATCTAGTAACGAATCTGAAAGTTGGTGATGAACAAAAGTTTTAGTTTTCTCTATTCTTGACAGTTTGATACATTACAGAGATCGATCTGACTTACGGATAAAGAGTTATGACTATTTTAAGATTGTGTCTTATTTTACAAAAAAATCCGACGAGACAGTTTTTATAGGGTTGTTTCTTTCGTGAATTTGTACTAGTTAAACTAAGTATTTTGCAGAAGAAATTGGATATAGTGATAGGTCACCGTGTTACCTTCGATTCAGCACCAGAAACGCCTTATTTGGGGTTACGGTTTGAGAGTTATAACCCTTGCAAGTGAGAAAAAAAGGAGTTGAAAGAAAGAAATATTAATTAAATATTTTGGAAATATGACTAAGTATGGAAGTCTATTATTGTGATATGCATGACTTCGTGATCTTATGTTCCCAGCATTGTAATCATGTATGATGTGATTTTTTTTGACATTGAAAGTTTCTTTCCAGTAAAGATTCCCTAGGGTGAGCTGGGGAGGACCAGAAGTATAACTTCCCTTCTCGGTAAAGATTCCCGAAGGTGAGTTAGGGAGGAAATTATGCCTGATGTGATTATTATAGACTTGAAGACTTCTTTCCAGTAAAGATTCCCTAGGTGAGCTGGGAGGATCAAAAGTATAGCTTCCCTTCCCGGTAAAGATTCCTACGGGTGAGCCGGGAGGGCCAGGAGTGGTTTTCCTCCTCAGTAAAGATTTCCGAAGGTGAGCCGAGGGAGGAGATTTATAAGTGAATAATTATTATTGACTTGTACATTGAAGGTGTTGTAAGTTGGTTTCGTAACGTGCTTATTGTTTTTATAGTATGATTGTACTTAGAACATTGCGAGGTTGCTTTGAATTGTAAGGCGAGGTTCTCACTCAGCTTCGGATGGTAAGGCTGACTTTTTTTATCTAACATGTTTTAGGAAAGCATGACAAAGGGAAAGCTCTGCAACAGGGCTAGCGATCGTCCGCAGCCTCACTATTTCACTAATTCATTGCTTCGGATTTGGTAAATGTCATCCTTAAATGAGTCTGTCTGAGGGACTAAGTTTTGTTATCTCGGGGAATGCCCCACATGAGATTGTTTTCTTTTAGTTTCAAATTTCTCATTCTATATCTGAAACTTCCATTGAGTCTAGATAGAAATTGTGGTTGCACGAGTATGGGCTCGCGCATTCATTAAAGAAATACAAAGATGGAGCCAACATGATTATATTATTTTCGCACTTAGATACATAGTTAATTTAGAAGGAAAATATTTTTAATGGTTCACCTGGGAAGGGATAGTTGCTCAGGTGCCATCACGCCCTAAGGGAAGACTTAAGATAATTCGAGGCGCGACACAGTTTCAGCTAAAATTTATAGGTGATGGTAGGCTTTTTGATGGGTAGGCTTATAGATTCCACATTAGGCCTAGCCACCTCCATCACCACTTTGGCTGTCTCTTGTGCCATCTTTCGATGTTTTTGAGATACACAATAAATGAACAAACATAAAATGAAAAAGGAAAAATAAAAACAAACGTAAAACAATCTAATCAAAAAAGAAAGTTAAACCCTAAATCCCCAAAAAACGATGCCAAAAACATGATCGGCTCCAACCTACACGCAAGCATACGTGGTGGACAAGTAATATAATGATGTGTAGAGTATTGTTCCCAACGAGTATTTAATCATAACTTTTTAACTAGATCAAATAGTGAAGAAATCAAGAGGTGTAGATTTGAAGACAGAAAGTTAACAAAATCAAGTAGTGTGATTGAGAATTTAGAGGAGAAAGATATCCTTGAGTTATGGGAAAATTTATCCATTCATGTTGCGTATCCACTTGAGTAAGTCCGTTGAAAATTTAGTTTACTAGCAACAGGTTGATATTAATTCGAACAAGAGTGATCCTAGAATGACTCCTAATCCAAATTAATGAAACATTATGGCTCCATGAACGTCTACCTGTAATTGACTAAGAAAAACGAACAAAGTAAAGGTCTACAACTAGCCTGTCACTTGCTAACTGTAAGTTATTCAGTCCCGCTAATCAATGATGGACGAACCGAACAAGCTCTACCTTATCCTATAATATAAGATAAACAACTCTGTGAGAACTTACAGTCTAAATTTGCAGATAGTATTCAATTGGCGAAAAATCAATAAAATAATAATGCGCATGATAACGTAGATAAATTATTTAAATCTATATGAATCGACGATAATCAAACGTATGCTAACATCAAATTTTAACTAACAACAATCATGACTAATCCCACAACCTTAGAATAATAAGAAAAATAGCCACTCATAATGCGCCGATGGTACAATTATAACTATTCAACTAAGTAAATAGAAGAAGTATATGATAAACTATGTGAATCATTGCTCCATGATGATGTGCGTAGCTGTCCTTCTGTTGTATTCCTCTCCATGTCTGAATCTCTTATGGAAAACATGTAGAAGTCTTTATAGTATTAGGATTTGACCATGGGATGGATCTATAAGAAAAGTCCAAAACCGACTCGAATTGACAATATTTTTCAAGGACACATTGTAGAGGCTTGCAAGGTGGCATGACGTGCCTTTGTATTTTTGGGAGTTATATTTTTTTCTCTGTTTTGTGAAGGCATGACGTGTATAAATGCAAGGTGGCACGAGGTGGCATTGTATTTTTTGCGATCTTTTTTCAACTCCTTTTCATGTGTACTTGGCCCTCAGATACGTAGTTCGTTTCAAATACGTTAAAATGACTTCTACTCAGGCTTCAAAGTCGTATTTCACCTATTTTTGCATCAAAATGTAAGCTTCCCATCAAATCATCACTTAAACACAATAAACACACATATCAAGTATAAAGTAGTCGGAATGTACTTAAAACACATGAAAAGAGTAACAAATAAGAAATGTAAAGTGTCTAAAAACATTCACTTGTAGAGACGCCGATCAGTTGAACGAGTATTGTCAAAGGTTGACATAGACCCGAGGACTTCGTCGTATGTTGATTGACTTGTGGGCTGGTTTCTAGACATAGAAAGCTTTCAAATGGAAGTGGTCATGCTTAGTTCTTCTAGGTGTTCAACGAAATGTCCTAGTGACCCAATTCTTGAACTTTTGATCTGATTGTGACGTAAACGATTTATATGAGGTATATTAATGTTTGTTTAGTTTTTTGGGGACTCATAGGACTATCGTTACTCCTAAAAGAGTTCGAGGTATATTGGCTTACTCTTTTTCATTAGAATCAATTTTCTAGAAGATCTCCTTTTATCCCTCTAATGTTAAAGTTCATGCGTTACACCTCCTATGACAAGAATGATATAATTATTTCAAAGTTCTTGTATGTCTAAGGTATTGATATACTCTGTTCCCTAAACTTGAATATATCAGTCCGCGATTTGTTTCAAACGTTGTAATTCCCCTTGTCATGTCTCACATGTTTGAAATGTTCTACATGTCTCCAAGCTCATAAATGAAAATTAATCAATCAATATATAATATAAAGCTAGACATAAGTAAGGTGATGTGTCTACGCCCTCCATTCCTATTTATTTTTTTTCTCCTTTTTTGGATTTTTGTCATCTAATTATGCTATAAAATCTCTAATAATCTTGCTTTTTACATATAAGTAAAATTGATGAAAATAATTGTAATTTAATAGACCTACAAACTTATAATTATCCTGAAAATGAAAGAGAAATAAAAATTATCAAAAGTATTAATTTAAGATTCAAGATCCAAGATTTGAAGTATAAGATAAATATAGGAGTAATAGAATATGATAGTTTTAATGAATTACTTCTAGGAAGTGACTTTTTAACCATGATAAATTATAAGAGAAATAATAATGGAATTGAAATAATTGACCAAGGGAAAACAAGATTCGTAAATAAGGTATGAACATACAAAAATAAATAATAGAGAAAAAAACAGAAATTAAAATCGATAAGCAGAGCTTTATCAGAAGAAATATTCTCACAACTCAAATACTTAAAATATAAGGCAAAAGAAATAAAACTGGAAGAAAAGATAAAACAGTTAGAACAACAATGTGAAAAGTTTGATAAAATATGGATAGATATGGGAAACAGATGGAGAAAAATAATTAATAATCCTGACGAGCTCTAACGAAAAAATTAGTGCATTATGGGAAGAAATAGTAGTAAAAGAACAATATAAGTACATTAACTTATTAAAATATGGATAAAGGAAAGGAATGATAACAACAGACTGTATAGCTGAAGTAAACACTGGAGCTATAAAACTTTTTATAGCTCCAAACATGTAGTCTGTTGTTATCATTCCTTTAAATATTATTACTTTAATTTTTAATCTATTTGTATTTATATTATTAAATCTAGTATTATAGGTTGTATAACACTAGTTTGTCGTGGCATTGTTGGTTCTCTCGTAATACTTAATCTAGATCCCTCTATTTTTGGTATTAGTCTTTTGGATGGTGTAAGGGTTCTTGTATTAAAATCCATATATATTTCTTCTGGTATGGTTATTTTGGAATTTTCTTTATGTTCTATTTGTTCTAATATTTCTTGGTACATTCTTGGTACTAATATATTCATTTCATGTTGTTTCTTTATATGGTGGTTTCCGGTTATTGCATATATCATTTTTGTTTCAATACTTATGACTTTACTTCCTGGTGGCATTATTATTCCATTTAGTTTATAATATAATGTTAAGGCTAAGTCTTTGTGTTCATCTTTTAATGATATACTAAATTCTGGTTGTACCGTAAATTTTAATTTTTGATATATTAAATTTCCTTTTACTACTGATATTAAAGCATCTTGTAGATTTTCTAATATCCTATCATCTAATATGTATATTGTTATAGGTGTATCTATGTTTTTCTGAAAGTATGCTTTTATAGTAAATTCTACTACTCCAAAGTATATATTTCTAGATTTTTTAGCTTCCCTAGTTGATAGTTTTGATAATTCTCTTTTTATTACTTCATTTGTTATCAAGTTTATTTTCGTTCTTCCATTTACACTCATTGTATCTGTTATATTTTCATGTTTGTTATGTACCTTATTTCTTTATTTCTTTCAAACTATTTTGTTTTAAATATTTTCTTTATGGATAATTCTTCTTTTTCATCTTGTATCTTCTGATATGTTTCTAGTTTAAAGCTTAATGTTTGTGTTGATCATCCGTCATATGTATTCATCTGAAAATATGTTTCTTTAGAGTCTTCTACTATTTCCTTTCCTTTATCCATATTTTAATAAGTTGATGTACTTATATTGTTCTTCTATTATATCATTTAGATCCTTTAATTCATTATCCTTTCTGATTATTTCTCTTGTTTTATTTTCTAGAAGTTTCATATTTTCTTCTTCCTTCTGTCTTAACTCTTCGTTTTTTAATGCTATTTTATTTTTTAATTCCTTAATAGTACTTTCATGTTCATAAACTTCTTTAGCATTTTCTTGTAAGCTTTTATCTTTTTCATTTATTAGATCTATACTTATTCTGCAACTTATTATATGTTGGTTTATATCTCTATTATATGTAAGGGGTTTTTCTGCTATCATTCTAAGTTCTTCTAATTTAATTTGTTGTTCTATTAGTCTATTTTCATCCATAGTGTTTTATTGTCATTCGTAGATCTTCTTTACGATATGCTATTTCTTGGTTTATTCCATCTAATTCGGTGTTGAGATATATCAATACTCTGTAATTTCTTATAACATCGTCCAAATTAGAACTTATCTCTGCTAAGTCAGCCTCTTCTTTTATTTTCTCATAATCTTTCAGTTTCTTTATTACTAGTCCTTTGTCACGACCGACCCGACGGGCCGCGACTAACCGCCCTAATGACGTCATTATACTAACCTGTCACACATAATCCAACTAACACTTAATGAGTCTGAAATCCGGCAGCATAACGCCGCAATAGCAACATATGCCAGGGTAGGCAAGCCGACGAGGCTGCCTTTACCCAAGATTGTACCTGTCTCCTGAGGAGTCACAACTAGCCAATATAACATAACAAGCAAGCCGACAAGGCTGCCACCAGATAGTAACGTATATACATGGGAACACCCCAGCACAGAATACAATAACATGACCGACCAAAACAGAGTCATAACCCTTACATACGTACAACCCACCACTGTCTACAGACCTCTATAAGAAGAATAACGACATATGACGGGACAGGGCCCCGTCGTGCCCCTAAATACGAACATAAGTCTAAAAGAGATTCGGTACCAAAATGACAAAGCCCTGGATCAAAGGAGCTTTCCAACCTGCTGAGTAGGAACCTAGGCCTGAGGTTCACCAAACTGAAAACATGTACCTGCGGGCATGAAACGCAGCCCCCCGAGGAAAGGGGGGTCAGTACGAAATAATGTACTGAGTATGTAAAACATGAAGCTGTAAAAGAGACCATAATTAGCCAACAGAAACAGAAGATCAGTATAAAAATAAGGATTCAAATCCAACTGTGCCATAAACCATAAAAGTCAGTTGTGCCTTATAAAAATGAGAGTCAAGTCAAGAAAACATGAAGGCATGTCCATAAACATATATATACCTGTAACGTAACCCGACCCACTAATGCGGGACTCGGTGGAATCATATCATAACCCGGCCCATGCTGGGACTCGGTAAAATCATCTCTCATCTATGGATCCATCCTACGTAACCCGGCCCTCTAGTGAGGGTCTCGGTGAACAATGCAAGGTTGTGCACGAGTCATAACCCGGCCCGGGACTCGGTGAGGTGAAGTAGTAACACTTAGCACGAGTAGATATCGTGAGTAACCATATGCAAGTAAAAATTATCATCTGACTCTCAATAAAATCATTGTAATAATGTCATAATAAACTCTTTGCTGAAAAATCATAGGCACTTCTCATAACAATCCTCATTAGGAATTAAACTGTTTAAGAATTAAGTACGTCCGCCGTACTTTCATTAAATCATGCCAAAAAGAAAGAAGTAAGAGTTTCACATACCTCTTAGACGAACTAATTAACTTTATATTAGAGTACGTCTCGATTTAGAACTTCAACCTATAATAATGGTAATACGTTCGTCAATTCTATGATCGCTAGCATACTTTATATCGAATAACGACTTCTTATTTTATAAAAATTCGGGCAGCACTTCCCCTGTTTATACATGTTTCCACAACTTCCAAACGAGGCTAATAACATCAATAAACAAGCACCAATTAAGGGCACAACCAAGGGAACAATAAAGGGAATTTACACACCCACTTCTCATGTAAATTTAGCCTCTTAATCCACCTTAAAACAGCCCACAAGACAGCCCATGTTCCAACAACAACGAGGGTAGAATGTGAAGCCTTTCTATGCCTTTCCACACCCTTATTCCTTTAGGACTTACCTTAGCAATTACCACACTTAAACATGCATAATGGTGACTAAATTTCCAGAATTATAACACCACAAAACAGTCCCTAAAATAGTCCATATACATCACAACATGTCCAACAATTTCATGCAAGTTCTTGGCCACAATATGTCATAATTCCATAACTCTTATCTTAATTCCTATAATCCAATTTTGGATTTTAATACTTCCATATAACTAATTCCAACTAAATCTCCACGTTTCCTTTCAATTTCATCATGCAATTAGTGATAATAATAACAACAATAACCAACGAATCCAACAACACCAAAATCTGTCCCAAATTGGCAACTAGCCCAAAATGGTCACATGCAATGCTTAAATTCCAATTCTTCCTTAACACAAATTCATTACCTTAATTCTAACAACATGAATTCCAATTATATCATAGAAAGAAGAATTTTTATACCTCAAATTCGTCAAAACAGTGCGCAATTTTCTGCCACTGTTTTTCCGGAAATCCCCACTGTTTTGTAATTTTTTTCCTCCTTTTTGTTCACTTCTTCAACTCCAATTGACATGCAAGTGTTCTACAATGTTAAGCCATCATCCCTACACGTTTTTCTTCCAAAATTTCATCCCAAAAATCACAATTTTCTGGGCAATTTTCGGCCATGCAGTGGCTGTTTTGCCACTGTTTTCGCCACGATTTTTGGTGTTGTTTTGCTTCTAATTTTTGGTGAAGAATGTAGTCTAGAAAGAGAAGATAACAACCTTAATTTTGGTTATGGGTGGAGGGTGATTTTCGGATTAGTGTAGAGGAGAGAATGAGAGGAGAGTTATTTTTTTGTTTAAGTGTAGAAGAAGATGAAGAGGTAAGTGTAGGTTTATTATAAAAAGAAATCTGATTTCCTTTTTACACTTTGGCCCCCAAGTTCTTCAATTAATAAATCTCAAACCCACTTCTTTTAATTCCCGAGAATTTCATAAGCCTCGTATCCTCAATGTCATAATTTTATAATACAATATTATTCCATAACATGAATATACAATTATTGCTATAAGTATCCAACGTCACCCTTATTGTGACCAACATCTTTCCGGAATCACATCCTCTTGTATACTAATTTCCGGATTAGCATATATAAATATACTCTATATCCAAGATTCGAATCTTACCTCCTTAATTACGTCCTCTAATTATAGTCTTAAAATTACGAGGTGTAACATTCTTCCCCCCTTAGAAACATTCATCCTCGAATGTTCATACTATTGGGCACATCTTATACAAATTGATTCAAGGATTCACAAGCACACAGAAATTTGCATATTAGGTCATCTTAGACTCTGTGATACACGTTTCTGCCAACAAATATCCGACTTACAAACAACTCAACTCTTGCCATTATCTAACAAAAGGACTCAAATAAACAAGGAAACAACCTACGTCCTAGCTTATTCGTAATTTTCTAAAAGTGAAGTATACTAAAACTAAGGCTAAGTAGAGTCAGTATTCCCGCAGTACCACATTATGTACATATATACAAGAACTTTAAGCATAATCTATACCTTAATCTTAAACATGAGAACATATATCATCTTCACAACCAATGACTAATCCCCATTTTATATATTCAGATTCCTGGTCCTATTTTAACCAGTAGTTAAGTACTTAAATGAATGTTTTAACTCAAAATCAGCAGTTTCAACTAAGCACATAAGGATCAGGGAAGACATAACTTCAAAATGGTGTAATAGCAGAGACTAAAATATATATATTTTTTCCGAGTTCCCAAAAGCCTAATATCCTCTACCTGGATCAAGATGCAAGCGTTCTATATAATAGAATCCAAATATACATAATAGAGGCGTTGTTTGATCATGCAGGGTACTAAGGAAAAACACACAAGCTACCCTAATGATGATATACATATGAACATGCCCAAGACACCAACATGGCATAGACACTAGTTACCTAGTCTGAACCATAAACAAGGGATCACAAGGCAGGTGTAAATAAGTGACATATGCATACAGACTACCTTAGATCGTCCCAACCACACATATATATTTAGGAACACAAGAGTGCTAAATGAATATCCAATCCATCATTACCATGCCTATGATCAGGTACTAAGGCTAAACAAGTCTTAAAGTTTATATTAGACCTACATCAAGCCTAAATCAGAACAAGTGAACACATAATAGGCATATAATGAGCTAAGTTTTCCTGTCCAGATATTAATCACTATCTCTCTAATAATTCAAATAGCAAGTGTTATCCATATCGTGTTATTTGAGCCTAACATATACTTAATACCCATATTAAGAATAATTTTAAACAATGAGCATAAATTGGAAGCTTAAGTTAATCAAATCAGGTTACTCAATGTCTCATTTTTAACAATGATTAGCAAGACTTTATCTATTACAAGTCGACACCATATTGAACTTACTAATCCAAAACTTACAGATATATCCAAATCATATTAACATTAATTAGGCATGCTTAGTCATATCTTCTAACATACCCCTAAATCAGTAAAGCATGCTCGGAATTTAGGTAATATTCATAATTCACAATCATCACATAGGCTACCCTTTATCAATTCCCATCATAAATAACATCATATAACCTCAACCATATCAACCCACTTAACTCATTCTCTTCTAGTTTTAAATTATCATATCAGACGATATAAGACAAGTTTTGTTAAATAGGACAACTAATCTTGTTCTTAGTTAGTGGCGCTTGTTTTAGGTAGATAATATGACCAAACGACTTACAGATAGCCAAACGATTTTCCAAAATAATATATTGGTCATCACATTAATTTAAATAACCCATACATGCTAAACCCAACTTCAATCCAACCTGCCAATCCATTAAATAAAATCTAGGCTGTTCATATATCATTAATATCTTTAAATTAGCAATATTAAGCATTAAATTAACTAGCTAGCCCATACACGACTAGACAAATCTAAAATTAACATGTTTCGTTCTATTTCAATTGTATAGATTATTCTAAATCAGCATGGAACATTTACACTCTTTTGTTGATATCTACTACTACTTTCAATTTGGTAACAATGCCCCTTCTTCTTCCTATATAAAGCTGATGGTGACCAGTACAATCCCAAACTCTTAAAGGGACAGAACAAGAATCTCTCTGCTTACTGTTTCTAAGTTTGGTATCACCTAAAGCTACAATCTTGTAGGTACCATCAAGAAGTAGATTGGGAAACATAAAATTCAAGGTACCCCCCCCCCCTTTTTTTTTTGAATTTCATATCTTGGAAAATGGACAATGTCAATCAAAACTTAAAGAAAATCTATAACTATACCAAACTAGATATTCAATCCCGAGTGGTAACAGGTAAACCAATTATCCGGACATGAGTAGGCATAAACAAGTATATATAGACAGACCAAACATATGTGGATTGCCTATCCATGCCATGCTAACCTCATCACTACTCACTTAATAACTTAACCAAATCTGCAGAAGCAAGGGAATGCACATAGTTGAGGAACTACTCAGATATTCATTTCATTTTTTTTTAACATGTGATTTAGATACCTATCAAAACTCAAATGATCTTATATTATCTACCAAATTTACATAAAAGGAGAAGGGGGTAGACATACTGCAGTAGCAGACATGGAAATAGGTGGACTTAACAGTTTGATTTAATCAACACATAGATACAAAACATGGGCATATACAATCAAACCAAACTGGATGCAGAGTTATGCACATGAGGAAGAGACAAGGTTATTTTAAATAGTTATGTTCAAATGAGTATTAGACCACCTAAGACTATTGGGATATGCCAAGGATAGATATGACCCTTTAACAAGCAAAACATACACCAAATAGGCTCCTAAACTATCCTTCAGATCACGACAACACTTAAACAAGACACACATCCATTTTAAAGTCATTAGGTGATTCTATCATAATTATAACAACATTTTTATGCTAAATCATAGTTCCCTTATTATAGGCAGATAAATAAATAAATAAAAACATTAAGCCCTTCAATCATTTCCATACCAAATGTGACCTTTACAACCAACATAGTCATTATGTAAGCATAATTTTTAACTTCAACAATTGGTGTTTAATTAACATAACCTGTGCATTGAGTCATGGATTAATCGAACATAATATACTTCTCAAGCCACTATAGCAATATACCGAAATAATTTGTTCAGTTAACCAGGGGAACAAACCTCATGTTCATGTATTAAGCATACTAAATTAGTACATGTGCTAATGATGGTTTGACCTAACATACTATGGACACCACAGGACTTAAACAATCCAAGAGGGGTTACAATGGACTAAAACTAGTATACCTATTACTTCAAAGTCATTTAAACAGATCATACAAGGTCAAATAACCCTTAAACTTAACAAGACAACCACTTAACACACAAATAATCGTCACACAATACTCTAACAGTGTTTTCATCAACTGAACATGCTAGACATTAATAGAGTAGTCATAAATAGCCATAATATTCACATATATTACATAATGCTTGGCATAATATATTCACGGTTTAATAGTTAACTAAATAAGTAAACCATTTATTGCAGCAACAAGTCATTCCTGGAATTATGTAAATACTCAATTTTCCACTCCCTTAAGCAACTACTGACAACATGTTTAGCATATGAATCTATTCCCTATTTAAGAGATAAAACGCAGGCTTGGGTTATTAGAACATTTTGCATTCTACATTATGATACGCAAAGACAATTACGGGGGAAATTTTAATCAAACATAAAAGATATCTAGGCAAGTCTAATTAACTGTTTAGAGGTAGTCCCACTGAGCAAAATTGGCAAAGATAGGTCCTAACACAAGTGATTTATACTCAACCCACATACTGTACAGGGACATTAAAAGACCACCCTGTTCCGAAAGAAGTATGACCAAGATATAATACATTTATACATAACATGGATAGCATAACTCATAAGAAAAGCTGGAACACATCAACTTAAACAGGGTAATATTACAACATGTACAGGACCATCTACTCCTAAGCCCCATCCACAAGTAGGACAACCCGTTAACGACTATCAACTACTTGCTGAACTAATTTCAAGGACTTATCCAGCCAACTTGCTCCAGAGACAACAAACCATATATGTACAACAATAGCAATTCCAGTTTTTGGCATATCTCATATCCCTTTTCATATAAACATAAGCATACCAAGGAGTCATCACAACTAATAGACTTCACATATACCATGTACTTTAACCCAGATCAAACATAAAATATTTTACTCAAGAAGGCCTTGTATATCTAAGGTCTCAACGATTATCTAATATTCTAAGAGTCTCAAATATTCCATGTCCCAAGCTTACATTATTTCTTCCCGTATACGAGTAAGATTGTTTCTCATAACCTCGAATTCGTATTTCCCTTCTGGCGGCTGTCGCTTTCTTCGGAGGCATAGCTATAACACATTAATACGTTAGAGAGGGAATAACCTAATAACATAGCTCTATCGCACGATCTTAGAGTAAGAAAAATAGAAACCAATCCTAAATGTCCGGCAGCCTCCTGCGTATAAGTATGGTGCACAACATACCCATACGCAAGACTCTACTAGACACGGTCTGTAGACATTCCGAGGACTAACTGTTCTGATACCACTTTTGTCATGACCCGACCCGACGGGCCGCGACTAACCGCCCTAATGACGTCATTATACTAACATGTCACACATAATCCAACTAACACTTAATGAGTCTGAAATTCGGCAGCATAACGCCGCAATAGCAATATATGCCAGGGTAGGCAAGCCGACGAGACTGCCTTTACCCAAGATTGTACCTGTCTCCTGAGGAGTCACAACTAGCCAATATAACATAACAAGCAAGCCGATAAGGCTGCCACCAGATAGTAACGTATATACATGAGAACACCCCAGCACAGAATACAATAACATGACCGACCAAAACAGAGTCATAACCCTTACATACGTACAACCCACCACTGCCTACAGACCTCTATAAGAAGAATAATGACATATGATGGGACAGGGCCCCGTCGTGCCCCTAAATACTAACATAAGTCTAAAAGAGATTCGGTACCAAAATGACAAAGCCCTGGATCAAAAGAGCTTTCCAACCTGCTGAGTAGGAACCTAGGCCTGAGGTTCACCAAACTGAAAACATGTACCTGCGGGCATGAAACGCAGCCCCCCGAGGAAAGGGGGTCAGTACGAAATAATGTACTGAGTATGTAAAATATGAAGATGTAAAAAAGACCATAATTAGCCAACAGAAACAGAAGATCAGTATAAAAATAAGGATTCAAATCCAACTGTGCCATAAACCATAAAAGTCAGTTGTGTCTTATAAAAATGAGAGTCAAGTCAAGAAAACATGAAGGCATGTCCATAAACATATATATACATGTAACGTAACCCAACCCACTAATGCGGGACTCGGTGGAATCATATCATAACCCGGCCCATGCTGGGACTCGGTAAAATCATATCTCATCTATGGATCCATCCTACGTAACCCGGCCCTCTAGTGAGGGTCTCGGTGAACAATGCAAGGTTGTGCACGAGTCGTAACCCGGCCCGGGACTCGGTGAGGTGAAGTAGTAACACTTAGCACGAGTAGATATCGTGAGTAACCATATGCAAGTAAAAATTATCATCTGACTCTCAATAAAATCATTGTAATAATGTCATAATAAACTCTTTGCTGAAAAATCATAGGCACTTCTCATAACAATCCTCATTAGGAATTAAATTGTATAAGAATTAAGTACGTCCGCCGTACTTTCATTAAATCATGCCAAAAAGAAAGAAGTAAGAGTTTCACATACCTCTTAGACGAACTAATTAACTCTATATTAGAGTACGTCTCAATTTAGAACTTCAACCTATAATAATGGTAATACGTTCGTCAATTCTATGATCGCTAGCATACTTTATATCGAATAACGACTTCTTATTTTATAAAAATTCGGGCAGCACTTCCCCTGTTTATACATGTTTCCACAACTTCCAAACGAGGCTAATAACATCAATAAACAAGCACCAATTAAGGGCACAACCAAGACAACAATAAAGGGAATTTACACACCCACTTCTCATGTAAATTTAGCCTCTTAATCCACCTTAAAACATCCCACAAGACAGCCCATGTTCCAACAACAATGAGGGTAGAATGTGAAGCCTTTCTATGCCTTTCCACACCCTTATTCCTTTAGGACTTACCTTAGCAATTACCACACTTAAACATGCATAATGGTGACTAAATTTCCAGAATTATAACATCACAAAACAGTCCCTAAAATAGTCCATATACATCACAACATGTCCAACAATTTCATGCAAGTTCTTGGCCACAACATGTCATAATTCCATAACTCTTATCTTAATTCCTATAATCCAATTTCGGATTTTAATACTTCCATATAACTAATTCCAACTAAATCTCCACGTTTTCTTTCAATTTCATCATGCAATTAGTGATAATAATAACAACAATAACCAACGAATCCAACAACACCAAAATCTGTCCCAAATTGGCAACTAGCCCAAAATGGTCACATGCAATGCTTAAATTCCAATGCTTCCTTAACACAAATTCATTACCTTAATTCTAACAACATGAATTCCAATTATATCATAGAAAGAAGAATTTTTATACCTCAAATTCGTCAAAACAGTGCGCAATTTTCTGCCACTGTTTTTCCGGAAATCCCCACTGTTTTGTAATTTTTCTCCTCCTTTTTGTTCACTTCTTCAACTCCAATTGACATGCAAGTGTTCTACAATGTTAAGCCATCATCCCTACACGTTTTTCTTCCAAAATTTCATCCCAAAAATCACAATTTTCTGGGCAATTTTCGGCCAAGCAGTGGCTGATTTGCCACTGTTTTCGCCACGATTTTTGGTGTTGTTTTGCTTCTAATTTTTGGTGAAGAATGTAGTCTAGGAAGAGAAGATAACAACCTTAATTTTGGTTATGGGTGGAGGGTGATTTTCGGATTACAGTAGAGGAGAGAATGAGAGGAGAGTTATTTTTTTGTTTAAGTGTAGAAGAAGATGAAGAGGTAAGTGTAGGTTTATTATAAAAAAAAATCTGATTTCCTTTTTACACTTTGGCCCCCAAGTTCTTCAATTAATAAATCTCAAACCCACTTCTTTTAATTCCCGAAAATTTCATAAGCCTTGTATCCTCAATGTCATAATTTTATAATACAATACTATTCTATAACGGGAATATACAATTATTGCTATAACTATCCAACGTCACCCTTATTGTGACCAACATCTTTCCGGAATCACATCCTCTTGTATACTAATTTCCGGATTAGCATATATAAATATACTCTATATCTAAGATTTGAATCTTACCTCCTTAATTACGTCCTCTAATTATAGTCTTAAAATTACGAGGTGTAACATCCTAGTTTCTTTAATTCTACTAAATCACTATAGTATTTTACTATTGTTTCAGTGTGGTTTCTTCTTTGTAATACTAGGTGTCTTATCATTTTTAGTATGAATATTCTTTTATTTAATGCTCTAGCTTGGGCAAATTCTTCGCAGTTTTTTATTTTTTTATAACTTATTCCCTTTTCAAAGTTCTGATACCATTTTATGGGCGGATCTTTTCTTCATCTAACAACCCTGAAAAGGGTAGAAATATAGATGGCATATTAACATATTCATATGTAGGTTCAACAAATAATAGGCATGTAGTACGGAAGCCGGTATTATTAACTCAAAATTCATTTTTTAAATAAAAGTCTATAACCTTTTATCAACATTTAACATCATAATTGCATTGATGTATACTTATCAAGTTTATAATTAGAAACACATAGTCTGAAAACATACCTCTTAGCAGAATTTTAAGATCACCGGAGATACTCAACCCACCCTGACTCTGCCTCCCTTTTTTCCTCTCTGGTGACGGGATAAATGGCCTAGGTGATGTAAGTTGCTCGACCATGGGAGAGGAATGAAACTTGAAGTTTGGCCACCAAGAACCCTAAGAGAAAGAAGGGTGGCTATTTTGGGTTTGGAGTGAGAGAGAGTTATGAATTTGTTTTGGGTGATAAAGATATGTATAAAATGGCCAGATGTTGGCCTTAAAAGGACATTTGGTCAAACTCCATTGCCCCTTAATGAGCTTCCCCTTTAAGGATCAGATTTGGCCAGACTAGCCCCTTTAATTTGGGCCTCTCATTTTAAGTAGGTGGGTCACCTACTTGTCAGTTGCTTGGGCTAGAAGGTTACTAATTAGCTCTAAACACATGTGTCATCCCCATTTAATAAGTAGGACGTGAAACAACTAGGACATATAAGCAAATAGGATGTGCAAGCAAGTAGGACGTGTGAGAAAGTAGATGAAGCACATAGGACGTTTAAGCAAGTAGGTGAAATACAAAGGTGAATCTAGTAGGTCGTCTACCTTTGTCCAACATCTTATTCATTTATGAATCTCATTTACTTTAACTAGGGTGTACATACTACATACATTTGGACACTATAACCTCATTCTTCCATATTCAAGTAACTTCGTTGACTTCAACTTAGTCGTAGACATGATGAGAAGTATGGGGTGTTACAAAAAGAGTAAATTGTAGCCTACCTCTTCGCCGAACAGGTGCCACAAACTCAATCCCACGCCAAGGCCTTGCCTTTTCAAAGTGCCTCTGATCGTTTGCAGTCTAATATTACAAGAATTTACGTCAACAAGTATTATAATACATACACAAAGGTAACCTTTCAAAGAAACTGAATACCCGACCCCAAAATCGACCCCGGGCCTACAAGGGTAAAATCAAAACTTTAATATATTCTAAGTAGAAGTCTACACCTTACAGCCTTATAATTAAGGAGGAGGGTCTACACACACATATAATATGAGTCCTCAGCTACCACAACGACACTTCACAAGTTGTTTACTAGGCACTTTACTGAATAACACTATCAATCAACAAGCAAACACATATAGTTCTCTTGTTCAAGAGGATAATTCTGACAAATAAGCATTACCAACCACAATAACTGATATCAGCACATACTTAAACTCATAAGTTGTAAACCACAACACCCAATTCACAGAAAACAAGCCCAACATGGCAACCAATCCAATTTACTAGAATCAATTCAATATTCCAAGTCAAATACTCATGGAAGTCACCTAACTCCCAATAAGCATTCCAAATCACTTCACCAATCAATAACCAGTATCTCCTCTACCAAGAGTCACAAAATCATACAGTCTACCATTGTTCATCACCGAGCATACAGAACATCAGTTACACATCAATAAGTATGAATAGGATGCCATGCAAATGAAATGTATGTATGTAATGGTCATATGTACCCAATATACACATGCTGCTGCAGTAGCTATCATGTGACCCATGGGGGACTCATGAGGTCCGTATACCCATTCGATCCCATCGGATCCCAGCTCTGTGGTTGTAGTATCATAATCATCCGAAATTCCATTAGATCCCAACTCTGTGGTTGTAGTATCATATTCATCCGAAATTCCATTGGATCCCAGCTCTGTGGCTATAGTATCAGCATTAATCATCACTTTCATACCATGTACATATCCAGTAACTGACTTTCAAGCCCCTTTAATTAGTATTTCAATAGTTCAAGTGCCAAGGATAATATGTATGAATGATATGATTATGTGTACACCATGCAAAAGCATAATCAATATAATTAGTATTATCAAATCCTTTTCAAGTATTTAGACGAGATGTAGATGATGAATGCATGACCAGACAAATCATAATAAGCTATCAAGCATAAGGAATGAATTTCACGGACTTACAGAAGCTCAACAACACGTAATTTCATGTACTGAAGTTTATCATATCAAGAGCAATGTGATGACTAAACACAAAATATCAATAACAGAAACAAGCCCACATAATGGCTACAAGCCCACATAATGGCGACAAGCCCAAATAACAGCAGTCGGAATCAACTTAAGGTTGATTCCTCAAATCACCTATCAACACAATTTAACACCAGTACCCACCTAAGCAGTCATCACAATCGCTAAGGTGGGACTCCCAAACACGCCCAATACCCCTCAGCATTTATAACTCATTTTCCTCCAACTAACCCATAATATTAGCATATATTCCAATCCTAAATCATAATAAAAACATAGTTAGAGTAAAGAAACTTACCCCCAAGAAGATTCACCTCAAAGCTCCTCAAAATCTCCCAATTACCTATCTAAGTTCCCAACGTTGTGAATGGGAAGAAAATGGTTCGAAATAGTGAATATAGGGTTCTGATTCAGCGATTCTCGCTTTCGCGGAAAATCCTGTCAGCCTACGCGATCCCGCTTCTGCAAATAAGTGTCCGCACAGGCAAATTCAATAATGACTCAGCATCCTCGCCAAAACGGAGGAGGCTCACATATGTGATACCGCGCCTGTGGAAACAATTTCACAGGTGAAGATGATGACCGACTTAGAAGAAACTCGCATCTGCGGACCAAGCCTCACCTAGGCGACCCCACAGATGCGGTCCACCTATTGCTAGAGCTATTCAAAACCGAACTATAACCGATAACCCAATCGCAAAATTGGCTTATTGATATTGACTTATCGAATTAACGGTTGGTAAACGGATTATAATTTTATAGTTAGCGGTTTATTGATGTGGGAACAAATTACTTAATTTTCTTATCGGGTAAACCGTTAATCCGTTAAGAATTATCATATTTATATTTTTACGTCTAGGTATAATTATATACTCAGGTATTTTACAATTCAATTTCTTATAGATAAAACATTGATGAAAGGAGTATGAATCAAACATACCATCTATACGCACCACCAATTACAAAGAAACTTTAACTAGTATGTCTTGTGGGAATGAATGGAGAATTTTATGGGAGGGAATGTAACAGATGTTGAAAGAACCCAAGAAGTAATTCTGCTCGTGTTTGGTTAGTGAATAGAGAAGGGAGGGATTCTTTATTAACTAAAATTGGGTGAAAAAGTGGAAGTAAATGTCTTTATTCCCTTCCAGTTATGCCAACAATCGGAGTGAAAGTAAAAATATATTCCTACTACTCTTACACATTATCTACTTCCTTTATCCAAACATTGTGCAGAACTACTGAAAACTTGGTGTTTCATATGAGCCTCTTTGGTTTTGTAAGCCTTTGTGTACTTTGGAGTTCAAAAGCTGATCTAGATTAAAGATAGGTAATATGTCGATCTATTTATGTTGTAGTTTCTAAGAAATTGCTACTATGTCGGGTGCACTCTGTGGAAGTTGGACTACATGTTGTCTACATGTTGTGATTTTAATTTTTTTATCTCTTTGATTTAGCCGATACACCGCTCGATAACCGTCCGATAATTGCTAACCCGATATTGAACCAACCAATATCTTGTCAGTTAGCTAGAGGATTAGTACATTTAGAAGTCGATAACCAATAAGCTGAACCATTAAGAGCAATTATCCACCCGATCTATTAGATAAACAACTCTACCTGTAGCAGAAGCGACACACTAGAACACCAGAAAAAATCTAGTTTTCTCAAAATTTCACCCTGAAATCCCAACATCCATTCGAGACCTCCCAAATACAAACCAAACATGCAGACATATGTAAAAACGTGCTACAAACTCAATCGTGCCCTCAGAATTCCTAATGGAGGTCACATTTACCGGGTCAACCCCCAAACAACCAAAATCAAGTTTCCAACCAAGGGTACAAAATTCTCCTGAATGCCTCGGGAACCAAACCAATCATGCCACCAAGTGATAATCGACCCTCTGGACCTCATGGAATCGATGAAATTCCAAAAAGGTATGTTTACCCAAAATTCAACTCTTGGTCAAACTATTTCAAATTAAAAGCTCTAATTCCCTCAAGTACTTTCAAGACTCGCCTGATAACCTTGGGAATGCCACCTACCCCCTGGGGTCAAACTCACTCTGACAGTGCTAGGGGAAGGGTCAACAGCGGTAAAAGGGTAAAAATACCTAAACGACCAAACGAGTCATTACATATTCAGTCTTAATGGAGAGAGTGCTGAAGGGCCAAATGGTTTTACTGGTTGTTTTATCACACATGTTGGTAAATCATTAAAGAAGATATTTATAATATGGTTATAGTTTTTTTCTGTGGTGCTAAGTTACTGAAATTCATTACTCATGCTAATTTGGTCTTGTTGCCAAAAATATTAAATGGAGAAAAATTAGTTTGAGTAACTTTGTGAATAAAATCTTTTCCAAATTGATTCATAAAAGACTGGTTGATAGGTTATCAAATATTGTTTCATTGAACCAAGCTGGTTTTGTGAAAGAGAGGAGCATAGTTGAAAATATTTTACTACCACATGAAATATATCTGGTATCAGATTGAGCACCAAGAATGCCAATATGGTGATGATTTTGATATGGCTAAGGCCTATGATACATTATCCTGGTTATTTGAAACTAAAGTTATAAGGAAATTGGGCTTCAATGAGAGATTGATAGATATAGTTTATAGAAGTGTCAAGAATAATTGGTACTCAGTGTTGATAAATGGAAAACAAAATAGTTTCTTTTAGTCTTCAATGGAGGTTAAATAGGGAGACCCCTTGTCCCATGTTTTTTTTTATTTTAACCTCAGAAGCTCTCACAAGGAATCTGAATGCTTTGTACCATACAAAAATATCCAAGGGATTTGGAATGCCTAAGTGGAGTCCCAAGATATTTAGCATATGCTGATGCTATAATTATGTTTTTAGTCATAGATGGTATGTCCCTATAGCTAATAATGGAGATTCTGAATAAGTATAAAAAAGTATCTAGGAAGAAGATTAACAAGGAAAAGGGTTATGTATATATGCATTAAAATGTTCCAAGTGATATCAATATTATTGTGGAAATTGTTACTGGCATTTGAAAAAAGGAATTTCCTTTTATATACATGGAATGTCCAATATTCCATAGTAGAAGAAGGAATGACTTTTTCATGGGATTTTAATCAAGATAATTAGCAGACTACAAGGATGGAAGGGCAAAATGCTTTCTTTTGGGGGAAGATATATTTTGATCAAACATGTCTCACAGAGCATGCCATACATCTATTATTTGTAATCAATCCTCCAGATTGTGTGATAAAATATATGCATAAGATGTTTGCTCAATTCTTTTGGAATAATACTTATGTCTACCTATTAAAGAGGGAGGGTCGGGCTTTAGATCTCTCCATGACGTATCATTCGATTTATATATTGTAAGTTATAGTGGAACTTCAGGAAAAAACCATCACTATAGAGTGCTTTCATTAGTAATAAATACTGCAAGAAAGAGAATGATGTGGCGGTAAAGTGGAAATATAGTTCTCAGACATGGAAAAAGATACTATGTAGTGGAACATCAAATTTGGTGGAAAACCAAAATGAAAGATTCCCATTTTGGTTTGATAATTCGAAAGGAATATGGGCCCTATATTAGGATGCAGTTCTTGAAGAAGGATATGATGAGAGGGTGTAGAATGTTAGTGAAGTAGTGAATGGATGAGATTCAGTGTTATCAAATTGACAACTTTATTTACCCGAGGATATTATACATCATCTTACAAGCACAATCCCACCTCCTAGGGAGGACAAAGGGATGGACAGACCATGATGGTTACTGGATGGTACAGGGGATTTCTCAGTAAAATCTGCATGGAAATTTATGATATTGAGAAGTCATGAAGTAGATACATATAAGAATATATGTGTGAAAGGACTTCCATTTCAAATTTTCTTTCTTTTTATGGAGGTGCTGGAAGTATAAGATGTTAGTGGATGATTTATTGAAGACAATGAATAACACGGTATCCAGACGCTGGTGTTGCTCAAATCCTAGAGAGGAGACAACGCAACACTTGTTTACCACATCATATATTACAAATAAGACTTGGTCCTACTTTTATTCTATTGCAGGTATATCTATGAAGGGCTTATAATTGCAATAGTTGATAAATAAATGGTGGCAAGCACCAATAATAGAGAGATTAAAACAAGTATTTAAAGTAGTCTCTGCTATAATTATTTGGGAGTTATGAAAGAGGAGGAATAATATAAAACATAGGGAAAAATATTTGGGAAGAGTCATTTTTAGGTGTTTAGTGCCCTGCATAGACTAGTGCAGATAAGAAATCTTTCAATTAGGAGTTTTCATAACAAATGGGATGGATTTATCAAGATGCTCGAAGGAGGGACATCAGATCATAATGTTAGTAAGATTTTGTGGAAATTCCCTCCAACTGGTTGGCTAATGTGTAATACTGATGGAGCTTCAAGAGGGAATCCAAGAAGGAGTTCTTATGATTTTTGTATTAGGAATAAAGAAGGAAATATACTATATAGGATAACATCATATGTCAAACTGCTTCAGAGATGGTGTATAAGATTTTAACAGTAGGTTGGAAACCACTATGGGGCATTGCAATATGGATAGAGGAGATAATAAAATTGAGCAACAATATGAATGTTACTTTCAGTCATATTTTGAGAGAGGGAAACATGATAGCTGACTTAAATGTGGTTATTAAACTGTAAGAAATTCATCAATAGTGACAAATCACAAATTCCCTACTTGAGAATCAGAACCAGATTTGGAAGAATTTTAAGGAGGAGGGAACTTGGTGATCATTCAATTAAGGGGTTGACAATAGATAGAAATTACATTTCTTGTGGTTCATTGATGATTACCAATATTGCAGTAGGAAATTACTACTCTAATTCTAGTAATTCGTCAAATGGTGTGAAGAATAGAGGAATGCCTTACCATCATACTCAAGTTCTTTGGGAGGAGAACATTGTGATATTTTTACTAACTTTATGTTCTTTTCTGTAGGTTTCTATGCAAGAAGAAACACAAACACCAACTATGCAATAATCCTAAGTAGATGTTGTCATATTCATAGACTTGAGAATTCGTGCACAAAAAAGAATTACACATACTTGGGTGCAAAGAGGAGGAGATACATAACAAAAGGGAGCAATATCAAGAATTTCAACAGAATACCAAAAAATACAAATGGTGTTCTTTCTAGAAAACAATTTACGAGGAGCATAACAAGATTCATAAAGATTGGACAAATAAGAAGCGATGGGAGAGAAGTAAATTACCCAAAAAATATGCTAAAATTCAACAGTAGCAGCAACATTTGTATCATCCAAACCAGATGCAAGCAAATCTAGATGGGTACAACACAAGCTTTGAAATACTAGTGTTACATCCCGTATTTTTATACGTTGAGTTTCGACGTAAGTTTAGAGAGTGAGAATAAATTTCATCAATGTAATACCCGGGCCTTTCGAGATATGGTTGGAACCACTCGATATATGTAAGTAGGCCCGAGCACCGAAGAAATTTGGTCATATCTAAATATGCATATCAAGAGCCCGGTGTATAAAATGATGATGTCCTGAAACGATTTAAGACTTAAAAGTGTGGTGACGATGATTGAAGATATTTTTTTATGTGTGCCAAAAGGGGTTACGGACTAGTTCTATATCACATGCTCATAATAATGAGTATATGAAGTGTGTTAAAAATAATTATTATTTAAGTGAATTGAGATAAAAAAAATTAATTGGGATTGTTGGTGTAATGACCCGTCTGGCCATTTTTAGCTATAGACATCTACTTGACTATTTTACCCTTCCCGAATACTCTATGTGGGATTTTTGATGCGCGGAGATGGGTGGCACATATTTCAAGGTCCATTTATGTGAGTTTTGGATGAAAACCCAAAATGAAAATCTTATAGTTGGATAGTTAGACTCAAGGTTGACTTTTGAGTATATGGGTTCGTTTCTGGATTCCATCACTTCTGGTAGTTCTGTAGGGTCATTTGTGACTTAATTGAGTCATCGGTTTGCTTTCTGAGGCAATCAGATGTATTTTGTGGTCTTATTTGTGAAATTTAGATATTTGGTTATTTTAGACGATTCTTTAGAAAAGTTGGTTTTAGCTCGGTTAAAAGGAAAATCTGATGGTGTGAGTGACTTCATAGCACTGTTTACCTTGGGAGAGAATTTATGGTTTGTGTCTGTGGGTTCTCGGGAGTGTTTTGGATGTTTGGTGGAAGTTTGAGTTAAAATTAAAGTTGTTGGTATCTGGTGTCCGCCTCAGTGGGTCGGTTGTCCGCTCCTGCATGTGCGCCTCTGCGAATTTTGGCTTGCAGAAGCTGAACTTGAGAGTTTGGTAAGGTTTCACCTCGATGGAGGTTTTCTCACGAAGGCGAATGCGTCTCTGCAAGGTCATATCTGCTTCTGCATTGAGGCGAGCTGTCAAGTGATTGCGCCTCAACGATCCCTTTTTTCCGCTAGAGCGAGGCCGCCCCCACAGAGTCAATTTTGCGAGAGTGGAATCACTGTATCTAGAAACCTAATAAATGCCCTAAATCCTTTTTGTTTCCCAAAACATATCATCTCGGTTCTTGAGCTTGTTTGGGGAGGATTTTTTTGGGGAATTCACATGGAACATCTCTTAAGGTATAATTTCACCCTTATGTTCATTGTTGTCTTTTAAATATTAGTTTGGACCTTAATTGGGGAAGAAGGGATGTGA
Source organism: Anisodus acutangulus (assembly GCA_029783415.1). Classification (NCBI taxonomy): domain Eukaryota; kingdom Viridiplantae; phylum Streptophyta; class Magnoliopsida; order Solanales; family Solanaceae; genus Anisodus; species Anisodus acutangulus. The sequence goes on from CM056501.1 coordinate 12,619,288, forward strand.
GCATAAAGGGTAGAATAAGAGATTTAAACCTTTGATTTATGGTTGAAATATCGATTAGATGATCATGATTTTATGAATAAGTGTTGATTTATGATAGAAAAGCATGTTGTAGCATTTAATTTGAATATAGAAACCCTTTTTTGATTTGGGAGAAATTCTAGGGTTCGTAAATTGGGACTTTTCTTAAATTGTGCAATTGAAGGTCCTAATGAGCTTAGGCTTCTAATTAACTTAAGGACATGATTACCTAGTATGTGTTTGTACTTTTTGGGTATAAAGTTTGGATCTTGATGTGTAAGATTATTAACGTATAGTATATGCGTGTTAGACTTCGATTACCACAAGGCGCTCCGAAAGGGCAAGGCTTGCATGGAGGGTTGACCGTTCGAGGCTCCTATTCGGCCCATAGGTAGGGTACAATTTACTTTTACTAGACTCTGATAGAAGTACGTAGTTAGTTATAAATATTGAGGGGTATTGGCATGTTTGGAGGTCCCACTCAAATGGTTGTGTTGAACGTTTGAGTGGCTACCGGTGTTGAACTTTGATGATGGATGATCTGGGGAATCAATATTAAGTTAATTCCGACTGCTGATTGATTGGGCTTGTCACCATTATGTGGGCTCATCGTCATCTTTGCTATTGTTGTGTTTATTCATAACACATGCTTTCGATATGATATCTTAATTTCTACTTGGATTATATGTTATTGAATTCTTGAAAGCATATGATAGTCATCTCTATACTTGATTGCATCTCATTACATCATGATTTCTTTCCTTGTATTGTCATTCACATTCATACACTCATGGCTTTGTTGATATTGATTTGAGATTATGGGTCCAAGAGACCGGAAAGGTAAGAATACTTACGAGGTTATAGAAATATTGAGATGATGATGATACACAGGGGAACGGGTTGCATTCCTGCAACAAGTTATTCAGCCAGGAGCTGGGCTTTGTTGAGAAATCTGGAGGCGTATATGGACTTCGCGGGTCCCCCATGGGTGTGCAGTTCATAGAATTTGAACGTATGTATATGGGAGATGAAAAAGGTATTTGGTATATGTATTGCATTTATATCATACATACTGCATTGCATTCATATCATACATACTGCATTGCATTGATTATCTGTTGATGAATTAAGTGCTGGATTGGTAATTGATGACTTGATTGATTTTTGGATAATGAGGATCTATAATTAATCATTTAGTACTTGAACACTATATTGAACTCTTTTGGAATTGGATAACTCTTATGAATATGAAATCATATGTGAATAAAGCGGCTTGTTGATTTCATGAGTTGTTACATGAACTACATGACTTAAATGTGGTTATTAAACTGTCTAGTATAGGGCTTATTTGGTGTCATCTCGGTATTTATCTCTTTTTGTGTATGTTCTGTCGTTGTCGGTCTATGATGCCTACAGGGGTACATTTGTATACTCATACTACACTTGCTACATTATATTTAGATGCAGATACAACTCCTTCTACCAGTTCCAAACCTTGAGGCTGAGTCCGGGCAAGTTGATTTCCAGTATTCAGGGTGAGGATGCTACTTCCGATATGCCCTGGGATAATCATATCTCTATTTCTGTCTTTACATGATAGAGAGATATATTCAGACATTTAGACTATATTCAGTTTTGACATATGTTGCCTTATTTCAAATTTGTATCTGTTATTTAGAGCTCTTTTATTGTTGACCAGATCATTTGGAGGTTGTATTTGATGTTTCAGACTTATGTTCCTCTTTTGTATTATTATTGACAATTATTTAAGTATTTTGTTATATTTCCGCATTTCTTCCTTATATCATGTTAAATGAGTTGGGAGTGGTTCGGGTACTAGTGGGAAAATGTAGGTGCCACCACAATTTCTAAAAAGGGTCGTGATAAAGTTAGTATCAGAGCTTTAGGTTAACCGGTCTTAAATACAAAAGCAATGTCTAGTAGAGTCTCGCGGATCAGTGCAGAGACATCCGTACTTATCTTCAAGAGGCTATGGGACATCTAGTAAATTTAACTTCATTCTTTTCGTTCTAAGTTGAGTGAAATTTGGTTTTGTTTCCTATTCTCTCACATATGGTGAGGACTCGTGTGCCCATGAAGCAAGACAGGAGGCATAAGCACTTGTACCTACAGTACGCGGTAGAGGTAGAGGCCGTGGTAGGGGCCGAGGTAGAGCTTGAGGAGCTGCACCGGCTCGAGGTAGAGCACAGGGAGTCGACTAGGCTCATGCTAGATCAGTTTCCCCTGAGCTGTATATTGAGCCTCAGGATGAGTTTCTTGCGGAAGAGATGGGCCAGCCCAGAATCAACCCAGATTTATCGCTACTCCAGTTCTACAGGACATGTTATTCAGATTGTTGAGTTTTCTAGATGGTTTTGCCTAGGCGGGTCTGTATCCGACTACTTCGGGTGATCGTCACACACCCGTGTAGGAGAGGGACAGACTTAGACTCCCGAGTTTCGTACTCCTAGGTTTTAGCTACCTGCTATGTTAGCACCTCGTATTTATGAGGTTCATGCTCCTGAGTTTGGTCCTCGAGCGATTGCAGGGACAGTTATGACCCACGATGAGTAGAAGATCTGGGAGCACTTTTTGAACATGAAGCCTTCTGAGTTCTTTGGACAACCTGAGGATAATGCGTATGAGTTTATTGTGAGTAGCCATGAGAGGTTTCATACCTTGGGTATCATCGAGTCACACAGAGTCAGTTTTGTGTCCCTTTAGCTTAGGGGAGATGCGAAGCAGTGATGTACGGTGTAGTTTGATTGCCAACCAGCGGGGTCGCATCTATTTTCTTGGGTCAGATTCTATCGGGTATTTCTGGAGAAGTATGTACCTATGAGCTTGCGTCTGAGCTAGCGTGATGAGTTCCAGAAGATTTAGCAAAGTGGTTCAATAGTCACACAGTACGAGACTCACTTCCACGCCTTATCGTGCTATGCAACGCTATTGCTACCTACAGAGGCGGAGAGCGTCAGATGTTTTGTGAGTGGTTTGAGTACCCCCCTTTAGTTGGCCACGTTGTAGTTGGTGGATCCTAGTGAATTTTTTTAGGCAGTGGAAGAACATGCGAGGATGTTGGAGTCTGTGATGGGAAGTTTCCCAAACATGAGCCCGATAAGAGGGCTAGGCGATTTGGACAGTTCAGTGGATCTACTTCTCATGGTTATGGCTAGTATGTAGATATCAGCAGTTGCAGCCTAGTCGACCAGGTCAGGTCTCCCTTCAAATTACAGATGGTGTCTCTGCGGGGTAGAGCGGTTATAGTGTGATACATACCAAATTGCGGAAACGAAATTAAACAAAAAATAATTGAAAGATAAAGAGGAAGACACAATAAAATAGAATCATAAGCAACCCAAAGTATATTAAACTATTGACCTCAATTGATTAACCATAATAAAGAACCTAATCCTATTAGGAGGACCTCAAGGGAATTTAATTTCCAAGTAACCCACCTGTCTAAAAAAAGGTTCAATGAAAGGCTTCAACAAGCTCTCAACACTCAAGTTCTCAAAGAGAAGCATAAACAACAATATTCAAGATAGTCTAAGGAATGAAATGACCTAAGTTACCTATTTATAGTCTAGGACAAAATTATTACATAAGAGGCCTAAAAGTGACACTCTTGGATTGCAAAATAGCTAAAACACCCTAAAACGTCGAGTTGTCGCGATCCGCTCTTTATCTATGAATCATAGGTGTGGTCTGTGGCATCATCTGCTATTCACAGATAATATTCCGCATCTCCTCTAATTCAGCATGGTTTGCTTTTGAAGTGTAACTCGTAGGCATGGTTTGTGACACCATTTGTGATTCGCAGATGGTGTTTTCTTCACCATTAGTTGCCTTTTTGCCTTCTCATGCAATCTTCCACACTTGGGATCATCGAGATGGCGCTAATGCATGCTCACAAGCACCTATCTTTATTTGCCACTATCTGAAGGAACTAGGATTGCATTATTCTCCCCTTCTTGAGAGACATTTGTCCTCAAATTTAAAAGGTTACCTAGACACATCCAACAAGAAGACAAAAAACACCACTACAAAATTCGTTAGTACTAGAGAGATCTGCGAGGTTCGTCTCACAATGACAATCATCATAAGAAAATAAGTAGTAGAGGAAAGTGTCTCGTGATTCACACTCAAGTGTAAAATTCCCGTTGGACTCAAAAGCCTCATCACATGTAAAAGGGACCTCACAAGAAAACAATGTGGTACGGAATGCATCTACCATTGTCATACGGTCAATGTAGCCATCAGCAAAGTCACTCACAACATCAAAACCTTGCTTCTTAATCGACATATGATTACTCAAACATGACATTACACTCTTATCACCATGAAAAATTCTCACTAGCATTTTTGTGAAGAAATGGATCATAGTCGGAGGGGTCAATTGAATAAAGCCAATCACAATGTCATTATCATAAATGAGTGGGAATCATACAAAAACTCATAATCATGGGCACTAGAGGTATAAGGATCACTACTAGGATTTCGCAAATAGTCAAGCAAATCAATTCCCCTATCAACTAGCGGTGCATCCTTCCATGGCATATCCATATCACTATTAAGACCATCTACCCCAACAAGTGAAAAACTATCCCTCAACAAGAAATCTCCATCAAGGGTAGGTGGATCAATATCCCAAAGTGGGTTGTCATAGATTTTGTAGCCACTAAAAGAAGCTACATCAACATTATCACATATAAAACCACTAGGCAAATTACTAGAATTGATCTCATCATCATCAAATATGGCATTC